>JAODKF010000122.1:51646-64961 GCA_026779585.1 Mormyrus proboscirostris | reverse complement strand
CGGAGCTCACATGACTGTAATCAATGGTCCTGAAATTATGAGCAAGTATGTTAACACTCTGCCAGCTGTTCTTAATGTATTGAATCGTTTCATCCCTCGATTACTGTATGACTGTTACCAATGTGACTAACTTTAAATATTGGCAGTAATACAATATAAGGATTTACGCACCATAGGTCGCTGGAAATGTAAAATGTGGGTTAACTTCCTAGATGTCCGACTAATGAGACTGGAGCGTTTTGCCGTGATTGTGTTCGGATTTCAGAATTGGAATCGGAATCATTTTTGTATTGGCATATACCTGTATATACGAGGAATTAACTTAAAGGTGTCCTTCAAAACAAAGAAGGACAATCAAGAAAACTAACAACATAAAGGAAATGCATAATTAAAACAATGTGATCTGTGCAGCAGATGTGTATAATTTATAGTTTATATTATTTTTACAGGTATTATGGAGAAACGGAGGCAAGGCTGAGACAGATCTTTGCAGAAGCCTCTCAGAGGTAAGAAGGTGAAATCTTAATGATTTTACATCAGAAATGACTGATCTCATCCACAAAGGGCCGGTGTGTATGCAGGACACCATTTACTCATGCCACACCTCAGCAGACACGTTCTACGTTCCTGACTTTCCACGTTCTAACCTTCCTGACGTCCCAATCGACAGGCGGCCGGCGATCATCTTTATTGACGAACTGGACGCGCTGTTTCCGAAGCGGGAGGGGGCCCAGAACGAGGTGGAGAAGCGCGTGGTTGCTTCGCTCCTGACCCTCATGGATGGGATTGGCTCGGTGAGGAAGGGGGCAGCACATCCTAATCACATATGGGTCATGTTTAAAAGGAGCAGAGCTCCACACTGGAGTAAAGTTAGAAAACGGAAAAAGACGTAAAAAAAAAAAAAATCTGTAAAAAATCCCTAATATGCAAGATTACAGCTTTGCAGGCCTCATGCAAGCCTAGTATGACATGTTTTGCCTTTTTCCTTTAGTATAGTTGCAATACTGGGTAAAAATAGAATTATCACACACCAGATGGCCCCTATAGACCTGCCATCATGACTGGCTGGTGTTTAATCGATTGTAGTCTTTCTGTCCATCCCACAGCACTTCTTTTCCTTCTTTTCTCGTGTGTCCTGACGTGGCCTAGTCAGCCGGTGAACTCGACTCGAGGAGAGGTAGGCCTCCGCTTAGCAGGAGACATTCAGATGGATCTCACCTGTTAAGCCCATCAAGTCGTGACCTGCCAAACTGGCTCAGACTGGACATGGGCTTGGAATCTCGTGTAAATAACCTGTGCTTGCTGCGGGGGGGGCAGCCCCCCCCCCCATTCATCTGTTCTCCAGCCCAGTGGGCTCGTGGTGTTGGCACGTCACATTTTTCTCGGAATTTGGCGAATGGACTTCCTGGTATGAATTCCAGTGCACGCAATAATTTATCCCCACTTTGGCGCACTGCTCTGTCTCCCTGGGCTTGGACTGAGGGTTGGGGAAGATGGAGGGGTGGGGGGGGTAATTTATGTCTGTAACTGCAACCTCAGAGGTCGAGCTCCGCATGCAGCCCCAGTGATGCCGTGCTTTGTTCACACGCTATACCAGTGAATAGGGTATTTAGTATAGAATATAATAGTTAATAGTGATACCACATTAATCCCTATGAGGAAATTCTTTATTCCTCAGGCTGTGTCCGAAATCGCGCACTTGCGCACTTTTAGTGCGCGATTTTAGGGCGTAGTGCGTTCACACTGACAACTAAGCGAAAATTCAGTGCACTGAAAGTATCCGAATGGTGCACTGAAAACGGCCAGAAAACGAAGTGCATGACGATGGACACTACGCGCACTAAACGGACGCCATTTTGACTATGTAGTGGAAGGGGAGGGACTTTCGGCAAGTTTTCATGGCAGATATTTTGGCGCGCTGGAGAATCGCGACCAAATGCTAGTCCGTCACTTCCGGTAAGTGCAAAACGTTAGTGTTCCATTTAGGACAGCACTTACCCATGGTAGTGTGCACTACAGAAGGAAGTGCGCACTATGCACTACATCTCAGTGCACTGACGCAAGTGCGCGATTTCAGACACACCCACAGAGACACATACAGGTGAGTGCAAGCTTGGAAGGGGGGTCTCAGTGTAGGGTCAGGCACATCATGCAGGGCCCCCATCACTCATGGGGGGCCATGGATATGTGACTATTCTGCCAAGGCTGGGCTTGAACCAGTGACCTTCTGATCACAGGTATAGAGGCTTCGGGACACACCGCCCTCCATACCCAGAGTATGGATCCGGTTGTCCTGGTAGCAGTAATCGGGAAAGGTTTTGGGGTGATTTTGTTTGAGATTCACTTTCACTTCCATGTCTTAGGGTAGGCCTCGGTTGTATTCAAACATACAGTACTCAAATACATGTAGTACTTTCATTTAGATCCTTTGCCTGGATCTTTATTAGTTATTTTGGGGACCAGTTATTAGGTGAAATATGGCATTAGCTCAGCTTTGTGTGGTATATAAGGGCTATATGTGAACAGCTGCTACTGTGTCACTAGGTGCTTTCACTCCACCGGAACCAAAACCTTTTTCCAGAACCAGGGACTTTTATTGTATTCACACCGCAGGAACTTGGCCTGATAGTAGTTCCTCCGAGGCAGTTCCAGAACCCTTTCTTAGTACATACTCCAGATTAGATACTTTTCGTTTGAACACAAACTACTGGGTAGACGCTTAGAGAAATAGCTTGCTGATTGGTTGACACAAGCACCGCCTCTACCTTGAAAGTTGGTAGATGTAGTGGAGCAAAAATTGAGTAGATGGAATTATTTTCTACCGCAGTTACATTTAATGCATGAATACATTTTTGGCTTGCATCTTCATATTTCTGCATTGGAAAAATTAATCGCCAACCAATATACTTTTGTCTGATATCTTTCCAGCACTTAGCGGGGTAGCTTCATTAGGGCTGTATACCGAACTTTGGTACTTTTGTGGTACCAACCGAAACACTGCAATCCTATCCAGGATTGAAAAATTACTTTTCTTTCAGTGCTTCCGATGCCCAAACAGTAAATCTGTGTGTGTGCTACATACGGCATACTTATGGTAAAGATCTAAAGGTACTGGTGATTGGCTGTATATGACATTACACAGATACGTTATATAGGCTGGAGGAAAAATGTTTGCCAAGAGACAAACTTGTGAACTGGTTCACGTGTGTTATTTTTTTTTTTTGTTTGTTGCGTGGTGTAAGAAATGCCTGAGAAATCAAGTGTGGCTCCACAGGGTTCCAGGCTGCGAACGTTTAGTTGCATTTTGTGATTTTTGGAGACATTGCGCCTAAATTTTAGAACTAGGCGCACCAGTGCAACTTGTATGCCCCTCATTTATACTCAAATATGCCCCCCATATAGTGGCTGACCACATCCTTGTATATCACGTGAAACACCTGGAGAGAGTGACAATTTGTGTGTGTGCACGTGCGTGTGAGCGAGATCACCGGGCCGATTCAGTTCCTCGGAGGCACTACTGAGGAGCACTGTGCCACCAGCGCTAAACTTTTTTATGGCTTGACCACAAGCACTGGCGCCAACATGGAACTTAAACGGAAGCGCAGAAAAAACAACAGTAGATTCTGTTCTCGTACTGGTATTGATTTTTTTTTTTTTTACTAGTGCTCAGCTCTAAGTTTCAGATGAAATTGTGTGTGAAGTTTAACCTACTGTCTACTATGCTTATTTATCATGAAGGTTCCTGTTCCTGTTCTCCGTTTGAAAGAACACACCAAAGTGGCCTCGAGCTACAAAAGTTCCAGGTCAAGACTTGTAAACTGGGACCAGGTTCCAGAACTTCAGTATGAAAGTGTCAACTTATTGCCACCCCCCTTCAGGAGGACCACAATGGGCAGTTACTGGTCCTGGGGGCTACCAACCGTCCACACGCCCTGGACCCTGCCCTGAGGAGGCCCGGCCGCTTCGACAAGGAGCTGGAGGTGGGGGTGCCTGGGTCGGCTGGGAGGGCAGACGTTTTGCGGAAGCAGCTGAGCTCTGTGCCGTGCCGGCTGACGGAGGAAGAGCTGACTGTGCTGGCTGATGCTGCTCATGGCTACGTGGGGGCGGACCTGGCCGCCGTCTGTAAGGAAGCAGGTGAGTGCCATGGAACCGCTAATGAGCTCCATACTGGTTCAGAAGGCTAGATCCATTGGCGTTAATCGCTACTTAAGTAGGTGAGTACAGGACTGGAAGCTGACTGAACCTGCAGCCCACCAGAACCTGGACAGATTTACAAGTGAGGCAGATGAAGCATTTTGTCCATTCATGCATCCCTCTTTCATAGCTGCTGTATCCCATTTATGCCTTCCTTTTCCATAATTGCTGTATCTAGCACAGGGGGGCACTGAGCCTGGAGTCTGTCTCAGGGGGACTGCCTGGACAGAATACTAGTAGATTTTCCACCCCTGGTTTAGGTCCTCTCTGATATTTGTCTTTTTTATATGCTCCGGCATTTGGCATCGGAACACTGCGGCCCTTGGAGGGGAGGAATCGCACAGACTGTTGCTGCATGTTGAAGAGACGGGAAGTCAGACCCGCTGGTACGTCCCAGGAATGTTCCTTCCGGCACTCTTGCTGGAGGACCCTGGGTGGTCCTGGCGACCGGACCTATTGCATTACCAGCTGGGCTTGAGTGGACGCGTGCCGGCCGGCAGTCTGATTTACCGCCTGCGTGGAGGCCTGACTCCTCTGCTGTGTTTTTTCAAAAGCCCCTGGTCTCACAGTGGGGGACAGCTTTTCGCTCTCACTCCCGGTAGAGAGACAGACCAAGACATGCATGATCCAAGCACAAGTCCAGAAGATGATAACCCTCGCAGATGAGCGGAGCATGTCTCTCCCATATCCGGCTTTTTTGGTTAGGTGGCTTGAACCTCGATGGTAAATGGTCTAGCTGTAACAGATAGCTTTAATGGACCTCTCCTGGAATTGAATGTGACTCAATGATGGGGTTCCTGTGCCTAGCAGTAGGTCTGCATCAGCTGGCCCAAGCCTGTGCCTTCATGTAGCACATATTTAGAACAATGTCCTGTAATCAGTTCAGACCAACCAGACCAGTCACTAAGGGTCTCAACTGTTACGATTGTGTGAACTGAACCGACCATACGGGGGGGCTGAAACATGGAAACTTAACACGTTCAACAGACCAACTTTAAAAAAAAAAAAATAATTAAAAAAAAAAAGCTGAACTTTACATCGACTATATATCTAGCAAGTAAACATCACCAAAATCGATTTAAAGATTCAGATTAAGATTCAGATCCTTCATTGTCATTGTATGGAATTCAACAAAATTTTACTAGTGAGTAGTATGAACAATATAAGACATCACACGGGGCATAGCAAATAATATTGTAAACCCACTGTAGACCACCGTACCATAAATAGATGGCTAAGGTGCAATTCGAAAATGCGAACCACGATTCAGAATCAGAAACTGCGGTAGAGGAAAAGTGATGCTTCCGGAAAGTCTGTAGGTTCCTTTTAAGGTCTCCCTCCTTTCCATCCTTGCAGCCTACTGGGCTTCATGACCAGTCCAGTCTAGCATTATATTATTTTTTTTCCTCTTAACATGTCAGAAGGAAAGTTGTGTTTTCCAAAAAAAAAAAAAAAAAAAAAACTTGCATTACAAGGGGCTGCAGTTGTTTCCCTTCTCCAGGTAACAATGACCAGCAAAAGGAACATGTCCAGTACCCCCCTCCCTTCCTGGGGCATTTGGAAGCACTGCTTCATGTTGCGTGACCTTGTCCAGCTGCTTACCCTCAAGATTGAGCCAGCTCTACATCCTTCTCCCCTCACAATAGTACCCAGCTTAATTTATCTCCTCACCACATCCATGCAAATTCCCCTCTCTATTTTTATGCCCCACTAACCTTGCGGGGGCGTGCCACTCCCCAAACAAAGCAAGACGGCCGCCAAGATAGACTCAAAGTGACCACGGCGTCTGCACATTTACTTAGAGAAGGACCACAGTAATACCAGGATCCCCACTATGATACGAGTCTCTACTATTCAGGTTTTGAATATTAATAGCCAAAGCAAAACAGCCTTTAGACATAGTAATATTTTGAAAAACATTGCCATGGCTTACTATACTCTCGTCTAATCGGTAAATGCGTGTCTAATTGATGGCCTCTTGTGGAGACTCTTGGTACTGCTTGAATTTGGTGTATAACTATGGCCTTTGCTATGGTTTTAAGATGATATGTCAAAAAACGGTTCAGCAACCTGAATGATTCCAGTTTTTTTTTTTTTTTTAATAATCCATTTTCTGCACTGGCCTTATTTCCGGTGGTTAGCGCTGCTGCTTCAAAGCAAGAAGGTCCTGGGTCCTTTCTGTGTGGCGTTCGCACGCTCTTCTCGTGTTCACGTGGGTTTTCGCTGGGGTCTCCGGTTTCCACCCACGGTCCAAAAGCATGCAGGCCAGTTTGATTGGTGATTCTATATTGGCCCTGTAGATGTGTGAGTGTGTGCCCTGTGGTGTGTTAATTGGCGACTACCCGGGGTTGGTTCCCGCCTGCGCCCATTGTTCCCGGGATAGGCTCCGGTCCCCCCTGCGACCCCAGTTGTTTTCAAGCGGTTTCAGAAAATGGATGGATGGGCTTGTTTCCGCGCAGCGCTCGTCTTGTTTGTCTCCTGTTGATTTGGTTTTGGTTCCTCTTTCAGCGGCGAACGGGTGGATGGATGATTTTGGCGTCTTTAGGGGTAGATGAATCACCCCTTCTGTCCAAACAGTATGAATGAGCGTGCAGCCTGGCGGTGTACACTTTTGCGGATATTCCTAAACAGCCTGGGAAGAAACGCAGGGGGTGTGTGCAGAAAGACCGCTGCTTGTATGTTTTAATCACGCAGCAATCAAATTAACCGGCCCTCCCGTCCTCACATCGCTTCTGTATTCTGGGCATTTTTTTAAACAAAAGTTTATTTTGTCATGAAAATATATGCATATTATCTTTCACGTTTGCTTGTGTCCGACTGAGTGATTTTCTTTGGTTATCAAAAACAAAAAATGAATTGATATCGTCAATGTCCCGAGTTTAATTAATCTAATTAAAGGAGTACGATGTTATTGGGGGAAAACAGTTTCTGAATTTCATATTGCATTGAAATGTTTATTTAAATTAATGAAAAACGAACCGCAACTCAGTATTTGATATATATCCCGAAGTAAAGACGTGAACGACATAAACACAGCTAAATGCTAGATGATGTTTAGAAAGGCTGCCTTCCTTATATAGTGGTTTCCACCAGCCCTCCTCGCCTTCTAAGGCTTTGTGTGACATTTCAGTCCCGACCAACATAAATATTGGCGGAGCGGCGCGTGAGATTAACTTCAGCCCACGTGTTTATAAAATCCGGAAATGTTCTCCGCCTTCGGCCCGCGCGGCTCGCCCGGTGGCAGCGCGTGCGTTCGGCCACGCGCGTCAGCGCGCCTTAACACTTGTCGGTTATTATAAATACAGGTGCCGCGAGCCGACCGGAAGTACGCCGCGCGGTGAAGGCAGCCGCCTATTTATTTTTCATTTTTTAAAAATATATATTTAGCTTTCGTAATGGCACAGTGCCCGGGGGGGGGGTAAAACGCGTCTTTTAGATGTTCTGCCGGGAGGTCTAGGGTACGCGGTGTTTTTGTTTTTTCCTGCCTTGATTGTGACCGGTTTTAGCGGCGGGGAGCGCCGACTAACCCCTGTCCTACCGCGCCCTTTTGCAGGTGGCTTCAGACCGATCCCTCAGATAGTTCATGTCTTTCCGTTGATAGGAATTGTTTTTTTTCCAGTAAATGCTTATTCTTGGATATTTTTTTTCTGTTTAGAGACAGATGTCCTTACTGTAAATGTTTACATTAAAATTGGGGTTGTCTTCAGGGTCAGAGGAATAACGGCGAGGGGTGAGGAATCGTCTCTGGTTCCTCAGGCAGCTGGGAGACGTGCTGAGGGTTCCTTAGCGCATATATCGGGGAACGTGGCTGCTGCCCTGGCTGCCTGTGATGAGCAGACAAGCGGCAAGTCTGCACTTTCCAGTGCGAGCCGACCTCTAGCGTGTTTGCTTTGGAACACTCCGGACGAGTGTAGGCTTTCCCTCAAAATGCTTTTTTGACATCTTTGAAGTGTTTTGCTTTCCGTTCTCTTGGCCACGATAACATGGCGGTTTGCTGGGGATGACCCTCTGGTGTGTGCTCACTGCCCAAGGGATGCTATTTCGGGACGTCATAATTAAGAACATGCGTGGCCGAAGACCACAAAATGGCTGGTTTCAGGCTGTTCTTACCCCCTCTTGAATAATTTCCTAATCATTAAAAGTATGCCTTGGCATTTAACTCTTTAGGCCTGCAAATGCTTTGTAGCTCTTAGTTTTCAAACTGGTGCTCTGGAAGAGAGGGCCTCCAGCCTTGATTCCCTCCAGATTGCTGGCGAATTCAAAACATTCAGAGGAACAAAAATGGGGTGGGGGAGCAAGAATCCACATACGGTTTTGGTTTTCATGTTTTGACTTTTTATTTCCCCCCCTTTTGCGCTAAACAATGCAGCGGATGTTTTATTAACTAAACCACATGTGCTCTCCAAGTTGGATAGATTTGGCCAGAGAAGTTGTTCTGCGCATCCTGACCTCTGTGCGTCCTGCAGTCTTCTGGGTCTCCATGATCTTCCGGTGAGGCTGCACACTCACATTGGTCTGGGATTGGTATACTTGACACTTGGTACATTTTGCAGTGAAACCTCTGGTCAATTGTGGAAAGAAACCTCTCATTGCACATTGTGTCTGTGCAGGAGTTTGGGTATTCAGAAATGGGTGAGGTACCAGCCACTGAAATCCCAGGTACTGTCATCGACCGATTAAATTTGAAGGGAGTCTTCATGATATATGACCATTGCACAACTATCTCAGGTTGTGGTTTTTCTGTTATGTTTCGGTTATTATTTTATTTATTTATTTATTTATTAATATAATATATGTATGCGCACACACACACACAATATACCCACACATATTTGGGACCTTAGTGGCCAGGGAACAAAGATCTGGAATCTGATAAGGCCCCAACTTCCCTACCCCCCAGTACAATATAATTTTTACAGTTTATGTGTTTCATTGTGGCCTTACTAGCCTCGTCATTTCAACAGCTACATGCATTTTCACGAAACAGCCCAGGTCAGCAATCTGGTGACCTTTTCATGCCGTGGTTAATGAAAGAACATCGCTAAAATCAACACCAAAACATGTTGTATGTTCTCATTCTTTTAACTCCCTTAGGTAAAGACACCATTTTAGTAACTCTGTTTTGCCAACATTGCGTAAAAAATCTACATAAGTAACATCAATCCCCAGAGGGAAACTTAAATTTATCATGAGTCCATATATCATGAGAATCATATTTCACTTTTGGGAAAGTTTGATATGGTTGTTGTCCCCCTCAACGTTGTCGTAAATGGGGAAACAAAGCTGTTTCTCGTTGCTGGGGTTTCAAGCATAGTAGGGTTAGCTCATAGCATTGATCTCTGTTCGACCTCCCCCAGTGGGGCTTTGTTCAGCATGTGGCGAAACACTCAGCCCAACTGTGCTCTGACTCCATCAGACAAACATGTTCATATGTGCGCACACAATTGTGTGTTTCGCCCCTGTCCATCTTTTCTGTGTTACGAGTGGGCCATAAATCTCACTGTATTTTTCTCAGTCCACGTTGTGACATCTATTTGTGGGATGGCCCACGATACGTGCAGGCCGTGCCGAGGAAACCGTCTCCAAGCTTCAGGCCGGGAGCTGTAACGCTGATATGGTTCGGCCACTTTGACAAGGATCATAGCAGATGTTTCTGTGCCTCCCCGGGGCATTGATTCAAAGCGATGGCCGTCTCATCCGGCTGTGAGGCACGGCCACATGGGGCTCCTGGGATGCGGGGAGCCCCCCAGCTGGAACACGCTGACCTCGCGCCTTGGCCACGCCATTAATTGTGTTGTTGAAAGTCTCACTTGGATCCTCTGAAAATATAAACAGGATGCAGCTTTGTCTGACGGTAAATCCCTCCTGTCTGCCTCTGCCTGGCCATCTGAGGGAAGCATGGGGGGCATTATGTGCATCTTGTCTTGGAAACTGGGGAGTTGGGAGGGGAATTGTGCCCCAGTGCCAAGATTGGGGCATGAAAGGTTGCAGAATCTGGGCAATAGTAGGAGTGGGCTGGAGCAGAGGTTCTCAATCGCGATAAACCCGCTGGTAATTTACGTACTTCTTAAGCATCTACCTTATATATAAACTACGTTCAGCAGGATTCTGGGTTTTTTTTTTTTGTGTTAATCTGTTTCTGAGAGGAAATGAAGCCTGTCTGTCTTGGAATGTTCAGCGTGCATTGTTCCCATTCTGAGCACATTGCTGTAGTGTAGACAGTGCTCAGAGGGTTGTGCGATGCTTAAGGACAGTTCTGTCAGTTTTTATTCGTTCATGCCCAGAGGGGAACCCACATCCTGAAATACCTGCATTTCTTTGGTGTTTAGTGCTTATAAACAGGACCAGTGAATAATGGAGTAAATTTCCTTTTGTGACAAGGCCCACAACAACTACAGATGAATAATAAGCATTGATCTGTCATTATAAATCTTTTGTTGGACTCGCAAATCTCTGCTGACAAAGGACAAGTATTAGTAGTCATGCCAGGCATTTAACAAAACGGAAATCGTCCGTGAATTAGTGTTAATTGCCTCTGTTGGACCAGGTTGGGACTGCTCTTTGGCGAACTGGATTTTTTTTTAGATTGCTATTCATTCATGTGGCGGATAATTATATACAGAGGACAAAAGACAACGAGGAGAAATTTGGTCTTTGTCTCTCTGCGTAGTATGTAGGTTAAGCTGGATTTCTGCATCTTTTAGACGGGCAGGATCAATCACAGCCAGCGAGTCAGTGCTGAAACTGCGCGAGTCAGAGCAGACACCACACAGACGATGATTCCTCTGCTACACACACACTGTGTCATGGGCCCATGAAGGAGGGCCTTAAAGCCCCAGTCTACGGCCTAGGACAGCATCGGTACGACAAAGCCTGAATTGATGTTTGAAATTAAATGAAACGGTTTATTTGCCATCTGCACAAGTACGACTACAGGTTTCTTGGGATTCTTTTGTTTTTCTGTATTTCTGTATCCCATTTAGCTCTCTCTCGAGACATGCACACAAACACACACAACATTGCTGTATGATGAAAAATACGCATTTACCAAAATCCATTATTTCAGGAACGTGGAAAAAATGCATTTTCTCAAACTCCATTTACAAAGTAAATATACAGCAATGTCATGAGATGCCCTTGGTATCATTAATAGAAACCTTTCTTTACAGAGCCATCAGTGAATGGTTTAAGGTTTTACATGGACTTACGTGGATTGTAGTCAGTAAGGCAAATATGTCATTGTCAACAAGATACAACGTAATCTTGCTTTATATTCACAATTAGCTAAATAACATCATTGTTATCAGCCTTGTTAAAAATAGCGCTATAAAGTAATCCATTCAAACGACTAACATGAATACAAATGTTAACTAGTACTAACATAAACACTAATTAAATAGAATAATTAAATAGACTTCATAAAACATTGTTTCATTGGTCAATTAAGTGTCAGAGCCAATCAATAGACAGGAGGATGGGTGTATTCTATCTATAGTTTAAAAAAAAAAAAAAAAAATCACAATTATCAAAAAAGGGACATCCACGGGCAATGATCAGCAACGATATACATTGCTCACAGAAAGTCTTGCTTGATTCCATAATGATGTCGCACATTTACTGCTTTCATAACAAAAGTCCATTGACAAGCAATGTTAAACGTATATACATGTGTCACACACAGACATTTTCTTTTTAAGTGTCATAATTTGATTGAGTGACTCTTTCAGTTTCCTTCTTGCCATTTTACTATTAATTCCATCCAGTTCTAGTCATTGGCTCCCAAAGGGACACTAAATGCAAATCTTTTGGTGTTTTATGTTATTGCAAAGGTGTTACTATTTAAAAAGCATCCAGGTAACTTTTTCAGTCAGAGCAGCTCTTTTAGAACTATAATTTGGGTTTCAATTTATTGGTACTTGAAATTTTATGTTTTGCTTTTAAAATTTCTGGTTTTTTGTAATGTGATATTTTTTCGTAAACAAATGAATTAAATCATCATTGTTGTTACAAAACCAGCACATTTGCAATATTTTTACTGAGTTAATCCGGCGTCCCATGAGTACTGCATGTGAGAGTTAAGCATGGGCTCAAAGCACAGGGTCAGCTTTTTATCCCACAACCCCGGAGCAATATTTTTTTTGACAGGTTAGTTTTAATGCTTTAGATGGGAAGGTCATATCTTCCTTTATGTCTTGAACGAATGATAAATAGCTTATTTAATTAGAGGATTTTCTTTGATGCTGGTAACCATCTGGGTAGCTAATAGAGTTAAGTAGTGTTGTGTGTTGGTTTGGCAGACCATGACCGTGTCTAATGCCAATCTCTGCTCTGGGTGATGATGCCTTCCTTCTGTGTCAGGTATGCATGCTCTGCGTCGGGTGCTGGGCGCCAACCCCCATCTGTTGGATGACCATGCGATGGATGCAGTGACCATCACCCTGGAGGACCTCCAGCTAGCTATGTCAGTGGTGAAGCCCAGCGCCATGAGAGAAGTGGCCATCGACGTGCCCAAGGTGTGTGTGGGGTTTGCCCCATGGAAGGAGGTAGTTCTTTCCTATTATTCAGATGGCTGGTGTTATCAAAAAGTAGTTATGTTGATTTAGTTGCTTAAATATCAACTGTACATGTGTATATGGAAGCGCTTAAGCTACCATTTACACCAATGGACTGTTCTTACTTTGTTTCTATGCTTTCATCTCATTTATTTAACCGCTCAATAGATAACGCATAGATGCGTGAAAATATAGAACACAGCACTTGACCAACCAAAGACTGGCATTACGGATAATTTATACTTGTGAATGCATTATATATGCCAGTCATATTATTTATGATTTGCATATGCGTGTCCATACCAGCGTTGTAGTATGTTTATTGAAAGCAGGCTGTCCGATTCTGGCGTGTTGGATTTCTTAGGCCGGTCTCGGTGACCCCTGTATGTTACGTTCTGTAGCCCGATTCTGGAGACAAAGAGGATCTTCAGGGGCTGAACCCAGCTGATGGGTGAGCTGCAAAAGACACCTGGAGTATATCCACACCAGAGCGAGACACTTATTTCTGAACTATTTGTTTAGGGCTCAAGAAGCTGGACAAGCCTCAGGAAGTGGAACTTTTTGATACT
>JAODKF010000122.1:37318-47364 GCA_026779585.1 Mormyrus proboscirostris | reverse complement strand
CTCCGACTACACGCTGCGTAAAGAAGTGCTTCCTTAAATCTAGCTTGAAATGTTCTCCCGCTAATTTCCACCTATGGTCACGAGTTCTTGTATTATCTGGTTGGGTTTATACGTGTGAGAGCAAAGCTTGGAGGCAGCCATTTATCTTGCCCCCACCATGACAGATTTTGGGTTTAAGGCCCTGACGATGATGATTTTCTGCTGGCTGAGGGATTCAAACCAGCAACCATCTGTACATGAGCACAGATTCCTAAGCCGCAGTGCCCAAGTAGCCAATAAGCATGTTTATGTAAAAATATGTGGCTAAAAGTGTATTCTCTTTAGGGGGGGCATGCTGGCTTTCTCCCTTCCCAAACCAGAGTGACTGGTTGGCATTGAGGGGAGTAATTAGCAAGCTCAAAAAACAGCAGGGGGGGCTGGGGGTGGGAAGCTGTGACCCGCTGGCGGTTTTAGGGTGTTCTTTTCTGTCGTAGCCTGTGGGGGCCAGGGGAGTGATTTCCTTTCAAATCCGATACCTCTAAACAGGGATTATGAGCCGTTTCAGGATTTAACATGAGCAGGGAGGAGCCGTGTTGAAGCAACGCGACCCCTGTTTTCTGAAACTTGTTCCGGTCACGCGGTTTTAATAAGGATGTTAGATTAAGAACATCTTTGTTGTTCTCTCAGTAGCTAATTAGGCTCAGGTTTCAGTCTGATGAAGAATTTTCCTACCCTCAGTGCATTTGCTATATAGTTTGCGGCTTTGCTTTGTTAACTTCATGCAGAATGGGCACACACAAATTACGTAGCAAGGGGAAATCAAGCTGCTTCTGTAGTTTGGCCAAGAGTTTTTCAAAAGTTTCAGAGAACCCTAAACTTACTTTAACGATGCGTCACATGAAGGATGAGAAATAAATCATGCCGTATTCGGGTTGTGGTGTACGGTTTGGTACTTCCAACGAAATTTTTAACAACTACGAACGTGAACGTGATATTATTTGGCAGGCGGATGACGCCGCATGCGTCCAGCAAATCGGGAAAGCCTGATGTCTTGTCGTTCTCTCTCCTCCACAGCTCTGTGGCGTCCGGAGGCGTGGCTGACCGTGTTCTGGCCCAGCTGCTGACGGAGATGGACGGAATCGAGCAGCTCCGAGACGTCACGGTCCTGGCAGCCACCAACCGTCCGGATGTGATAGATAAGGTACGGTCCAGCCTCCTCCTACCCCAACTAATCCCTGCCTGCCTATCCAACATCTCCTAATGAAACATCCTGTGCCATGATCAAAGAACACCCTCATTCTGACAAAAGAGTCCTTTAAAAAGGATTGCAGAATCTGTGTTGTGGACGGGACAAGCGACAGAGATACGAATGTGGAGCTTATTAATCATCATACTCCATCACTTTTGCTTCCTGATTTGTTGCGTCATGAGGAGAGAAGCCCAAAATAGGATTTGTTCTTGCAGCAGTTCGCTGGACCTCCGCTTTCAGAAGGTCAGAGCTTACAGCCTTTGGGGCATGGACACTTGGATGTGTTGCCGGCATGAACTAGCTGGGAGCCCCCGCCTCGCGGGCCGACGCCAGCTGTCAATCCGCAAATGGCCCCCACTCCCCTCCCCGCACTATCACCACCTGGGGCGATGAAAACATGCCTCTCCAGGAGGTTTGACGGCGGAGGCCTCACGGGCCGGTGTCATTTCCGCCGCCAGCGGTGCTCCGAGACCCATTAGGCGGGGCCGACCGCCCCGGGAAGACGTGTCGGGCCCCAGGGATCCCACCCGGGGCCCCGGCACAGGAAGCGGCCCTGGCAGCTGAGAAATCAAATTAGTCTGCCCTCCTGCCGGGCCCTGATTTGAATGTCAAACGCATTAGCCGTGATGGGAAACACAAGTCACCCCAACAGAGCAACGGTTCTACTAGCCGCCCCACTTACTCTCTGTCCGTGTCCCCGTCCCCATGAAGAGGACTGTCAGCTCAGTCTGAGCACCCTGCTTCACCGTCCATTGAGCCCATTACCATGAGAATGCTGGAATATGTGCGGACACATGAAGATTAATGGGACATTTTGGTGTCACTGGGCTCATTGTGGCCAGACCGAAGCTCGCCCAGGCTGGTGCAGCGGTGTTTATTTGCTCGACAGAGGGTTGGTGGGGGTAGAGGGGGGAGGTATGGGGTGGGGGCTTTCGAAAGGGAAACCCCCACGTTTATTTAGAGAGAGGTTTGAGAACCCCCCCCACATCCCCTAGTGGGTTGTTATGATGGTGATCGCTATCAGAAACATGTATCTGCTTCCTACTTATCTGCCTCCTAGATGTCTGTTTTGGAGGAGCGAGGTGAAAGGAGAGCTATGGGGTCAGCCAGACATTGATGGGGGGGGGGTGCTTTTACAATCCCCTGCTACTGTGCAAAAATCACTGCAAAATTCACTGCATGAATAGGCACTGCGGCTGCTGGTAATAAATGTATTCGGTCGTAGGCCTGGGTAGTACGATTATGCTGAATGGGCCCTGGGTGGCTCTCGGTGAAGTGACACTTTGTGTGCTTCCACATTTGATCTGTTTTAAATACCCTCAGTAATGCATGCCACTTTTAAATACCTTTGGTGATGCATATATGTATGGTCATGTGATAAGCCTAAGAGAGGTAAAACGTACCACTACCCTCCTAAACAAACTGCTTTTTGATTGCTGTCAGAATTCTGGTTCACCATATAATTCGCTGCTGAAGTATCGACAGGCTGTTTTTCTTTATTTTTTAGGTATAAATATTGCAAATACCAATCTGTGAAATGCTAACCAAGCCAATAATCAGGAATTATGCGCTCTGGTTTATGAAACCGCAGTAAGTCCATTTGCAAACCATGCATAGCTTGAGCGGAAGGCTGGCCCAGGCTGAACGGATGTTCTTTTTCATAAGGTCCCATTGGGATGGGTCACATTTCCTAGTTTCGAATTAACACAGATGTAATCATATGAGTGGACAGAAGGGGGCGCCAAATCGGACACTGCTCACCTATAATATCATCATTCGAGTGCCCGGCTCTAAGCCAAGTAGTGGCTGGTAAAGTAAATCTGTTTAGCTTTTTTTTTTCTTCATCCACTGGAGTAACTCCATAACATAACGTGATTGGAGATCCAGAGATTTGGTATAAATACTACTTGCAAAATTACAGACCTCTGTCTCTTTTCAGTTGTTTATCATATGGAAACATTAACTTGGAGTACTATGTGTATATACTATATTCAAAAGGATCCTTTTTAAACTTTAATCGATATACATTTCGTTTTGCAATGTTATAGAATTGTAGGCAGAGGTATCCAACTTGGAGATAACTTTAATTTGCAATTAATTAGGAAATACAGGATGTTTGAACCTGTATAGTTCTTCAAAGCCAGTGGAGATCACTGTGCATCCAGTGTTGCAGCTCTGGTTAGTGTTGGTGGTATCCTCTCTTTGGAAATGGGGGGGGGGGGGGGGTAGCTGGACATGGGCCTTGCATGTCTTGTCATAGTAAAACTGGCTTGTCATTAATTTTAATCTGCCGCCTAATGACTGCTGCCTTAGAGCCAGACTATTTTAAATCTTAAAAAATACCTTTTCACTTTAAAACAACCTCCCCAGTAATTTTTCATTTTCCACACATGATTGCAAAGTTACGGAATCTGACCTTAGCGACCCTCCCTAAAAATTTTTTAATAATTGTTGGGTGGGGGGAGGGGGGGCTTTGCTAATTGCATACCACCTAGTGCCCTGAAAGATGAAAAAAACAGGGTTTTTAAAAAAAAAAAAAAAAAAAAAAACACGCAAGCTGGGAGAAATGAACAAATCCCCAGAAGTGACCTGCTAAATGCAGTTTCTTACCATAAACATACGTATATAAATGGCCTGCATCCAGTTCCTTTGCAGTATGCTTAAATATCGTCTTCCAGTATTGCTCAGGAAATGGCCTTGACATTATGAATTCCTTAAGGACCATAATTTACGGTGTTCTGTGCAAACACTGCTATTAATTTGCTATGTTTTGTGTAAACAAAAACTAAGATCTGTACAAGGGCTTGCTTAGGACATACTGCTTAAGTGCAGCCTTGCTGTTCTGACTAATTAATTGAATCCCGTGTTGCTTTTATCGGGTTTAATTTGCGGAGGGGTGAATATCAGCAGCAAAACGACGGCCCCGGATCCATTTGAGTGACATGAAGCACTCTCATTTAGGAGTCAGTGGTTTGCACAATAAAAACCATTATCCTGCAGTTTGGTTATGGGGACTGTGTTTAATTGCGCTTTTGCTTTTGAATTCTCCTTAATGTTAATGCAGTGAAACTGCTCCCCAGTCAGCCATCTGTCCTGGATCAGTGTAAACTCGTGTCGACATTAAGTATACGCTCACGGAGAAATGCAGTCGGCGCAGATGACAAGAAGAAATTGTTTGCTCGTGAAATACTTGAGTAAACTGTAATGCCTGCTGAACGAATCAGGTTCCTGACAAGCTACGAGTGGAGGACTAAAGTGCAGAATCTTATATTTTCCTTGTGTACGTTAAGAGAGCTTAAAATGATGGGTATAGACAGTTTTAAAGTAAAATGGCATGGAGAAGTAATTTGTGAAATAAACGATTTTATTGTATTAACCACTGAACATATAGAAATTGTTTGTGGTTCGCAAATATGTGCTATGATGTTCTGCTTCGGCACTATGAGTTGGGGGGTTTCTGGTGAATCTAGTGTGCCGTATGAGCATTAGTGCACTGTGTATGCCCCACCCCTCAGCCTGGATTGGTCAGTGGAGTGGATGCCAAAAGGGATGAGCTGCTCATTGGCTGAGGGACATTCCCCATCCTCATAAACCTTAGCTGCCTTTGGTACCTGCTTGACAATTTAGCACCACATGGACATTTATGAACAGTATAGCAGAATTGTATTTTTGTTGGTCTGGTTCTGTTTAAGAAAATCTAGAAGAGTTACATTAGATGAACAGGAACAGACCTATATAAAATTGGCTTAAATTTTCAAAACGCAGCCAGTTACTTTATTGTGAAGTACGAGTTTGCGGCTGCTCTTCTGTGGTCTTTCCCCAGAAGAACAGCATTGCACAAGAGCGTTGAGCTATAAAACCTGGGGTGGGGTGCATTGGGGGTCGGACCTTTATTCGCAATACGCACCCCCATGGAATGCAGCCAGGGACGTGCCTCGCGTGCGTCTCCGGTCCGTGGCGGCGGGGGGGTCAGGGCTATTCAGGAGAGCCGGTTTTGCGTTTGGCAGCAGCACGCGGCAGTTTGCGCCCGCATGCATAGACCTCAACTGAGGTGGAACCGCTCGGGTCCGACGACCCGTGTGTGAAAGCGATTGGCTGTCATTACAGGTCGTTTCCTACTCTGCTTAAGCACCCTCGCACCATTGGCTTTTAAAACCATTATATGGCTTCAACCGACCATTAGCATATCCCTTTATTATCCAGTTTGGGCCGTTCTCTTCCTTTTCCTTTGAAATGCAGCATTGCTGTTGGTGTATCACCACGGGTCCTGCGGGGACGTTTCTGTCCTTAGAAATTAAACAGGAATGGGAGTGTCCACCTTTGTGGGCTGGAGATGCTTATTTGGAGGAACTCGCCACAATCTTAACAGCCCTGTGTTTCCCATCAGGGCCCTTTTGTTTGCAGTGACACTTTGTGTGTGTGTGTGTGTGTGTGTGTGTTTAACCTCACGTGCAGTTCCGCTGCTTGCTTAGCAGTTGCGATGCGTGGCTCCATTCCTATTGTGCTGCCTGTAAATGATTTTTCTCAGTATTGTGAAATAGGAGATCGTACCGCTCGCGGTTGGCTAAATGAGTCACGCATACTTGATCCCCCTCAATAAATGCCAATTTCAGTTGCAGTTTAATTTCTGTAGCCACGTTTGAAAAATATGAATTTACATATATATTAAATCCAAGAGCTGCATTTTGACAAATTACATCATCAATTCCCGACAAGTGTGTCATTCGATATTTTCCACCGATATTCCTGTTTATTATAATCTTTCATAGAATTGCCCCTCTCCCCAGCTGCTTGGAATTTTCTCCAAGGCCAACAGTTCCCCCGCCTCGTGACTCACAGCTTGGGTGGTGTGATGCTACGTTGACGTTTTTGAAGAGGTCTGCACTGGTGCTTCCCTAAGTAATTTTCACATCTGTCTTGAGTGAGATTAAAAAAAAAAAATTGCAAACAGGTTACTGTCCTTTTTTTTTTTTGCCGGCATTTTGTAGTTGAAAGGTACAGTTTCAAACCTGAGCATCAAAAACTCGGAGGTCGCCTCGTTTCCTGCTCATTGTGGATAAAGTTCCCGTGCCCTGCATCTCCATAAAAGAGGAAGTGTGCAAGCGCATAGAATGTGAAGGTGATAATGACTTTGATAGTCAAAACAGGACGTTCTATCTTTCTTAATCTTTGTATTCTTCCATGAAGAACCTGGTGTGATGATGGATATCTTCATTTGTTTAGTTTAATCTTGGTATGGTGGCCTTCCTGTAGATACAGTCAGGGTAGATCATCCTATCAGCCATCTTGTTTGGAAAACCTGTAAATGATATGCAGTGTGTCCCAGGTTGACTTTTTAATTTTTTTTTTAATTCATCCATTTAAGAATAACGGTGTGTACTTTAGATTAATGGAACACCAATTACCCGCTTCCCTGAAAAGTGACACGTATATCCCTTTAATTGAAGTACAGGAAAGCAGACTGGGGGCACAAACCCAAGCGCCACCCGGGTGCTGGTGTGAGTTCATTTTTTAAGCCAGTTGATATTTAGCCAAAGGAGTTATTTATAGCGTTGCTGAACCCAGAAATGGGGCAATGAGATTAATGTTCTTGGTTCTGCCAAGGCAAAGGTGGCTTGACTATGGGACTGCAAACACAGCCAGTGGTGGACCCACTCCCCCCCTCCCCCCCACCTATCCCGCAGGAGTGTCCAGGTAACAGAATGCTGACGTGGCAGCCCCAAGACATCAGGTGGCCTGGAGTTCCTGAGACTGGTGTGGGACCACATGCTCTGCTCTGTGCTGGTGTCAGATAACGTGTCCATTTGCCATGCGGGCCCCTTCAACCCAATTCCCCCGCACCCCCACCATCTAGAAAAAAAAATTGTACAGCTTGCTTTCCATAGCAGTTTAAGGAATACACTAAGGAAACAAAATACTCCATTTGCCTGAAAAGTGTCTGATTTGTAAGACTTGCATGTGGCAATTTTAATGAAGTTTTTCTTTCTAAGAGTTTATTGAACCAATTTATTTTGGGCTGTTGTGCCTGACAACACCTTACCTGCCCCAAGAGCACGTTTGAGTATGATTTGCATGAAGGTTATCCCCAAAGTGAAGTCATGGATGTGGGCCTCAGTGCCGGGCTCTGAATTCCCTCTTGAACCCCATGGCTGCCTCACATGTGCTTTTAGGGGGGCTTTGTGTGGGTTAACAAGCAGAGCCTGGGCCGGGATGAAAGGAGAGTTTACACTAAACAAGGGCTAAGCCACATGTGGCACATGCTGGTTGCAGGCCTGCGCTTCCTGTTTTGTGTGCGTGCTCCGAGAGGCCGGGGATGAGGTCGCTCCGCGAGCTCAGATACCTGGCAGACACCCTCAGCGTGTGTAATCTTGCCTCCCTGTGCAGAGAACACAGGAGCCTCAGAATGCCCTCAGTCCAGGAAATCTCCAGCCTTTTCCTTATTGCCACGCCTAATACCCCCCTGCCCCCACCACCACCACAATTTGCAACAGGCATGCTCTTCACTCACTGTCGTAATGCAGGGCAGGGGGGAATTGAAAGAAAAATTGCCTTAAAAAAAAAAACATTGCGATTATTACCTCACTGGGAGTAGACGGAGTCTTTCGAAAGATGCCTTCGAAGACGATTTTCCGTTTTGTCCATGAAACGCTTCGGAAAGTCCAGGGGAAATAGCTGTGTTAGAGTATTGGGTGTTTCATGCCTGGGGTGCTTTTCCATTGTCTCCGGAGCCCATGCACGCAGAAAATGCTGTCCATAGGCTGTGTATGTAGGTATGCATGCATGCAAAAGTCTTATTCGGTCAAAGAGAACATTTAAAGCTATTAATTTGGGTAGCACGTGTATACGTGCTCAGAAAAAAACCACACAATTTACCGTTAGATCATATACAAATAAACAGTAACAGAATTTTTTTTTGTTCTCTAAAAAGCAGCTGCTAAGATGGCTAGATGAACTCCGCTTTGGTTCCCAAACCTCTCCTCAGGGGCACCACAGTCATTCTGGGTATTTGTTAAATTTCACCACCAGGTCAATATATTCATTCATTGATTGATTAATTTATTAAATGACTCTGTGAGGTATTGATTAGCCAGACATGGCGTGCTAGTGGTTCTATATAAAGTGGTTATGTAATATAAAGTTTTTCACACGAAGAACATCATTTTCTTTGTATGCCT
Source organism: Mormyrus proboscirostris (assembly GCA_026779585.1). Classification (NCBI taxonomy): domain Eukaryota; kingdom Metazoa; phylum Chordata; class Actinopteri; order Osteoglossiformes; family Mormyridae; genus Mormyrus; species Mormyrus proboscirostris. The sequence continues at coordinate 38,961 of JAODKF010000122.1, read as the reverse complement.
AAGACATTCTGAGTACTGCATGTGTGTCGGTTTTGCATGCGTGTGCACCCAGGCCTTCCCAAATGAAGTCATCCCAACTTTGCACCTGGCTGAGGAGCCACAAGCAGCCTCCTTGGTTGAGGGAGGTTCTTGGTGGGGGAATAGGTACCCCATTGTGTGACATACACCCCAGATGAGCCGACTACTGTGCAACTTCCCAGTGGCGCATTAAGAGCCGCTTACAGGTGGATTAGATGTAAGTTCTAGGATTTAGGCGGGGGCAGCTTGGAAGGCCACCGCTGTGGACTGGGTCCTCGAGTCAGGAAGGGAAAGCGCCTCGAACAAGGGCGATTCTGTCCCGGCGACAAACAAGACAGCTATTGTGCACCGGGGGCCACGGGCAGCGCCAAGGCGGCCCATGAAGGAATCCCGATGTATACTCTGAAACGGGCCCAGTCAACGGTGTCGGCTAGCCCTCGTGAAAGAGCTGAAATCAATATCCCCACCAGTGAGGAGATTGTTCGCCCGTCCGGAAAGATGGCTTCCGGTCACAAGCATGTTGGTGTTTTTGTTTCGGAGAACCTGTGGTTCATAACGTGTGTGAGGTGATAGTCCGTCGGACTCTTAGCAATTATCGCCTTTTTCATTGGTGTGGAGGAGAACATCACTTTTTGTTTCTGCCCCCTTTGTGCCATGTGATGTTGTGCGGGGGCTTTCGGGGGCTTTCTCCATGTAACTATGTTGTATCACAGGCTCTGAGTTGCCCCCCCCCCCAAATCCCTTCTCTGGGGATAATTTAGCCTTTTCTCTACTACCCTGAGTGGTCTCAGAAAATTAATAGATGACTTTATGGACGAGACTCGTCCATTATGTGTGATGAATTTGAATGACTTCCTGGGGGGGTTAGAAAAAGGAATTGTCCAAAAACCTCAGTTTAGTGCTATTTGCTATTGGCAGCAACTTGTGAGAGTTGAATCATCCTGAACTCTGGTTCTCGGGCAGTGTCCGGTCAAGGGGTCGAGCTGCAGGAACAGCAGTAAACCATGAAGCAGGCTCTTCCGGCGGAAGACTCGCACCGGGGGCGAAATGTCGCATGTCAGAAATGCTTTTACCGTAATGAGTTACACATCAGTCGGGGTCCAGAACAAATGTCATATAACCGTTTGGAAGTGTGGCGGTGTAGGGAGTCCTACACTCCTATAAACTCCCGCGCAGAATAACTTTACAAAGGGGGACAGTACGCTATTTGCCATTTATAAGCGCCCTGCAGTCATCTTGTATCCCATATGTTGCATCACTAACATCTTGTGCCCTGATGGGAGCCTGTATATGTTTTATTTTGTCCGCTTTTTGGGTCGAGCAAAGGGATTTTATAGTCGCAGAAGAGTCGACGCGTTGCTCCGTAGGAGGGTTTCCGCCAACTCTCTGAAGTCGTGCCTGTATCCTCCTCCTCTGCAGATTTCAGGGCAGCGGAATTTCAGTTGGAGCAGGATGTCGGCGCACAGACCTCTGCACAGGCCATTAGCTCTCGTGGAGGCTAGCGGGCTCTGTCTGCTCCTCGGGGACCGTTTCTGATGTCCCAGCCATTCTCCTCCTGGCCGGCCATATAACTCCAGCATTTGGGAGGGAAGACGGCCCCCCCCCCCCCCAAGCCCCCCACCACG
>JAODKF010000122.1:24556-34990 GCA_026779585.1 Mormyrus proboscirostris | reverse complement strand
GTTTTATTTTGGGAAGTCCCTTACCCCCCCCCCCCCCCCCAAATCCCCCAAGTTTGTCTATCCATCTGTCTTTCTGGCCTGCCTTGAAGAATTCATATTTTTGTTTTATAGAATCTCGTATCTTCCATGGCTTTCAGTCGGGGAAATAACGACAAACACAACAAAATAAAAGGGGGAAGAACTTGAGTGCATTACAGATGCTGCTGACACCACATTCATTTTGTCCACTGATTATGGTGTACGGTTTCTCTAAAGACAAACAGAACCCTCTAAATATGGCCGATTCGAAAATCTCCCGCATTTTGAGAGGGGGGAAATGAAGCCAATTAGGGGACGGAAACCACTAATTAAAAGCTACATGCTCTACAGATTGCATCAGTTTTATTTTCTTTGTGACTGGCTGGGTTGTCATTTTGGTTTTGGGCCATTCCACGTTCTTTTGATTAAATGTAGTGGGGAAGGTTGCCATTTCGTTTTTTTGCATATATGCTTCAAAATTAGCAAACGTACAAAAAAAATGTGTGTGTATTCCCAATGCTGCCTTCCCGCATCTGGCCCATATTGACGGCCTTGACGTCTGTGGTGCTCCCAGATGCTTGACTTGGGTGCTTATGGGTATCTCTTTGCATTATCCGCTTGTCGACTTTTGATTTATTTGCATACGCATACGTGTGTTTTGACTTCGGATGACCCGGGTCACTTTATGCTTCAGGGATGTGGTGGTTAACCAAGATGCTCACATTGAAACCCTCCTGGGAACACGATCTCAGTCTCCAGTAATCTGCTTCTGATCTAAGTAGCTTGTGATGCACACTTGATAGGGCAGTCGGAGAACTGATACTGGAATTATCTCCAGTTTTGCTGTAATGGGTAGATGAGACGTTTGAGATGGTACAGAAGGTAATGCCTTTTTAGAGGTAATGGTTAGCTGGTCAGGGTTTAGGAGACCTGGCTGGGCTGCTTTCTAGCCTGATGCTGATGGGAGGTAACAGCAGCCTGCTATAGCGTCTGCTGGGCAAAGTGTCCTCTGAGCCTCACCTGTCTGTCAGTCCGCTTTGGCTGTCTTCTTTTTGCGTGACACTGGAATGAACTCAAGCCCTGACAAGCATTCTGGCGTCAGGGTGGAGATGCCTCTGGCCAGGGAAATCTCTTCTACCCACTGATCAGCGGCTGGGTGTCGAGAGGAAAGAGTGCCTCTGGATGATTTTGTTGACCCTTCAAAACGAAGTACAGCTTTGCACCCTCTCACCTTATTTTGGTATGTGAAAGAGGTCGCCTACCCCAAGTCAGCCAAGCAGGGGGTTTAGTTTGAGCCTACAGTTCCCTGCTGTTGCTCTCAGGCCACACCTCTTTGGATTTGACGACCAATGGTAAGCTCACATATCTAGATGGGCGTAGCCTTGATATCTACCCTGAGGGCAGCCGAGGCCCCTATCATCATCTTCCTTCCCTGGAACAGTGGTGGCAATACACTAAGGAAAAAGAGAAGAAGGAGAAAGAGAGAGAGAATAAGGGGGGGGGGAGAAAAGCCTCTAACTTCCCTTTCATCTCGCTGATGTCTTTCCCATATTGGACTACTGAGCGGTGTCTTGCTTGAGCTGGGTTTTTCTGTTAGTGACACTTTGTATGACACCATATATATCCAAAACAGAAGGGGGAAAATGTTATTCTCAAAAATCCCATTTGCAGGATGTTTCATATGCAGAGTATAAGAAGCAATCTGTTCATTTGCTGCAGGGCACAGGGGGATCAATAGCTAAAATATTTCTTTTCGTTATGGCGTTTCTCGGTACTGTCCAGCTTTGGCCCTTTTCTGGCAAGGATGTCTTCAGTGCAGTGCAGTGCAGTGCAGTGCAGTGCAGTGCAGTGCAGTGCAGTAGTGCCTTCGTTTTTCTGACACCCTCGTCCTTGGTGAAATGCTGCACTTGGGCACTACGTCCTACAGTCAGCCATGTCCGCTTTGTCCATCCTGTGTGACGCAGCAGCACACGGTGGAGTGTGTGAGCATGTTCGGCTGGCCCCTGTGACATTCTCAAAGCCCCCACCCCCCGCCCCCCCCACATTGTAATGGTTCTCAATCGAATGCCTCCAGCAATTGTACTTTCAGCCAAACCCAAAAAAAAAAAAAATCACTGCTCTTGTTCCCATTCTTTCTGTTCTCTTGTTTGTTTGTGAAAAATTTAGGTTTTTTTTATTTTTTCTTTTTTAAAAAGCTAAAAATGCAGTTTAATGAATGTGGCATCGGGGAGCTGGCAGTGCTACAGAAGAGCACTGGGGTTTGGGTTTGGGGGGGAGGGGGCTCTGCCAGGCATTTGGACAGCTGTCAGTTCCACGGGAGCAGGGAATAGACTTAGCAATACGCTCCCCTCCCTGCCTAAGCATGTTATCTATCTGTCCATGGGCCAGCTGAGTATGCCAGGTGTGTGGTGTTCCGTTTAGATAGGCCTCATGCAGCACGCCCTTCTGGCCTCATGCAGCACACCCTTCTGGCCTCATGCAGGTCACATATTTTTGGCACTATTACCAGTGGGTTGCTAGCTTTGCATGAATCTCATGCATCTAGTCCTGATGTTGGAGTGATATTATTTGAAGAGTAAAGAAACAATTTGTAACTCTCAGGCAGCAGGAAAATTTCAATACACATCCATATGATTTCATATAAACATGTGACCTTTCTCTGTACTGCCATGCAATTTCTTATGAACACGTGATCGTCACTCCAGTACCCTGCGATTTCTCATGAACATATGACCGTCGCTTACACTAGCCTACAATTTCATAAGAACATGTGACCTTCGCTCCGCTACCATGCAATTTCACATAAACATGTGACCGTCTCTTCACTGCCACGTGATTTCATATGAACATGTGACCATCTCTCTGCTACCACGTGATTTCATATGACCATGTGACCACGCGGTTTCATATGACCATGTGACCATCTCTCTGCTACCACGTGATTTCATATGACCATATGACCATGCGGTTTCATATGAACATGTGACCGTCTCTCTGCTACCACGTGATTTCATATGACCGTGTGACCACGCGTTTTCATATGAACATGTGACCGTCGCTACACTGCCCTACAATTTCATAAGAACGCAGTTTCATATGAACATGTCATTGTCTCTATCCGTTGCCAGCGGTTTCATACAAACACGTGACAGTCTTTATGCTGCCACCTGATTTTATGCAAACATGTAACATATCTACTTGCTTCCAGGTTTCAGTTCGACTGACATGAAGTGTGTGAATTTGCCTTGGAAAAGTTTAATATAAAAGATATATTCAGCATGTGGTTACAAAATGGTAATTTATTGAGTTATGATATGAACATTTTTGGGTGCCAAAAAGGGCAGACTGTAGGAACCACAAATGTTCGGAAAAACTCATTCAGAATTTACACTAATCAGCATTTTTTACGTGCAAAATTTTTCAGTGCTGGGTGGGTAATAAAATGCATAGCTAACTTTATTAAAAGCGCATAAATATATAATTCTGCATTTTCTGTTGAAAACTATGGAACTCTGAATAATTTTAGATTTCTTCGGAAATAGGTTCTTGAAACCAGCCATATCAGTGAAGCCAGGTTTCTCCAGTATATCATGTCATGATCTCCACTCCTCGAATGTTCTCTTTCAGTGTTTTTCCATCGTACATCAAAGCTAATAAATAAAAATCGTGTCTCTCGCCAGCACTGGTAGGCTGCAGGAAATGTGCTGCCATATCTGTCTGTGGTTGGAAAACAGATGTAGGATGTTTCCAGATTTTACAAGCAGGCTAAGTGCTCAGCATTGACCATATTGATTAACCTCCCTGAAGGTCCATGATCTTTTCAAATAAGTAGCTCAGCAAAGTGATTGTCTGGTAATAAATTTAACTTTTGTTTTCTGATCTTACAAATGGTGAAGGAAATGGAGGATGGCAGGGATATATTCACACAAATTTCTGACATTAAGGGTCAGAAATGACATAGAACAGAGGAAGGGCTGATCGTGTTTCTAGCTATGGTCAGCTGACAGAATCTGAAATCACAGGTCTCTGATCAGTTTTTATTAATATGTACCAGTAATTTCAGGCCTGTTTTTTGTTCAGTGCCTTGGTCTTCCTAGAATTTAATGAGCTACATCTCAAGTTTGCAAACCCGTATTCTGACAAATAAATGTTAGGCTTGCTGCTCTTGCCTCAGGATAGGGTTTCTGCCAGGCTAATGAAACTGTAAGGCGCTGTGAAGCCCGAAATTCCTTTTCCATCTGAAGTTCGAGTCAGTTCGCTGATGTCTTTTTCTTCCTCTTTTCTTCCCTTAAACGTCTGGCTTTTGTCTACGGAGGAGCCTTTCCTCTCCTGATCGGAAGCCTGTGGAAGTGTTGAGTCTGGCCTGGGGTATAGATATGTGTCCTAATCCAGCACGGCCCGTGAGTGTTTGACACCTCCCCAGCCCTCCTCGGCTGTGGGACATTGCGGTAAATCGGCTGCCTGGTTGCCCATGTGGGTAATCATGCATTCAGATAAAGCCGGCATCTTCAGATTGGCCGGCGACGCTATCTGGGGAGATCGCTGGGCCAATTAGGTGCCATTGCCTTTGCCTGCATACAGCATTGCGTGATCCTCCCCACCGAGCAGCTAACCACAATGTCACATTCAAGTGCAGATAATGTAGACTGGCCGCCTTATTGCGGATCACCCAAACCCTCAGGTTAACGTCTCCTCCGCCTGACAGGAAAATCACTGTTGAGTCAGGGCATGATGGCTTTGCAAATAATGCCGCATGGCCACTTACAACATCTAAGATGCAAAAATATAGAGTTCGGTTCAATTTTTTTTTTTTTTTAGTAGAATGAAACAGTAGACCAGACCAAACATTTATCATTGTAGTCATTATATCTCTTCTATCTGAAAACTTGGCTGGGTATGATTCACCTTTAAAAGGCTTGCATTGTAGATGATAGTGGAAAGTGATGTGTCCCAGGTTCCTTGTTATCAGATCATCCTTGTGATTGTGGCTTGTAACGATGGAGCTCACACACTGAGTGAGTGCTTAGGAATTGTGTGCTCTTTCGCTGTCAGCATTCCTCCTCCACCTATCTGAGCACGCTTTGTGATGGTCACCTAACGGGGACTCTAAATTGGCCTCTGCCCCCCCCCCCCCAATATTTTCACGCAATATCCTATTATTACACTGGTAGAGGATGCATTCGACCTTGCCGGGAGTCTGATTATGAATAGGATGTTTTACATTTGTCCAGGAAGGAGTCTTTCTAACCAAGTTAGATTTGTGTTGGCAGTGATGAGGATGAACTGGATTAGGAACGAGTATATTAGATGGACGGTCTGGAGACCGAGCCAAAGAGGTGAGATTGTGCTGGTTCTGGTATGAACAGAGGAGAGACGGGTTTGTTGGGAGAAGGATGCTGAGGATAGAGCCGCCAGGCAGGCAGAAAGGAGGAAGGCTTTGAGAGGAGGGTTATGGATGTGGTGAGAGGGGACATGCAGGTGGTCGGTGTGAAAGAGGAAGATGCAAAGGACAGGAAGAAATGGAAACAGATGATGCACAGTGGCTTCACAGGAGCAGCCGAAAGAAGTTGTGTTTATAACTAAACTTCTGAATGTGTTTGAGCTGCCAGTTGTTTTTCTTCAGATTAAACGGACAGCTTGACCACAATAAATGGGATCCGATGCTGTATACATGTGATTTGAGCACCGCAGAGCTCATAAGACTGCCAATTACTTAAAGAGAATCAGTTGTTGTGGTATCCTGCTGAGTGTCTCCACTTTGTCTGAGCGGACAGGCTTATATTTTCTGTTGTGTTTCCGGATGATAAGTAGGTGTCATCCATATGAAGTGCACAGAAACAAAGGAGGGTTGCGGCTCGATCTGACCGGACGCAACACATTCTCGTTATTGATCCCTCCAGGATCCCGAGAGGCTAAAGTCAGAAACGGCAGGGGCTTCAAAGAGCTCGGTAATGACGGTGCTCGGATTAGCCTTCAATAGCCTCTGATCATCGTGGAGTGACTGCAAGCACCCCGGGATAAGATACCTGACTCCAGAACAGTGAGGATGAGGTCAGGCCTTGATAGAATGTGACTGCCCAATCTTCACCTCTCCGCAGCCTTGGGCTGGTGAGTCGAGACCTTTTAGCCTCCTGACAGGGTGTGGGCTCGTCAGATTATTAGGTCCTACAGCCTTTTTCTCATGATGTTCTCAGTGACTAACGATGGTTACCTTCTACTAATGTCTTGGTTCGCAAAGAGAAGGAATTTCAAGAACTGGTGTTTTTTCTTTACATTCTGTATCTTGCTCTTGTTCTTAAGCTCTGATGGTATCTCCAACTCTGTTCTTTCTGGACGGTGTAGTTTTACAGATGGCTTGGCCGCTCCTGTCAGATCGTCTCTGCACCCCGCACCCCCTTGGGCCCCTTCCTCTGCTCTATTCCAGGCATGGGCCCGGCTCTGGAAGCAGCAGCAGCCTGCAGATTGTGTTAGTCCGGCAAGCTCTGCTGACTCGTGCTGTATGATCTGTAGAAGCAGCAGACGCCTTGGGCTCAAGTCTCTGTATGCCAGTGTTCTTAAACACTTCCGAAACTTGCCTGTTCTATCCTGAGCCTTCAATGCGTTTCCTATTCTGAGCCTTAAATACATTTTCTGTCCTTGAATGGGACTTTTACTATTCTGAGCCTTGAATGCGTTATATGATTATAATGAAATCAGGCATGATAAAATAAATCCCAGCTGTTATGATTTGCCCTTGACCCAAAGGTTGGGACAAGCGTCAATGGAAAAGTTGCTCAGACTTCCCTTCGTATTGCCTGTTCTTATTTATCCGGTCAGTGCTGTGCGGCCAGCTTCCTGCGCCAGTCACGTATCTGTATCACAGCCCGGAGATGACCAGCCTCTGATTTCTGCACACTGGTGCTGTGTTGCTAGGCGAGACAGATGTTAGCCAGGTGTCTTCCTCCCTGCAGAGTGCCTATGCTGTTAATCATTGTTTGCCCTATCACACTCGTGGTTTATTTTTTGTCGCCTCCTCGTTTTTTGTGTGGCATTTATTTTGGGACAGTGTTTTCCCAGCTGTGAATCCTGTGATTAATTTGCCATGGTCCACCCCGTTCTCCATGTCTGCTGCCGTCTTTGTGCTGTGGGACCTGAAGTGTCCTTTATCTTGTGTTCCTCCTGGAAGTGATGCATAGGCCATCCTCAGTCCAGAAGTTCATGGGGCCGCAGTGGAGCCCCCTTCTGGCTGGCAGAATCTCAAGTCCCTTGATGCTGCTGCTGTCAAAAGTATCGCAGGACAGGGTTTGGTGCAGAGGAAATAAAAAATGAAGTGCGTCCCTGACGAAGACGCTGGTGTTTATTTTATGATTTTATAACCGCCACTGCGTTGCTTTTATTGCCTTGTTTTCCTTTTGTTTGAGGAGACTTCAGCTTCCCGGCATTTTCATTTCCAATAGTAATTCAGGGTCGTCACATAAGCCTGCTCCGTGTTTTAATTCCACTGTCTTCCTGCGGTCGTCCTCTGCCCACCATACGGAAGCGTGAAAATATTGTTTATTCCACCAGAGTTTTTTTTTTTATGTTCCAGTGTTTAAATGAGGTGCGGCAGATGCTCTCTGGCTGTCCCTTCTGACGCAAAACTGACACTTCCTGTTGGAGCAAGTCCAGAAGGTCTATTACAGCTTTTGTTTAAACGGCAAGGAGGGACATTCCTGCCGGGAGCGCGGCACCCTGTGTGCCAGATGGACCAGCGACGGCCTCATCTTCCCTGGGCCCCGTTCTGGCCTGTCGCGCCGGGAGGATGTCCTGATTTCAGACATCCTGTTTGTTTGGAGAAGGGGATGGTTTGGGCCAGTTGACGTACACCTGCGGGGCCTGGTTTTGGGGTAGGACGGGGGGGGGGGGTTCTGTTCAGGACCTCCACTGTTGGGTCTTTAGGGTCTATGCAACTAGAACATGAGCCTCTTTCTCAAGTGGGCCTTTTAAATCCATGTTACCTCGCTGCAACTTTTGTAAGCCCAGAGCATGATAATGACAGTTTAGGATATGCCTTACACTTTATTGTCCTCTCAAGCACAATAAAAGCCAGACAAGGATTTTGGTGGGAAAAGCAGAGACCAGGATCCCAGTGACTGAGAGCTGCCTCTGCTCGAGGACCCATCCCCCCCATCCCAAAAAGAAAACACGTAGGCTGTCCCTTTATGGGGAGCCATGATAAGCCTTCCAGAGCTCTCAGATCTTCCCAGTCCTGTCTCATTAGAAGGGGCAATCTGCTGGGAAAACCATCCTGGTGTCAGGATTTTATTTAGTAGGTCTGACAACCATGGATGACACGGCCCTTTTCCCTCAGGATATGCCCCCGCCTTCTCAGATAGGCGGGCGCCTGTCGGCCGTCCCGCGCTCGCCTGCGGAGCTATAAACCCCGAGCTAAACTTCTAACCCCAGGAGGAGCCCAGAAGCACATCGTCCGACATCAAAGAGCCCTAACATCAAACACAGCTGCGTGCGGACCATCATTTTCTGGAAGTAGGCTTCCCTCTCCGGGCGTGAGGTCTATTTATAGAGGTTTTTATAAAAAATTAAATAAAAAAAAACGAATGACCAAAAAAAAATTGAATCCACTTATTGTTGCCGGAGTCGAGGAATGTATGTGGGGGGGGTTTTCGGGATTGGTTCAGTGACTGTGATTTGTGCACTTGGGGTTAATTGCCGGTCTTTGTGTCCATAGACTGCGGACAGTCATTCTCAGAGATCCAGCTTGCTAAAATTTTGAGCATTTGGGTTGAAATGATGTAATGGGAACTTTTTTTTTTTTTACACTTTCCAGAAAAACTGACCACCTATTGCCTTCGATAAGGAACCATCATGTCAAAAAGCAGCCCTCACTTGTGTCAGGGACACTGTTCGTGTGGTCCCCCCCCCCCCGATGCTGGGCTGCCTGAGTGGCCTTTTGCCATGCATTCTTCTGTTCATGCATCAGGAAGTGGCCCAATTAGCATATACATATTGCTTTGAAGAGGGTTTCCCAATTACTGCTTTTTGCTTCGGCCATGGTACTGACTACGAGGCCCAATGGGTTTGGGGGCTGAACACATAAATGGATAAATGATTAAATTACTGCAGTGAGGCTATCTAAGCTAGCGAGGCTATAGATAGCTGTGCTGGTCCTTCTGAAAAGCCCATTTCCTCATTCATGCCACGGGAGACGGTGAACGTGGAACCATGGGTATGGACCGTTGTCGGGCATTCCACTCCATTATGGAGGAATTGCGGCGTCAGCAGTCCGACCAAAATAGCACTCGTGCAGGGCGGCGTTCGGGACTTATTGTGTCCAGGCACAGAAAAACAGGATGTGGAATCCAGGTAGTGGTCAAAACACGCAGACGCGCTCGGCAGACCGATGTGAAGGGCCTGCTCCGCAGTGGCCCCTCAGAGAGGTTGCCCGTTTTTGTTTTATGGTTCCGGTTCAGATTTGGTTAGACGGGCTCGGCTTCTGGGTCGATGCCCAGGCACTTCAGTCCTGGAGTCATTTGACAGTAACTCCCTGAAATGTGCTTTGGAAAACCCAACGGCTATAAGAACTGTTTAAAAGTTTATATGTTGGATTCCTCCGTGGACGTGGCTCGTGTGCTGATGAATCGTGGTCCTGCAGGACATAGCTTGGCCTTGGATAAATACAGAACTCATGCTGGCTGCTTCCGATCTTCGCTCGGCAGTAACTGACAGCGATATCCGCTGTCGGTTAGCTGCTCTCATCCCTGCATTCCGCCGTGTGTTCCTCCGGGTGACCTCTCAACTCTCGTCATTCATTTTCCAGCGGTTGAGGGACACACTGCCAACTACATGAAGCGAGGAATTCAGCTGATACTGAAAGAGATGCTGCCCCCCCCTTTTTTTTTTTATAAACGAAAAGTCCTCCCGGGTGACGTTAAGCCTTGCAAAATGGGCTCCCTTTGTCACGTAAAACGTGAGAGAGCCGTCTCTTTGGACACACTTATCACTCTGGACGATCCCAGAGCTTTCTGAAAGTTGTTTGGTCTGATCGACGTTCTGTTCGGTGTGATTTATTGCTGGTTAGGGTGGATTGTTTGAGTTTAGAAAGAGTCTGTTTCCAGGAAGAACATCCTAGGGGTTTTATAACGGACACACTGTGTTTTTTTTTTTTTTTTTTTTTTAATTATTTTTAGGTTATTTTTTTTTTAAAGTTTTAATGGTTAAAGAAGTGACCTCATATAAACCAAGTTTACTGCTTGGCCCAGAAAACTGATTTGGGAGGGTGAAAGTGGTTTGGTTATGGGGACAGTGACATCCCCTAACAAAAACTGATGCTGCGTCCCACCTTTTTATCAGTTTTGGGCAAAAGCCATGCAGCTGTACCCTTGGGCTTTTCCCCAGTTGGCATCCAAAGTTATTTATATTTAGTGTATTGTAGTGGTT
>JAODKF010000122.1:3246-17296 GCA_026779585.1 Mormyrus proboscirostris | reverse complement strand
GTGTTAAATTACCTGTTGGAATAAAGAGTGTTCCCCCACGGTCTGGCCACATCGTCCCGGGCCACATGGGTGCCCCCGCGCTGCTGTAGGTCACTGCGTCGCAGTGGCTCCCCTTCCCGTACATCATGACACGCCCACATGCCCGGGGGAGGGGGGCCTAGAGTGGCGTGACGCTGCTGCCGTGGAGGTGACAGGCAGCCTGATGCGGAGGCTTTCCTGATTCGCTTCCGTGTTTAAAGTCAGCAGCAGTCAGGATTGGGCGATGGAGTATCTGCTGCCCATTAAACAGACAGCTGCTTTTCCATGATTATACCTTAGAAATAGGTGTAGTCATCCTCAGCCTGTGTTTTAGGTCATGCTTTTTGTAACACTACCCTTTCCTTAGATATGCAGATTAGCGTCCAGTGTTTTTCTTTTGTAATCATAATCGACCCATTTATGCAGCTGAATATGTTGGTAAAGAAAAAAAACTGCTTTCTCATTCATGGAATGGGAGACCACTCCTACAATGGGGGTCCCATCCTGGGAATGGGGGACATGGTATAAGGATAAGGGTTCAGCAGGTCACACGTCCATGTGTTGCATTGCCCTCTTACCTTCCTAGCCTCCTGCTCTGATTCCACTCTTTAAAAACATGTTTGTCGATTTTTTTTTTTTTACATTGCATTTGAATTAGGCTGTCATTCTTTTTATCGGATATTTAGAAATAATTAGAATAGATTTTTTCATGTGTTTCCAAAACAAGCATGTTTGTTAGTAAGCCGTTCTGTAGGAAGGACAAAAGGAGGATGGATTTTGGCCGGGAATCGTAAACCACTCGCACCTTTGATGTGGTTACTGCAGTAAAATCTCGAGTGGCCTGGATTTACTCTACTCTTGTTATTCTGCATTCTACCTGAATGCAGCTTCCCTTCACTTTCTGTGCTTCCACCAGCATTAATATATTTCTGGAGGGAGATGTAAATGTTCTGCCATGGATTGATTGATTCGACTTCTCTTGACAGTATTCAGGGGGTATGGATGGGATCAGAGCCTCCTCTACCGCTGGAGGTGTTTCTGTAGAAACCTGAAAGGGTGTATTTAGTGCAGCGATAGCCAATGTGTTCAAATGCACATTGTATGGAACCCTCCTAAATCTGTCATGCTCCTTGTTTTGGTCAATCTAGTCATCGATATTGACTAATGGACCAATAGAATCGTCGGTCTTTCCGCATGGTACCCTGGTGGCGGGTCCGTGATGTCTGTAATGCTTCCCCGCCTTGGCAGCCCGGTCTGGATGTTAAAGGTCCGACAGCTTAAGCCGGTGAGTTTCTGCTGCTGCTTTCTCTCCGGGTCTCCTGAGGTCACAGGAAAGTGCAAAGCGACAGTCTCATATAAAGCGCCTCATATCCGTCATTGTCAGACGCCCCTTTGAGGCATTTCCACCAAAAAGGAGAAGAAAAATGGAGCCGTTCCAGTTTTCATGCCTCTCAGTGTTCTGCGGATACCAAGTACCCCGAGCCTAATGGCGTATGTGGAATCTCTGTGTGATTCTCTCGGAATGGCATACTCAGTGTAACTGATAGCACTGCATGCATAGCACTGTTCAGTGTACAATGGCGTAGCAATATAAACTCTCCCGGGATTAATTTACACCCTGAGCAGACATTTTATTTTATTTTATTTTCGGCTCACATACAACAGCTCTGGTAAGCGGTGGTCGCCGCTGGAGGGGCTCGCGCCCGACACCTTTTGTCCTCGCGCTGTCATCTTGCCGCTCCCGCTTACTCCGTCCATCTGTCACCCGTTCACCAGTTTCCGGGCCTCCCGGCGTGGCCTGTTAGTGCCTTTCCCCACCTCAGTCATCACCATGGCGACAGGCAGTCTGACCTGGAGGTCACCCCCCCCCCACCTCCCGGAAGTGAAGGCCTCAATTAGCTGTTCTTCTCCCGCAGTTCACTGTGTCCAAACCAACAAACCCCCACCCCCCCACTTCTGGATTCCAAAGCATTTAAATTCCTGCCTCAGACGGAGCAGTGTTTCCCAATCCGTACCTTGAGGACCTGAAGACAGTCCATGTTTTTGCTCCGTCCCAGCTAAAAATGTGGACTGTTCGGCAGGGAGCTGGGAGGGAGCAAAAACGTGGACCATCTGTGGGTCCCAGAGGACCGGGTTGGGAAGCGCTGTGTGAGAGGGAGGCCGTTTACATGCTGTAATTGTGATGATTAATAAGTGCTTTCTGTGGTTGTTTTTAAAGCATGTTCTTGCTAATTTGTAAAAAGGCCAACACAGACCGCAGAGGCAGCGTTCTGTAGGACATCAATCGGCACACGGAGTGAAGAAGGCCAGTCTCCCATGTTGATTAACATTCAAAGGGATAATTACATTTTGGACTGCGATTAAATTAAAGTACCCTTTCCCACCCAGGGGAATCACTCCGAGTATCGCTGAGTCCAAGAGCTGAGCCAGAGCGGTCTCTCTTAAAGCTCCTGGACCTGGTTGTACCTTCCCACTTGGGGTGTATAGAATCCCATGGACAAAGATCATGGTCCAATAACCGCACTCACTTCAGAATGGCACATAGCCGTCCATCACATTTTGCAGGGTCCTGTAAAACGCACACAGACGCCGAAGCCGAGCAGAGACCTGCCCCTAAGGGCAGTGCTGCTTACGGTGTGGACAGACTGGCGGGGGTGACCTTTGCTCTCCAGCTCAGCATAAATTTTTTTTATTTTTTTTAATGGGGCCAGGTGAGGCCACCATGAATGTTCCCGGTTGGCTGACCATGTGACCGTTCTATGTTCCTGAGGGTGGTTATAGTGTTGTTATGCCGACCGTTTCACAAATATAATGTGCCCCACAATATTATAAAAACCTGTTATTTTAACGTTGTGGGGACCATTTTTCAGGTCAAACTAAAAATGCCAAAAGTCTCATATTTTGTTTGTTTACTTATGATTAATGTTAGGCCTGGGTAGCGGTCAAGGGTGTCATTGTTGGGATTTGGGTTTTGTACATAGAAATGAATGGATGGTCCCCACAAAGATATGAGTACAGGTCTGTGTGTGTGCATGTGTGTGTGTGTCTTAACCATAACGAGGGTAAGACAGCTTCATTTAAGTTGAGAAACACAAGGGTAGCTGAAATACCGTGGTAAATGAGATGTGGTAAATGAGGCGCTGGTAAATGAAATTATAGCTGAGCTGTGGGGGGGTGGGAGTATTCTGAGCCAAATTCCGACCAAACATCAACGGCAGGAACACCGTCGGAAATGGAGACTGGCGACCCCGTCGTGAAGATGCCGGCATCGTGAGCCGAGAGACGCCCCTAGCAGATGTGCTCTCGCAGAGTGCTGTGAGGCAGCCCTGTCTGGTCCCAAACCCCCCCCCCGATCGTCGTTGGCTCCTCGTTCCGACACATCCCCTCCAAAGGACTGCGGAAGCACGGCCTTCCTGTCTGCTTTTTAATTTTAATACCTGCCTGTCATAACCCCCCCCGGCACCCCCCCTTTACTTTTTTACTGCCCTTGCTGCTGCATCCAGTAATTACCACAGCAAAAGCCTTTCATTTCGGGCCCCTGGCAATTATCTGCACAGAACACATTCAAATTGCTTCCAGTTAGTCGAATGGCCCCTGATTCATTTCGGCTGCGGTCTGGGAGGGCCGGAGACCGCCAGCATGAAAGGCCCCGACTCCTTCTCCTCGTACGTCAGGGAAACCGATAAACGGAATTAAGACACATCCGCCTGGAAATAGCGCCGTTCCCGTGATGCGCGTCGGCTGTTTTTACAGGAGAAAACTACAAGAAAGCAGTTGATTTGTATAATGCATTAAAATGTGCAGTTTATTTTTATGGTGTTTGCAGATTCTGATGCAGCTGCAGGGAATGTCGGTCAGGGAGGGCCTGCAGATAATGGTTTTGAGCACCGTCATTTCTCGCACGTTTTCATTTATTTGTGCAGCAGATGCTTTCGTCCAAAGTGATACACAAGTGAGGCGAATAGCGCATTTCAAACGTGTAGCAGACTGAGATGAATCTATCTGTCTTGGTTAAACAAAGAGATTTTTGCTCATTTTTCGGAAGTACGTTACAGGCGGTATTAAAATGCACGTGTGACCTCCGACTGACCCGTCTCTGATCTTTTTTGCGCAGCGTGCTTTCGGATCTCTTCTGGAGCAATGACACGCTTGTGGCTTTGGGCTCGGACCCCGGGCTTGGAACCGATGCACATTAAACACTTTAATGTTGCACTGATTTATTTTTTTCCATTTAAATGTTGAAATGTGTACATGTGTATTTCAACATCTGAATGCCGCCAGTGCATACCCCGGGGGCTGCTGGCTCCGTAGCCACGCTGGGGACGTTCCACCTGTCGTTTTTACGGCTGTGCGTGGGAAGGAGCTGGCGGTGATGCCGCGTACCCCAGCAGCTCTGCTCTGAACCGGAACGTGGGCGAAACTGTGCGTGTCGGCTGGGAGGAAGCGGCCGCGGCGGGACTCGCTAACGGACGCTCTGTTTTCCGTTTCCAGACTCCGGATTCTCCGGGCTGGGAGCCCGTTTGGTATGGCCGGCCTGGCAGCCACATCCCATGTATGCTTGGGTGGAGGCCGTCGACAGGGAACAGCGAGAGCCCCGGCACAGGAAAAGGAGGGGGGGGGGGGCTGGCGGTTGGGTTCATCGGCTAGGCTGTGCAGTTTTAACCCCCCCAAAGAAATGGCCCCCACAGAGCTGTGCAGCGTTTGCAAACAGCTGGCCCGGCACGCATTGGGCACACTAGCAGATTCTTTTAAAAAATAAAGGGTTCCTCACCCTCGGCATGGGGTCCAGTTACCCGCTGTGCCAGGCAGGGCTCCGGGAGGGGGGGCATCGCCTTGCTGTGCCCCGAAACCCAACACCAGGCAGCTTGGCAGCAGCAGTGAGGGTTGGGGGGGGGGGGGCCCACAGCGGCTGCTGCTAATTGCTGTTTTTGTGCAGCTTAAGCCTTTTTCTTTCATGTGTTATTCACCTCGGGGGTGTTTGGTGCCCCCACCCCCAACCCAGCCCTCTTCCCACATGCCATCTTGCCAACCTGCTCCGTTCCAGTCACGCTACGTTCCGGTCTGGGAGGGGGGGGGTCCTTCTCGCCAGCCAGATGCCCCTTATTTTCTCCGTTCATTATTATTATTACTATTATTACTAGTACTATTATTATAGTTAATATTATTGGTTTCCATCGATGTGGAATTTTTTTTAGTTTTGTCTAATATCGCCGATGCAAAGAACCGGCTAACGGTGGACCCCAGTGAAACTTGCTCAGCTTGCTGATGCGGATTAACGGAATGACGCTATGTTGTGTTTTTTATTATTTGCACACTAATAATAGTATTAATTGATTTTCTTTATCCCGTCTTGCGCTCCATGATACACACGAAGGGCAATGAATACGCCGACAAAACCCTTCATCCTCCGCTATGATCATCTCCATTATTTCCATGGTTGTGGCTTTAACTCTGGTGCTGCTAACTTTGAATATTGATTTAGATTAGATTAGGCTAAAGTTTAGATTCAGCTGAAAGTGGCCGATGTCAATATCCTGATTTTTAATGAATATCAGCCCCTGATGATATGCTAACCGATATGTCGTGCATCTCATTTTTATTATTATTATTATTATTATTTTATTTTATACGGTTGAAACCAGATCCAATCTGCCGGTAAAAGCCTTGTGAGCTGCAGATAAGCTGCGCTGATGGGCAGGTGTCCCTGGAGGGTGTCTGTCAGCACTCTGCCAACAGAAGCCAGACTTGGGGGTGGGGGGTTGTTTGGCAGGGGCTGTTTAGCATGGTGTAGAGTTTCTCCAGATCGACTTGATAACGCCCATCTTACTCAAGCTCTCCCGTGTCTGGGGTGTCCCCCACCCCTGGGGCTGGACCCCGGGGGCGGCCTTCATCCGTCACAGCAGCGCCGAGCGTCACGGCATGAACGGTGGCCCGCTGACAAGGGGAGGGGCAGGTAGGGCCGCGAGTGATGACTCATGATGAAAGGCGGCACCGGACGCTTACGCACGCCAATGCATCGTGCTAATATCGCCTAACAGCGAGGTTACAAATAAATATGTAAATGGCATTGATAAAAGTCCCTTTACACTCTCTTCACCCTCACTGATGGTCCAAGTATGTGTCACAGCAATCAGATATTATATGTTATGTGTATATATGTATAATGTATTACAGAATGGGTTGTATTCATAGGACAAGCTCAGCGACATGTTTCCATGTCTCATTGTAAACTGTACCTGTGATCCCTGATCGATAGTTTGGCAGGGCGCATTTCACTTGACGGCCAGCAGGAGGTGACGGTGAGCCCCACACGTGTCCTTCTGTCTGCTGGCAGCTTATAAATCAAACGGGACATTTGGCTGTTATTAGGATGAACACAGTTTGTTTGCTCGGCATTTAAAAATGGGGAAGTTTTGCATGCTGCCAGACAATAGCAGTGGGCCGTCCCAGGATCAGGATGAGGATCTGAGTACGGATGTGTGGGGCCAGTTGTCCCCCAGGACAAAGTGCGCGGGGGCTGGAGGAGGGACAGCGACGAGGAGGACAATGGGCTCGGGCTTGTGTGTCAGCCCACTGTTGCATAGGGATCAGTGTGAACGCTGTGGTGGGGTGGGGGCAGCTGAGGACGTGGAGGCACCTGCGGCCCAGGTTAGAGCCAGAGTTATCCTGACATCACTTCCTGTTCCTTGGGTGGCCTTCATCACGCATGGCCAGGGTGTCACAGAGTAGGACGTGTATTTATAAACTCACTCGCTCGGTTCTTATACTTTTATACTTTATTTTTTCCATTCATAGATTACTCTCCTTAGGGAATAAGGTTCATTTATTATGGTCTGACTTTTCATTCTGACATATACATGCTTTATTGGTTCCCTTTTGGATCTTTCTTTAAGAAGCAGCGGGGCCGGAATTTGAAACATTAATCAGAATTAAAGGCGTGATGGACGAGGCTGGATGGGAGACTGACACGTTAGTCAGCAGCTGGCGTGACGGGCGCGACCTGGGCCCCCGCTGGGGACTGACTGGGAGGATTGACAGCCCGGTCGTTAGTGTGCAAGGGGGTGCTGTGCATGTGTGTGGGATGGGGGGGGGGATGTACCCCCCCCCGTTATCCCCTCACTTCCGCCCGCTAATTGAAACACAGGGTCGACTGTCTCATGGAAGAAAGTTGCTAATGTAAGGGTGGCTTTTTTTTTGGGGGGGGGGGGGTGTGAGGGAGTTTGCTCAAGCATTTCCTGTGTTCACAGACAGAAAGAGGGGATTAAGAGCTGGACGGAGAGAGAGATGTGAAAAGGAGGGAGGGAGGCTATGTTTGAAAAATTCCAGACATTTCTTTTGTCCCAGGGACGCTGATGCCGGTGCCCCAGCTCAGCGCCGTCCGAGAGCCTGTCCTGCGGAGGCCCACTGTGCTAATGAGAACTGACGCTTTATGGAAACCATGCGTCGGCCCGGGGTGGGCGGGGGGCTAGAGGATTAAACTACGGCCTGTGGACAACTTTCAGGAAAGGCCTCTTTGTAAAGCAAACACAAATGCGTTTTATGACAGTGTTTTATTGCTTTGTTTTAGGGGCTGCTGACCTGAAATTTCAACATCGCCTTGCTTGATTTCCTTTCCTTTTCCACACCTCGCCGCCTCACAGATTTACACACGTGTGTGCCGTGTCTCCGTATCTGTCCACATGAGTGGGTTTTGAGTCAAAATAAAATTTGTGGCGGCCAACTGCTGCGCCACACAGGTGATGGTCCAGGTGACGACCCGGACCTGTAGGAGTCTCACCTGCTTCTGCTGTGATTTTCCCCACAGGGAAGGCTCTCTCCGCCAGCCTGTGCGGGAGGTGTTGGTGTCCGATGCTGCACGCTTAGCTAACTGTTCAACTGACTCAAAAACATGTCAAGTCTCAGTTTGCCAGGGAGTACCAGACAACTGAGATCAGAGAGCTCTTACCATTTTGTTTATGCAAAAAAATTTACAGAATCACTTTATTAAATGAAATAAATTATGATTTTGTTCAGGGCAGTTAATTCACCATTTCCTAGTTAAAGATTTATTGAAATGATCACGTATAAGTTTTTTTCATTTTTAGTGAGCAAAACAGGCTGAAAAAAATTTCCGGGTATTTGTGTATAAGATAATTCATTATAGAAGTGTTTTCCCATCCGGTCCTTCGGGACCCTCAGACAGTCCATGTTTTTGCTCTACCGGGAACTGAGAGGTAGCAGAAATGTGGACTTCCTGGGGTCCCGAAGGACCGGATTGGGAAACAGTGCATTGAAGGGCTGGAATAGAAAATGAGTGTAATCAACCGCTATTTTCCCTGGTCGTCAAGAGCAGCAAGAGTGTAAATGTCCCCGTTCATCCACTGAGCCAGCTGTCTGTTACCCTGGGTCTTCTGTGACATTCAGATACTCTTAGGATCTCTCCTGCAACACAAGTCCCACATTCAGTCCTGTACATTACAGTTTTGTGGGAATCCTTTGCTAATACCCAGTGAAATCTGCCTGGAGCGGTACCTTTAAGGCGGGAGCTACCAGATGTCCTTTCTGAAGGAGGGGTAGCGGCCATGGTTACTGGCAATGCCTTTGGCAGTGACCAGAGCAGAAATGCACATCACACCGGTATAAATTGCAGGCTGCTGAACGCGCCTCTGCCTCTTTGACCCCTTGGACCCGTGTTGCCGCAGCCAGTTAGCAGCGGTCTTCATGAGAGTGCAGCATTTACCCAGCGGTGACTCCCACTGGTTGGATTTGGGGCCCCCGCCTGTCTGGCTTTCTGCCAGACTTCCCGGCTCCTGGGGGAAATGTGGTGGAGTATTAGCAGCTTATGAACTGTAGGAATGAAGACTGCGGACATGGCATAGAGCAGTGAAAGTGAGGCTCGTCCTGTGCATAAGCCAATCATGAGCTCCAGCTTCCCCCCTCCCCCGAGAAGACGGCTTGGATTATTGGATAATTAAGATCGGCATGCTGTGTGCAGCTGAAGGGCCTGGGTCTGCTCCCTGTTCCATACTGGTACCTGAATCCATGTTGGTCACCGTACTGGACTGTAAGAGGTCAGTTCCGCTGGCCCACACTCTGCCATTGGCCCTGTCCTGCCGGTGTCTTGCTCTCTTGTGCGGTGCAGGTCCATGATCTGGCAGTAGGAGGCGCCATGGAGCGCAGACCAACAGCTTGGGTGATGGTGTGCAGTGGGTGCCTTTTGGCTCAGTGCTCAACTGATGCCCCCCACCACCTCCTCAATGCCAGGCAGACGAGCCAACCGAGAGAGACATGTTTGCTAAACACTGGCGGAGAAGACAAGCCTGATGGGAAACGGAAGGAGAAGCCCGGCCCACTGGGTTAACGTGGGGAGCTCATTCCAGACATGGTTCACACTTAGAGAAGGCGCTCTGTGTGCCGTCACCGGCCAGACGGGTCGGTGAAACTGCGTCACTGAGCGACTCGCTCTCCAGAGTTCACCAAGTTTGTATACGTGCCACCATTAGTAAAAATTGGCTGACGACGATTTGATTACCTTTTACGGGGTTTTAATCAGCCTGGGTGACAAAACAGGGATTAAACCTTGTGCATCGAGGCTTTTGTTTGAAATATTCTGGCGCTGGTCACCGTTCGTGGAAGGCTGTTATAATGATGTTTATACTTGTTCAGGGCCATTGTGTATTTTCACAGGACTGCGCGTTGCGAAACGGGAACCTCATATTTTATGAATTAGCGAGCGACAATGTGTTGTGGCACAAACATTCCTGCGCTCGTGGGCTCAAACATGTAATTAAGCTCGTCCTTATTCTTCCCCGGTTTGCGCCGTGCTCCGTTTCCACGCCCTGGATGCAGCCGTGTAATTATCATGTGACATGAAGCGACAGTGACACTCACGGGAGTCACTAAGTGGTGTCTGTGCGCACGGCCCCCGGATGGGGGGGTGAGGTGAGGTGAGGTGGGGTGGGGGGTGTTTAGTGGTCGGAGCATCGGAAGCTTTCTCACGCGTGTTCAGCCCCGAGCTGCTGCTATCCAAAACCAATTTGTCTGGCAGTCGTTGTGCTGATTAAAGTACAAGCTGATTCCAATTTTTGCCTGAAGTAGCTTCTTAATATTCATTTTTTATATAGATTTGCATTATGAATGATTAAGGGTTTATAATGTTTACGGACACTACATTTCTGTGGAGCAGCTTTAATGGGATTGTTTGTACTTTTGTATAAAATGTGTAACGTCAATATATTGTCGGTTAATCCCCCCCCTCCCCCACCCCAGCTGTATGTTGGAGGGGGGGTCGGCTGGTTTCAGGTGGAACCGGGGTAGTTATAAAAACACCCGTCAGCTCTGGGCCAAACTTGCCAAGCCAAGTATTTAGGTTGGAAGTTCTACCTCCTGAACTGCCTGAAAACAGGAAGTATCTCTGTAAGCTGATGAATGACCCTGCCTTGTGCGGAGGAAGAATGGGCTTTCTGCACCTTCAGTCAGTGAAATGAGTTCTGCAGTCGCCCGCTCGCCTCGGCGGAGGGGTTTCGCAGGTGCGTGTGTTCCGCACGCGTACGTATCCCTACGCCGAGATTCGGATCGCGGATGTCACACCGCCGACACGTTGGGGGACGCGCCAGGGCGGATCTCTGATGGCAGCGTAGAGGCAGATTAGAGGCACAGAGGTTGCCTGTGATGGCTTTTCCATTTAAACATATATACAGGCGTTTGTCAGTGTGTGCAGGAGATGCAATAAATTTTTAATTTTTTTTCAAAAAAAGACATTAGAAATTTCCTGTCTTCAGAGAGCGAGTCCAGGCAGATAGTATGGTTTCTGCAGCGGGCTCCACCCAGCTCATAAGCCCTGTGCAATTATGGGCTGTCGTATGATTAATGTGAACAGGAGGATTACTTGCTTGCCCTACAGCCTTTCTTATTACGCTTCTCGTCTTGGTTTTCCTTCAACAATGCGGGCCTCTTTTGTTTTTTTAATCTCCAGGTCGCTGGCCGATGTCAGTGCCTCTGTGTAAGTTATGGATGTATGTTTTTATGAAGAGCGTTTCTGAGACATCGTGGTGTAATCTGCAGTATTCAGACTGAGAGGCAGAGGCATGGTGCAAGTGTATATTTAATTGAATATGCTCCTCTCACAAGAAAAATTCAAATACATGAAATAGTCCCATAATATTTCATGTTCCCTACATTGTTTATTAAATGCGATCGCGTAAGAGGCTTTGAAACAGCTGCCGATGTTGAAATTTTCTCCATTTTCCGGTGTTTAGCAGCCATTTGGTCGCACACATGAGACCTCAGAACGAGTGGGAAAATATGCGCAGGGTCGTGGGGTCTGTGGCGGTATCTGTTGCACGCACATCCCCGCGAGAGCAGCACGGGAAGTGTCCCAGCCTCACCCCCCCCCGTGGGGACAGGGATGACAGAGGCCATGTTTCCACGTCACCCGGCCCTGTTTTTGCAAAACAAGAGAAAAGAAATTGCATGAAGTGCATGGCTTTAACTCTCCATTTAGGAAATGACTTTCTTTTTGTGTTTGCTTGGTGCCATTGCAGGTCACGCTCAGCTGTTTTGATATTCGTAGCATGACCGGTTGGCACTGCTGTTTCCCACATACTCACGGGGGGGGGGGGGGGGTTGAATCCCGCCTCCACTCAGCCCCGATGGACTGGCACTCCCGCCCAGGGTGTCCCCTCCTTTGTGCCCCTTGTAGTCTGGAATAGGCTCCAGCGCCCCCACCCCCCTACCCCCCAACACCAAACTCCACAGTCTGGTGGGTAGAGGAGTAAGTTTGGTCCTACTCTGGCTTTCTGTCTTGTTTTATGTGAGGATGCTGTTGAATCCGGAGGAGGCCTGTGACCAAATAAAATGATGCTTTATTTGCCATTTGCACAAGTGCATTGGAATTATTGCATTTTTGCATATTCCATCATGCTCTCCTTTGAGACATGCACACACATATAAACAGTTGCTCGGGACCTTGGACTGAGACATGATTACCTGCCAAGCACAGCGTTCAAACCGATAGCCTCCCGACCGCAGACAGAAGGGCCTTGCAGGCTGAGCTACGCAACGCCAGGTTACTTAGTTCTTCACTCAGCTAGGTAACTTGCTAGTTGTATGTCTTTTTATTGTTCTTATCCTATTCAATTAAAAATTGAGTTTAACCTAAAATCTCCAGTGTGCCTTTTGGCAGTATTCTGTGATTGACAATAAAGATGTTGTACAGCCTAAAAAACTGCTTTTAACTCCTGTGATCTACATTTTTTGTGTTTTTTTTTTTATCGTTACTTGATAGTGATATTCCTTCAAATACCTGAAATGTCTGGCTCAGACCAAAACAGAATCCATTTTTGTTTTGATACTGCGCCGATTGGGGGATAGTCAGCTCTTCCCGTCTGACGGTGTTCTCCTCTATGCTCCTACCTTAAAAAGACACAATTTAAACATAAACCATTGTTTGAAACAACCTTCTTACTGCATCAGTTTTTATATACCTAAATGAGGAAATTTAGTGTTCAGGAACGCGGGGCTGCTTTGGACCATTCAGGCTTGTGCTTTGCGTCATCTTCACCCCAGCCTGCAGAGGTCTCAGTAACCTCACCTCCCTCCTCTGTTCCCTTCTCCCCCCCAGGCCCTAATGCGTCCCGGCCGGCTGGACCGCATCATCTATGTCCCGCTGCCAGACGCAGCCACACGACGAGAGATCTTCAGGCTCCAGTTCCGCAGCATGCCCACTGCCAACGACGTGAGCCTGGACGACCTGGTGATCCGCACCAAGAAGTACTCTGGCGCTGAGGTGAGCTGCCCCTACAGGTGCTCTGTGATTTACAACACAACGTAATTTTGCATTCGTCAAATAAATTTCCAGTGTTCTGAATTTAAATAAATAAACACGCAAGTAAGTTACGGTGAGAATTTTGGTGGCCAACCAAAGATCAACGCAGAGTTGGCGTTGTTCATTTTTCCAGTCATAGTCGGAAAACAGCTGTGCCTGAACAACCTGTGGCAGTTGTCGAGAAAAAATGTTTTGAAACCGAAATACAAGACATTCCGTTATTGCCCCATGGCATGCGAATTTTTACGACGTAATATTTCAAGCAAAACTAAATATCATAACTAACCACTCGATTTCTTTATTATCACTGGGATAATGTGTGGACTATTTGCTTTTTTGTGGTCTAAACCGAGACTCTTAACGATTGAGGCAGCACTAGGTGTCTAGCAGACACAGAACAGTTTTATTTGTCCACCCAGAGGCCTGGGTGGGGCCCGCACCACAACATGGTCCTTCCCGATCTCTGCCAGTCGGAGGCCTGGAATACAGGGCCCTCATTGTGTGAGGAAACAGTGGCTGCCATCTTTATGGGGGGTCAAATGTTGCTCTCTCTCTGCCACATGGCAACAAGGGCATTTCTTTGCCCTCTTGTACTTGTGAATGTTGTCTAATTGGTAGGGACAGAACAACACCAGCAGATTTTTTCATACCATCGTACTGTCCAAACATTTTACCGTGGTATATGGTATTTTGATGGTATTTTCGAAACCAATGCTATTCCGGCATTTTGAAATCTTGGCAATTAAATTTGGCAAGATTTCAAAATACATCAGGTACCCTATTACCTTAATATTGTCCAAGCCTACCAAACATGTTAGAATGGATACATTCGCATCAGCATATATTGTGGGTGATGAGTTTTTCATGAGAGGAATTCTGCGATGTGTGTTGAATAGTGTTGATATCTTCTAATAACAGTAGATGCACCGTCCCATGTGGCTGCCTCTTCTACATGCCATAGTGTACATGCAGCTGTCGTGCATTTCTCAGGGCGCTTGTGCAGTATAAACTCTCTAAGTGTTTCTCAAACCGGTCCTCGGGGACCCCCAGACAGTCCATGTTTTTGCTCCCTCCCAGACAGTCCATGTTTTTGCTCCCTCCCAGACAGTCCATGTTTTTACTTCCTCCCAGACAGACCATGTTTTTACTTCCTCCCAGACAGACCATGTTTTTACTCCCTCCCAGACAGTCCATGTTTTTGCTCCCTCCCAGACAGTCCATGTTTTT
>JAODKF010000121.1:260138-274850 GCA_026779585.1 Mormyrus proboscirostris | reverse complement strand
CCCGGGCAACATAGCTCCTGGGATCACAGGAACACACAAACCCCTCCACCACGATAAGGTGTCGGCTCATGGAGGAGAAACTCATTATATTTAACCAAAATGTTTAAAGAAGTACAAACATACCCAATTAACATACAACACGTCGTTTTACAAGAAACAAAGCACTTAAATATTTTAACAAGTTTTCAAAAACAAGGAAAAAGCCATTATCAATTTAGCAGTTTATTTCAATGTAAAATAGAAAAAGAAATAGAAAATTTCACCAAACGCAAAGATCCACTGCCCCACTAATGGACTGCACAAACAGCGGGGTCAAGGCATCCATTACTCCGCAACGAAGTGAAACCGACAAGCATCCTCCCAGTTCAAATGTTGCGTGTCAAATGTTTTTTAAGGGTGACAACAATAGCACATGCGCACTGAGAACACGCCCACTCACGCAGGCACACATTTCAAAATGGCCCTGTTATTTCAAGACCCTTTAACCATAGTGTTTTTTTATAGTAAAAAAACTCTTTTCGGACAACATGTTATTTAAAATAAAACACAAAATCCATCTCATATGTTGGAAGGGGTAGCGTGTCTCCATATAAAAGGATGAGGTACCTAGACAGTAAAGTGGAGAAGGATGTTACAGATATTGAGGTGGTCCTGGTATCGGCTGTTTGCTGGCATGTACTGTACTGTATGTATATGAATCATAAATGTCAGAGATAAGCTCTTTACTGTGGCAATTAAAGGTTAGAAGCACATCGCACACCGATTCTGGTTGCCATTTAGGAATATGGAAATACAGCTTTTGCACAAAGTGTCTGCTTTGAAATAAATGAAACCAATGATTCTTAGCGGGTTATACTTGATAGGATTGTGAATGTTTTCAGGGTTCAAGTGATTACTCTTTGTAAGACATAGTGAACATCTTGCAATAATGACAATGTTTTTGAGAATCATCATTTAATTAGAACGATTACAAACAAATAAAAATATTCAAACATATTTTTGACTACAGTCAATCGCTAACAGTTACATTCAGTGCACAGCATTTGTCGGGACCTGCTTTTCCCACTCCATATCCCAGAACGCTTGAGCGGCTGCATCTACATAAATATCATAATCATTGATCATAACACTGTGTATCAATTCCTCCATTTTGCTGCATAAGTCCCTCTCATTTTTCAACTTATTTAAAACTGTATCAATAACCTTTTGAACCATTGTGGCAGATGGCAGAATTGGGTTAAACCTCAAGACCCCCTTCACTACAACATTTTTCAAGCAAGGTCTACACAATTAAGTCTAATACTACTAGCTGAAAGTAGCCGCTAGTGTGCTTAAATGGGTAAATGCTGGGCCTCTCCAGAAGCAATTGGTCAATCTGCAAGGAGATGTGGCCCTGAAAGAGCAGTGGCCGGTATTACAAAGGTAATTTGCGAATGCGGGGTTGACAAAATTGGGTTGTCTCAATCGGTGTTAATCAGTACTACGACGCTACTTAAGAAGTTGATATGTTACATCAGTGTTAACGACACTGGAGTTTGGCAACATACTGCCGACTGAGTAAATGCATAAGTACATTTTCATGGTGATAAAACGTGGTATAAAATATCTCACGACTGAGTATTATACTATGAAGTATTTTCTGCAAAGAATTGAAATACTCTTAATAAATATAGAGGCTCACAGATGTGACACAATTCTGAAGTCATCTATTATTTACTGTTAAGTAATGTAATGCTCCCTAAAGTTCCATTACCGTTACTCATAATGTACACCTAATGTTAACAATAACATAACATCCGATTTCAAATGCAATAGTAGTGGAAAGCGTACGTGGTTAAGTAAGTTAAGATGAAATATAAAAACATCATATCAAGTGGTACACTTTTAAAAATGTACGTAAAAATTATAAATAAATGACCATTAAATCAAAACAGAGCAAATGATTATAATACATATGTTAAATTATTGTAATTCAATAAATGGTATATTGCTTTTATTTTTACAATGCTAATATGTTGAAACATCAATTTACCTTAAATATGTGAAATTTACCATAAAAAAAATAGAAAAAAAATCCATAACATTAATAGCAAGTAATCACCTTACAAATAGCATAATAATTCTGTATAAATTACAGATTTTGATGCTTTTAATATTTCAATTCACAATTTACAACCATACATCAATCACCCAAAACGTACCTTAGTTTTTACAGCAACAAATTGGTAAAACAATGTGAAAAATTACAGTGAAAACAAATTAAATACTACCAAGATTAGACTATTTAATAAAACAGTATTTCTCAGTAGTAAATATAGTGAATTACCTAAAATGACAAAAAAAAATGAATACTGCTTTAATTTTTACAGTCTCACCATGTATAAAACACAAATATTTACTAAGAATTTTTTTTCTGGCACAATTAATGGTATCATTCAGATGGTTGAATCTGATTTTGGTGTAAACAACATGAAAGCATGGCTCCATATTGCCTTGTATCAATGGTCCTGGCTAGTGGTGGTGATGTCATAGTGTGCTGGGGGATATTTTATTGGCACACTTTGGCCCCCTTAGTACCAACTGAGCATTGTTTAAACGCCATAACCTACCCGGGTTTGTTGCTGACCATGTCCATCCCTATATGACCACAGTGTACCCATCTTCTGATGACTGCCTCCAGCAGGATAACATAACATGTCACAAAACTCAGATCATCTCAAACTGGTTTCTTGAACATCACAATTGGCCTCCACAGTCACCAGATCCCAATCCAATAGGGCAATCCAATTGTTTTTAAAAATATGTGACCTAAATCTCTGTGTTTCTCTCAATAAGCCCCTTTTGGTCTCCTGGTAAACAGCCATATAATATCATATTTGAGATATAAATATGATCATTTTAAAACATAATGTTCCATAGTGCATTAATTTGTTAAGGGTGCAGTGATTCAGTGATGGGCTTAACTGTAAAGAAAATAATTAAATAAAGATCATTCTTATTTGGAAAGGGTAAGTAAGTGAAAAGTATTTGAGTTGTCCAATTGCGTGTGCTATACCACCTGCTGAAATAAAGCTCAAATAAAATAAAAATAATGAAATAATAATAAAATAATGAATGTAGTTTGTAACGTCAAGAGCAGTCGAATAATGTATTATAAACGCTCTAACACTCAGTTTCTTGTGTTATGCGTACGTTTTGGAGACACTGTGTCACGTGACTTAACCGATACAACTATTTTGAAAAAGAAAGTGCCCAATACTGGATTCAGCTCAACGGTGACCTGCTCAGAAGACGCGAAGCTTCTATTTCAAGGTAAATTTACCATTAGACTTTGAATAACTTTAACTATACCAACTTCTGTATTAGTTTTCTAGGCTAGTTTCTTTGTTGCGGCGATATGTGTTCCTCTGCTGAGATTTTGGTCGCCGCCAGTTTAGTCCTATTGTAATATCAGGACTATACTGGGCTACTGGATCTTAATACCGGTCTATTCAGAAGACGAGGCTCGCTGGCTTACGGGTAGTAAATAAAGAGACTTCACTCATTTACTCACGTTGGGGTATCCTTTACTTCAGAACAATCGCGGGGAACCCAGAACAGGCGGCTACCCGATTCTCTCCCCCCTTTCTAACTCCTCCCCCCACGCAACAAATCAAAACTCATTAGTTCCGCTCAGCATAACCATTTTCCCTTACTAATAAAAGTAGCAGATAACATATCCCCCATTCCTACGGTTACACTATTTTGTAGTTTCTCTGAAAAATTTGTGCTAATGCACCAGGTTGAAGATTCTATCTTTACTGTTGAACGTTCGCCAGTTCAATTTACCTGGAGTCATTAAAGAAAATGTTACAAATTCTGTGGCAAGTCAGTGAAGACACTAAGGAGCTATTTCATTGCAAACTTCATTGAAATGAACCACAATGTATATTTAAGTGCTTCGGAACTGATTGCAAGCAGACATTTTGCATGTATGGGGCTTTCAAGGCTCCTGTTATGGCCGGGGTGAGCATTTGCACATTTAAATGTGCAGTGGCATTGTGTGAACGTCAGTGTGCAGACACAAAAGTTCTAATAACTCACTTGAAGGATTGTGGAAGGACGTGAGGTGACTTATCCACTAAGAGGGTGCACACACGTTTTCAGTCAAATCTTCATTTACCGCTCACATGTCACAGAAACACAAAGATTTTACAGATGGAGGCATCAGTGATTTGTACAGGGATTGTGCATCTCAGTCGTGTCCCACTGTTGAAGCAGAATGAAGTCATTTTGGACCTGAAGTCTATGAGGCAGGCACTGAGACAGGCCCAAAGGAAGGTGATTTGGAATTTTCAGAAGATTTTAGAGATCTTTTTCTCAGAAATGTATGTTTGTTCTACCTTGAAATTGCAAGGACAGTTTCTGCTACCTGCCTCTACCATCCAGACCATTGTCGAGGAAATGCAAATCATACATGAGATGGGTCTGTCATATACTCTGAATAACCACACTTCACTTCTATAAACAGAAACAACATTATTTGATAAGCTTTAGTCGCACACATCATTTCTGTAGGTACTGCTTAATAACACGATCAGATTTTCATGTGACAAATCTGTGTGGACCATAATGCACCATTGAGAAGTACAACTCTGCTGTTGAACGCTTCAAGACTGAAGATACACCAGATGTGGAAGGAGTAAAGTTTAAGTCAGTTTTTAACTGTTTAAAATATTTTCACGTGTGACAGCCAGGTTGGCCACCTTGTTTGGGACACAACATTTTTGAGGGCATTTTGTCATATGATGTTGCGCTGTATCTTAAATATTTTGTGAAGAAAAAACGATGGTTCACCTACTCCATCCTGAATCGGCTCATTAAACAGTTTAAATACTCTGCCTCTGATGTGTCTTCAAAGCCGTGTGAGGTCAGTCCTCAAAAAGCTAAACTCTCAGGACAGGCTATAGAAAACTGGAACTTTTTAAGGTTGTTGCCTCTCATTATTGGTGACAGAGTGGAAGATGAAACAGAATATGTGTGGCAGGTAATCCTTCAACTGAAAGATATTGTGCACCTGATTTGTGCTCAGAAAATTTCTGTGCCTCAGGTTGCATACCTTGATATACTTATTCAAGAATAGAGAGTCAAGAAAAACTCTGTTCCCAGAAAGTACCTTGAAACGTTACTTGTGGCATTACCCAGCACTGATTCTGAAATTTGGGCCATTAATTAGACTATGGACAATGCGATTTGAAACAGCTATTTCAAAATTTGAAAAATTTCAAAAACGTCAGACTGCCTTGCAGGTTAAAGGTGGTACTCCATTTTACCCAGTACTATACAGTAAAGCCATTCAAGATGCTGTCAGACCATTTGGATTTACAGAGAACAACACAAAGGTCACTGTAGAAATGGTGTGTAAGGGACAAAAAAGGTAATTTCCTTATCACAGGCAACACTGACTCATTGGAGTTTGGTGAGATAGTGCTCATTTTGATAAAAGATGGCACTGCTCATTTCCTAGTATCAGTGTACATAACAGAGTTCCTTCCTAAGTACCATCTGTATTCTGTTAGAAAAGACACTGAAAAGATGTTGTGTCTGAACATAAATGCCTTGACTGATTTCTATCCATTGACTTCATACATAAAGGACGGATGGCAAATGATTCCTTTGAAACATGGTTTATTGTCAGACTAATGATTGTTTCTGTAGTCTGTTATTTGGGTATTCTTGGTTATGCTTTATTTACCGTCTCAGGTACAGAAATGGGTGATATGGACCAAAGCAGCATAAGTCACACCATTACAAAGGTGTTGCCAGACCTTGCACCCTCGGTTCTTGATATTGTTGTGGAGACACTACAGTCATTGGGTGTAGAAGCCACTGAAGATTTTGACTTCATCCAGGAGACTGATTTGCTGTCAGTTCTTAGACCTATACAAGCAAGAAAATTGGTGGCTGCGTGGAAAAAAAAACTGTAAGTGGATTTCAATTACATTTATAATGTATACATTTTACTCATTTATTTTTTTATTACTTTGTTTTAGAGCAAAAAGTACTGATATTCACATCCAGTCACCATTATCCTCTCCTGCCTCATCAGCAAGCTCCTCAATCTCTCGCTCACCTTTGCCCAGCCGACTGTTTACTGTTTCAGATTGGGTTTAAAGCTTCCAGATTCCATGGAATTAGTGTCCAGAAGCTTTGATGCAGTGTGAAGAGGCCAACACCGAAGTTAAGAAGAGAAATGATCCATATTGTTGCTTCTGAAATGATGAGTGCAAGTGCATCTCCCAGTAAACAAGCTTCAACTGAAGTAGCCAAAAATTTGGTTGCCAAGTATCCACAGTCACTGCAAGATATTATAGAAGGTGATGTGGTGGGATCAGGATATTATTCACTGGTCAAGCAACAATAGAAAATGTTAAGCGCTCTTCAAAAACTAGAATGAAGAAGCGGAAGGAGTGTTCAGATGAATTTGAAACAGATGAAGTCCCAGCTGAAAAAAAGAGCTGCTGTTCAGGACACATATGGTTGTGTTAAGTGGGACATGAAATTCATGCCAGTGACTGAGACAACAGAAAGTCAAAAGGAGAAAAAAGAAAAATTGAAGAGGATATGAAGGACATGGTCCTTCTTCTGCTGTCCTATTTTGATGAAAAAAAGGAGAATCTATTCCATTATGTTGAAGAAACATGTCTAGGACATGAGGTTCAAGTGGAAAACCTGCCAGTAACACCATGTATTATCATGTGTGGTAAGTTGCTATTCAGTTATCTGAAGGTAGCTTGTGGAGAAATGGAGAAAAAACACAAAAAATGTTTAGGAACATTTTTGTAAGATAATGATTGTTGCTACAAGTGTTTATGACATTTTTTTTCTTTGCAGGATCTTCTTGCTATTCTTCAAGCCGATTCATGCTTGCCATAGACTGTAAAGTTGTATATGACAACATTCCCAGCATTCATTTCTGCCATCTGTTTGATGTTTGCATGTTACTACTGCCTCAATATTCACTATCCTGTGGACCTTTGCTCAACACTCGAATTTCTTCAGAGGTGAAATCGTACAAAAAAAAAAAAATACGAACAGCACATTGTTTATGATTTAGTGATTGATTGTTGAATTTGTGCTCATACAGGTGCTTCTTCACCATCAATCCAGAAAAGGGAACAAAGGTGGAAAAAAAGAAGAACAAGAAGCAACTCTCTGTAAACCCAAGAGTCCTCACCCTTATTGCAGATCTCTCGGATCACGTGTGGCGAGAGACATGTTAAAGATGGACTTATCGCACTGCTTGATTCTATTATACAGCTGTAGTGTGTTTTATCACTAGGAGACTGTAATCAAGCTTACAGTATGGGAAAAAATGTATTTTTACATGAATTATCTTAAACAGGTTTACATTAATTTTTGTTTTATTTCATAGTAATTCAGCATTAAAAAACAGTGCTTCATTGCAAATTTTATAGTTAACAGCAAAGTATACCATTATGTATTCTACATCATCATTATATTTTCCACGGTAAAATTCTGGCAACCGCAACTGCCAGAAATTTACAGTAATATTGAATTTTACAATAAAATATCGTATTGTCTTTCACTATACCTAGCAGTGGAAGACCATAATCAAGTTAACAGAATGTCTGTTGTTCTCACATGAATTACCAAAAACAGGTTTATAGTATTTTTTTTTATTCATAGTAATTTACTGTAAAAAAAATTCTTTACTGTGAAATTTTTGGTTACCAAATTAGTATACCGTTATATTTATTACATTAACACTTTATTTTTTATGGTAAAAATCTTGTGTAATTCATCGTAAATTCGACATTTTTTTTTTTTTACTTTACAGTGTAGGGCTATGTAATTATATTCCTACTCATTATGAAAGATTTGTTGTCTAGCCTCCGCTTAATAGTGTTTTTCTATGTATTACAGGCAATAAGAAAAAGGTGTCTGTTCATATTACACTTAATAGAAGGTGAGCTATTGTTTAACAAACAAATGATTTACAACAGGACAAAACAGAAGCATATGTGTAGTGAGAAAACGACTAGGAACCTGTCACCGCGGTTAAGTTAGCCTCATATTCCATATTCAGTTTTCTGGCTTTAGTAACTTTTAAAGGAAGGTGGGGCGTTTTTAATGACAGAATCGTGATGTCCAGTACACAGACAACGGTGCACACCTATTTTTTTTGCGCTTCAAACCATTTTGTGATTTGTGCCAAATCGTGTTAATAGCTAAACTGTTCAATTGTTAAAATGTGTTTAGATTTATCTGTAAAATTGGTTGAGACTGTTGAGTCAAGATATGAAACAGAAAAAGGGAAATTCAAGCTTTCCTCCTTGTATTTACTTTTCTGAACTTAAGCATTTTATTTAAACATGCACAATTTTCACATTTTATTTATTTTCTCTTATTTTGAAATGCAGCCCTACTTCTATCAAATAAATGAGAGAACATTATACATATGTCAAGTGACAAATATTGTCAAAAAGCTTTTGAATTGTACTGAACTAATTTGATTTGACAGGTATTGATTACATGCAATGTTGATGCAACTAACAGGCTATTTAAATATATATCACACTAAAGAGTTAGACATCATGATCTTCTGGACCATTATTTCAAGAAATTTCTTTGCACAGTGACAATAAAGATACCTTCTATTTGTGCTCCCAAGTTTCACATTTGTGCTTGCGAGTGGCATATGAGCATGTAAAATGTAAAACTTGCAGGTTTGTACATCTTATTTTCTGTTTTATCTCACTAGTTTTGGCATTGATGCAACACCATAATAAAAGGGGAATACTTAGGGGATTATTTCCTATAGCTCGTCAGGCAGGATGTTACTTTTTTGGTAGTCTGACTGGAATTTTTTTTTTGTGAATGCTGCTGTGATAAACGTGAATTTGAAACCATTTAAAAATTTTGATCATACCAAAACTCAGAATACAATATGATGAATGGGTGGGCATTATCATTTATTGTTATTATTTAGAATTTCTGAAACAGATTTAAACATAAAACATGTCCTATTTACAATATACATTTATATTTTGTCATATCATTGAAACACAGAAGTATATGTTTCCTACATACAGGCTGTACATTGTAAATAAACTTCAAAATCTGGAAATGCAGCATAAAAATTGGTCCAAACCAAATAATAGCATATCTGTACATGCGCACGCACACACACTTCCACATCTCTCAGGCCGGCTGAGAGGGTCTGCCACAATACACCAATCTCCAGTGTAAGAGATGATGGGGCTTTGGGCACATGGCTTTCCACACGTCTCAAATGTCGTTCTGGAACCTGTGCCCATGTGTGAATGTTCATGCTTGTTTGCTCAGCTAATTGTGAAAGTAACTCACTACAGGTAGAATATTTACACACAAATAGCCCAGGTGACCTCAGCACATAATTCAGTTCACAGCTGGGGGGTTCGCGTAGAAGGTGTAGGTATTGTCCAGTGAAACATCAAGAGTGCATCATAATTCTGAACAGTACTACTGCCGAAGAACGACTAAACCATACACGCATGCAAGGATAACGTTGGGATTTCCAGCTCAGCAGTATAGTAGGCGATTCAAACTGAATGCAGATTGTGCTTCCATTAGATAAAAATTTCCCCAAAAACCAGCATGCTTTAACAGAACAACTGTATCCTAGTAAACTATTTCATAAGAATGAAAAGAGTCTAGTAATGATTGTCATAAATGAATTTCACACATGAAACACAACCCAAACTACCCAACTTGACTCCATACATTACCAATCAGATGGTAGAGTAAGTGCTCTTTCACTCCCCAGTTCATATGAGGATGGAGAGGAAAAAAAACTTGTTACACTCAACCTCATTGTCAGGGTATAAAATCTAAACAAAAACTGAAGCTGAAGTTTGCTACATTTTAGGAAAAGAAAAACTTTCACGTACAACCATCACTAATGAGGAAAAACTGCTTTAAAACTGAAAACCAAGCCATTACTAATTACAGTGTGAAAAATGGCAAACAGAACATTCCACTTTCAATTTTACCAGTCATAATTCACTCCATATAGACAGACACCAAATGGACTCTCCCATTAGTTAGGGCCTTAGCAACCCCCAAAGCCATCACTGGCTACACGTGCTGAGAATGATAAATAGAAACAAAGATGACAACACATAACCAACATCACCACTTCAGTCTTCCCCTTTAAAACAAAAAGAGATTCTGAGACAAGTGGCAGGGTGGCAGGACATATCCATGCAGCACCTTGATCTTCCTCCTCTGCTGGCAGTTCAACCCAGGGCCTGTCACACTAAAAAGCCGGTTTCACGATGCTGCAGTGAGCATGGGACCACGGTGGGGGTCTGGCTAGAGTAACATATACAAGGTCCGTGGTTACATTCCATCTCGCAAAATAAAAATACAGTTAACAGCCATCTAGTCAGGCATGTCAATGCAGAGTTTCGGGGGAGGGACAAAGTACTTCCCCGGACTCTGTGTGATCACTGTGCCGGTCTTCTTGCGGAATATGGGGGCTATTTTAGGTGGTTCAGGTGCGGGTGTCTCCTCAGAGGCCTCCGAGTCTTCATGGTGCAACTCGTAGGAAATGTTGCCATATTCACGCAGGAATGGGAAAAGCTCCAGTAGGAACTGGCAGAAGTCCTTGCGGATACCGAACCACCCTGTGACAGAGGAGAATCCAGCTCAATAACACTGAACAAAACAAGGTTACCCAATTCGTATGACTTATGTATGACTGCAAAGGTCAGCTGCCCTTCAAACAAACTTACAGTGATTCCCTCCTTTCTGCCCAAACGTGGTGGCCATTAATGTCACCAGGGACACCCACAGAGGTACAAACACAGGGACGTAGTTGAAGTCGTTGTGGCCATCCAGCTTGTGCACCAAGAGGATCTGGGGTTGGGCAGTAAGGAATAATGAACTTCTGGTTGCCATTTTGAAACACTGAATAACATAGAATAGTGATAATTTATTAATCACTGTGGGGAAATTCTCTTTTCACTTCACCACAACCTTGGGGGCCACAGTGAATAAGCAGCCACCCTGCAGTACCCAGGGAGCTGGGAGTTAAGGGTTCTACTCAAGGGCCTTCTGACATGACCATTCTACTAAGGCCCGGCTCGAACCGGAGACCATCTGATCACAGACATATCCCGCCCCCTCACACTGCCCCCCTCTATTCCATCTGACTCCTCCCAGTCAGCTAACGAAGCAAAGGTGTCGCACCTCAAAGGTTAACAGGGGCACGACGATAGTCATCCAGCTGATTGCCATGGTGATGTGGGTCCGCCGCTGCTCAGCAATGACGTCCATAGAGCGCAGGAAGAGCACGGACCACACAATGTAGTAGAGTACCACCAAGCACAAGAAGGACATCAAGATCCACAGTGGCACGCACACCACCTTTACAACAGTAGAAAATTGTCATAAAAAGCTACACAGACAATATGTGGGGTTATTTCTTTTTGGTCTAATCAGGCATAGAAAAAAATCATCATCAAATAATCAAACCTGCACTATATTTCTCTCAACATTGCTTCCTGTGGATCATGGGGTATGTGATTGTGTGTGTGTGGGGGGGGGTGTTAATAATTATATGAATTGTAATAAAAAGTTTCATTTTCTGGATCTACCAGAATAAATAAATGCTTCAATGTTCCAAAAACACATTATTCTTCTCATACTGTACATCTCTATTCATTCTGCCTTTAAGTCTGGTTGAAATGTGCAGGATGGGGTAGAATGAATAGCAATGTACAGTATGAGGGAAATGAGTTTTTAGTAGGCAGCTCATTGGGATTATGTTAGGAGGTGACCTCATCATGTCACAGAAGAAAGGCCTTCCAGAGATTAGGGAAGAATGGTTTCTGTGCTAAGTTACACTACCTTTGGCATGTACTTTGGGCCTTAAGATTTTGCAGACCATTTACATGCACATATAATTATACAACATACCAAAGAAAGGGAAAAACCAGAAAAGCATAAGACCGCTTTAAATAGGTCAGTTATTCTTCCAGTGACATTCATAACTTTTTTAAGCATTACTAAAATCTTCAACACTTTTATGGTCTCCAGCGCGTCACTCAACAACGTAAAAATGTAACTGTCAATGTGACTGAGTCGAACTTAGCTTAGTTTTGTTGTAGGAATGGAGTCTCTCCTGGTGTGAGACTCCCCCCTAATGTTACTAGGTCACTAGGGGATAGATTAACATGCAGACCTTACTGCTTTGCTCCCATTCTAACGCCACACCGTAAAGGTAAAACAGCCATAAGTAGGTTTCATCGTGTGTGTGAATGGGGTATGAGAAAGCAAGGAGAAAGACCTCCCACCAAACTAAATGTCTGCTCTGTGCAGCTACCTCGGCTGTTTGTATTTTCCTTAGAAAATAGCTAAGCAAGTAGATGTTATGAATTCCATAATGCGAGCACAGCGGGTGAGGCAGGAATCGGATCACTGATCACAGGATCACATCATTGATTGGTTCATTTTTATTTGCCATGGCAGCAAAAATTTTGCCTTTGTGGGCTGCTGCAGAGATATGTTACCAGCGGAAACACTGACACTATGTTGTGCCAACTGTGCTTTAGCTACTCCCAGAAAAATGAAAAGAAAAAGACCGCCAGTGATGCTTTTGCTTGACTGCTGCCATTCTTATTGCTCCTGCTGCTGCTCTGTGCAATGTTAATGTTAACACAGACAGTGGTATCAGAATTACATATCTAATAAAGCTACATTAGCCCTTCAAAGAAGAGTACTCATCCTTTCTCTGTGTTCCTACAGTTGACTCCAAATAAACATGACCAAAATGATTCAAATCAGTCGGCAGTGTGCTATTTTAAGCTAGTAATGAGTGGGGAAGGTTTGCTCTCCAAACTCTTACCAGCCACGGCCAAGTGATGATCTTGTCCAGCCTTAAGGCAATGAAGATGAACTGGAGGATATTGACGGAGCACAGGATCTCAAGCTTGGGTTAGGAAGCAGAAAGTAAAAGAAAATGAAAGACATTTCAACATAAAACACTTTTTAGAATTATTATACTCAGCTGGGTGCTTATAATATATACATTTGCTTTTATCTGTACAAAACTATCCCTCAATACCAAGTTACTGATACCATGCTGAATCGCAGGCTAAAAGTATACTGATTCGGATCACTAACTTCTCCTCAGGGGCACCCTAACCGTTCCATGTGTTTGTTAAATGTCACCTCCAATTTACTTAACTTAGTAGCTCAAAAAAAAGTCGAAACGAAATATTAATTATCCATACCATATAAGATGTGCTATGGTTGAATTAAAACAGATGGGTGTATTGGATGGTTGCTGCAAAGACTGGTGGTTTTGAAATGATAAAGCTATTATACTGAGACATAAAATCAGTTTTATACCAAGATAAAGATAATTAATGCATTTCTTTGACTACCTAAGACATTTGCACAGTACTGCACATATCCCTAATTCCTCTGAACTACATTAGTAACATCTTCACATGGATACAATTCAAAGCAGCATACATAAAACGCTCACAAAAACAAGTTTTCAGTTTCTGTCTTGTATTCAAATAATCTTACATGAAGGAAGCCAGAACACATCCAGACATATTATGGGAGAAATCAGACTCCGAAATTGTGGGTGGAATTATTTAAGTCAGTATAGGCATGTGATGATCAGCACCAAAGGGCAGAAAAAAGTCAGGTGGCAGTGTGGGCGGACTGGCAGGAGAGTCTGACCTCCAGCGAGCGGTCGTGACGGAAGCCCCACACACAGGCAGCCACAGACACCGGCGACACGAAGAAGAGGGGCATGAAGACCAGCAGCCAGAAGTGTGTCCCCCTCATGATGCGATCGCACACCAGCACTTCGAACATCAGCAGAAGCAGATGGATGCCCACAGCTATCAGCATGGCTTTGAACTCCACACATGTCTCACCTTCAGCCCTGTGAATATCAATCACATGTCAGATACATAAGGGATAGAGAAACAACTGTTACAAGTAATGAAAGAAAGTTACAAATATTCTTAACTTCATACAGAGCTCTGTAGTAGCCTGTGCATTAATACAACAATTACAGTACCAGTCAAATGTTTGGACACTCCTAACGAATGTCATTTGTCTTTCACTATCGAAAGCATTGTGGAATCAGCAGCTGACTGAGGTCTTGTAGAATGTTTTATCAAAACTGGAGAGTGAAGGATTTCTGACTGTTTTAAATGTTTTGCCTAAATAAAATTTAGCTAGTAAATGTTACCAAAATATAGTTTTGGCAATCTGGCTGGGTGTGCTGCTTTGGGAAAGTAATCATGTAAAAAGAAATAAATTTTATTTATTTGTATTTTATTTATTATTTATCATTATTAGTATTATTATTATTATTATTAACTTTTCAATTTTCATGACCATTGTTTATTTTAGTATTACTGTACAGCACTTTGTGTCAGCTATGGTTGTTTTAAAGTGCTTTATAAATAAAGTTGTTGTTGTTGTTGAAAACTTTTCAGAGCTACACAAAGAGTACACAGAACAGGACCCAGGATGATCTGGAGAGATTCTGTAAAAGGAAATGGTCTCAGAAGCCCTGCTCGGCATTCTGCAACCTTATAAGATATATACAGTTATAGAAGACTCATAAGAACATAAGAACATAAGAAATATACAAACGAGAGGAGGCCATTCGGCCCATCAAGCTCGCTTGGGGAGAAC
>JAODKF010000121.1:247309-260038 GCA_026779585.1 Mormyrus proboscirostris | reverse complement strand
CGGGTGTTTGTTAAAGTTAAACGCGGACAGAAAACGCCGCTCACGCGACTCCCGCAGCTCACTGTCGGTAACAATCAAGCTGTTTTATTAGCTAAGGGAGGTTGTACAAAGCAGTCGATCCAGGGATGCCAATAATGCTGGCACAAGTGATTTTGTTATTTTTATTATTATTATTTTTTTTTTTGCTTTTGGGTGTTTTTCCCATCTCGCTGAAAAACTGTAGTTCAATTAGTATGAATTTCGCTTTCTGAATATTTTCTGAATTTTTTTCCTGTCTGAAATGAAGGTAATTCACCAAAAGATGATTTATTTTTACAACTTTTTACCTACCACGGTGCCAATAATTGCAGAGGGGAATGTATATATAGGTGTTTTACGAATCCTTGAAAATAATAGTTCTGTAATAACCTTAAGAATACCT
The DNA here is from genome assembly GCA_026779585.1 of Mormyrus proboscirostris. NCBI lineage: Eukaryota > Metazoa > Chordata > Actinopteri > Osteoglossiformes > Mormyridae > Mormyrus > Mormyrus proboscirostris. The sequence continues at coordinate 259,617 of JAODKF010000121.1, read as the reverse complement.
CAAGGTTATGCAAGTACTATATTATCTTCTTAACAAGGAGAGAGATGAAGTACTGCGACAGACGACCTGGCCCCATGATCTTCCTGACCTGAACCCTCAAGGATACAACTTGTTCCCAGAACTCCTTCAAGACTGTTGGAGAAGCATTCCAGTGGGCTACATCTGGAAGCTGGGTGAAAGAATGCCAAGAATTTGCAATGCTTTCATTGAAGCAAATCAAAAATAATATCCAAATATGTACTGTATTACTAAGTTTCCACTGCCGGAAAACTGTGAACTTCCACTATTCATTCCAAACCACTTTCACAAATTAACCCCCATTACGCTCAATAACAGTGAGTATAACAAGTTCTTAAAGTGACAGACACCCATTAGACACATTATAAAACAAAAATGAAAGTACGGAGACATTCATAACAAAACAAAACTCAACTAAATATTATACCTAACGATAGAAACTCTAACAATAGGAGACATTTGGCTATCACATTTGCAATACTTTTTCGTTACTAATAACTGTACTTTGTCAATTTAAACTACAAATGATAGAATTAATGGACTAATACAGTATGAAAGTATGAACCTAAACGATGGAGACATGTTCAGTTATGTGTGCTTTAAACATTAAACTATATGGGACAGTGCATACTATGTCATTTTCATACATTTTTTTAAACATACTTATTAATTATTAAAAACTGAATTGTATCCATTCACAATCATTAATTGTAAACAAGAAGGCTGGGCTATTGAAGGTGCACACACAAACACTGAAATATTAATTCAAATTGGCCCATAAAGAAATCTGGAAAAACAAGGGGTGTTGCTTGCTTTTGTTGAAAGATATTATAGCTGGAAAACTGAATATAATGCTAACTTTACTATGGTGTAATAGTTAAGGTTTTAACCTGAACCCAATTTTGGGTATACCTCCCTGGTATTCTTGCTTGATGATGTATGTGGGGATATGCAGATCTATTTTGAAATATTCCAGACAGTGAGTTTGAGTTTAAACCTTTAAAACATGTGGTAAAAAATGTGGTAATGTTAACTTTATATGCAGTTTTCCTGCTGTATTATCTTTGTGATACATTTCAGTTTTTGTATTTGTGCACTTCACATTCAATAGCCCAGCTGTCTTGCTTAAAGTCACTGGCAGAGCAATTATTAATAAATACATATAAAATACATATTAAAGTTACACGGTGTACATTGTCCCCCATAGTTTAATTTTTAAAGAAAACTTTACATGACATGTGTGTATCATTTAGGTTTATCCATGTCATCTCGCTGCAGCAAATAGCAAGTGGGCAAGTGTAGTGGGATGGCAAATCTATTGTGAGTGAAACTACTTCAAAAAAAAACATTTTTTCTGTTGATGCTGCGTCTCTATATAAAAAAAAAAAAAAAAAATCACTGACAGCGTTACATGAAGTTTAAAAAATCCTATTAGACCTACTTTGAATGACAAAACGAATTTGATTACCAATATTACTTTAAAGGCTTTTATACTTTACTTTATAGACTATATGTTTATATGCTACAACCAAATAAAACTTGCTAACGTTTTGCTCTGGCTTCCACTTGTTCGCGTACACTGTAAAAAAAAAAATCTACTCTAAAATAACAGTCAAAAGTCTGGCAGTTCCCGAAGACCAATTGTGCTGATGTATATTTGCATAGCATGACAGGGTACTGCCTTTGTTTAAACTTTTAACCATGATGGTGTTGAATAGGGCTACAGTATAAATTCCCCGCCACGCTGCGCAAAGACGTTAGTGGATTCTTGAAGGATCTACTGCTTAGTGTTTCGTGGGAAGTGCTTGTTGGATGGCACCTGTAACAATACATCGGTGAAGATTGCAATTAAAAAGGAAACCTTCACAGTGCCTGTTTTCCTGCTCTAATGTTGTAGCGCCCGCCACATAACAAATTGTCTTAGACAGAAGAACTATACGGGTTCCAACAGACCAGAGAGTTCATTTCTAGTTATCACTGCCCACATTTTATGTTTAAACTTCCAAAACAAGCTGGATGAAGACTATCATCACACCCAAAACAGAGTAAGCTTACCCCAGCAACAGTCTATACTCTGGGCCACCACATACCTAATAATACATAGAATATCTGTGGCATTCCGTTTTCAGTTGCGGTGAATTTCTAAATACAGTATGGGTTTCCAAAAATCAAGCCCAATAAAAAAAAATTAATATTAAATGAGCAAATTGATTTGATTCGTTCTTCTGTCCCAACTTGTGATCTAAAAGCAATGACGCTGCTGTTGGGATGTGTATAGTTCTCTACCGGAGATGGTTTATGTAAAAAGCGCTGCAACACTAGGGCAGAAAAACAAGCATTGGAAAAGTTCTCTTTTAAGCCATCCTTTTTAATCCATCTTTATGTCTGCCACCCAACAAGCCCATAGATCCTGCAAGAATCCACTGCTGTAGCAGCAATCATCATTCAGCGTGGCTGGGGAATTTACACTGTTGCCCTATTCAACACCATCATGATTAAAAGTTTAAACAAAGGCAGTACCTTGTCATGCTATGCAAATATACAACAGCACTATTGGTATTCGGGACCTGGCAGACTTTTGACTGTTATTTTAGAGTAGATTTTTTTTTTACAGTGTATGCAAACAAGCGGAAGCCAGAGCAAAACGTGAGCAAGTTTTATAAGGTTGTAGCATATCAAGTGTATAAAGTACAAAAGCCATTAAAGTAAATATTGGTAATCAAATAAATTCGTTTTGTCATTCAAAGTAGGTCTAATAGGATTTTTTTTAATTTCACGTAACGCTATCAGTAAAATTTGATTTATAGAGACGCAGCAGCAGCATCAACAGAAAAAAATTGAGGAATTTAAAACGTGGATGCTTAGCCTGTATATTTTTTAGGCTATTAAGCCCACTGATTCCCTTATTTTTAAGCCTATTTTTGTGTGGAATGCCATTGCCAAACCTGTCTGTTGCTGCCTATATGTTGCTTAAAAATAAATATTTTCTGAATGTTGCCGTTGCTCATATTTCTTTATGATATAAGGCTTCGGTTTAAGGTGACATTTGTTAGGCATGCAGATTATTTGTCCCTCTTTTAAATTGGATCGAGCCTGGAGTGATTTCACTGGAGTGGGAGGAAATTTTAGTGGAGTGAGGAGCGGTGTTGAGCGGAGCGGCTTAGTGCGAATTAGAGCAGAGGAGCGGTCAGAGCCAACAGCCTCGTGAGCCAGGAGCGAAAATTTCTCACTCCTCCACTCCACTCACATGCTCTGATACAAAGCTTCATTAATATTTTAGCCATATTACCAAGCTGCTTAAATTGTGGGCATAAATAAATGTCCGTATAACACAGAAAAGCTGGCGCATGGCCAAATGTTGTGCCTGTAATCTGAAGCCCTAGTGATTATTGCGCATGCGGGATATATTGATATGATATTGCCCAGCCCTAGTGGCAACAGCACAAAATAAATGATAGAGCATACTATGAAATGACAGATGTTTTTATTTTGTCATCTGATATATCGTCATATCACCCCTTGTACTGAATATAAAGCTATTCAAATTGCAAATATTCAGCCAAAATTAAGAACCCTAAAAAATGCAAAAAGAATAGGTAACATTCTCATGGCCTTTAGCAACAATTGACTGAGCAAGAATTTTGTTTTATGCTCTGAAGATCCTCCCGGAACTCACCTGTACTGAGGATTGTGGGCCCAGACACCAGTTCCTACAGAGGCACCAACAATGACCATGAGTTTCCACAGCCAGACAGGTGTGAACACCAGCCAGTAGCTCCACTGGATAACCCCATCCAAGCGCAAAGACAACAAGACGGAGAACAGCAGGAGGCATGCGTATATGAGAAATTTACTGAGGGAGAAAACACAAAACACAAAAACAAAACACATTACTCCTCAGACAGCTGTACAGGTGCTTATAGGAATGTAACAATTTCATTTTGTTATCCAAAACAGGTATTTATATTTGACATCTCTCTTCACCTAAATTTTCTCAAGAGCTGGTTAAAGATACGGATACCATTTCCAGCTTCTTAATTAAGTAGTGAAAACATGCCTGTTTACACAGGAAGAACCGTCTCACCGAATATACACGCACACTTCTACTTGGAGAGGCCAGTCAGTCACACCCACCCAAACACTGCAGCCTTGCTGACTCTCATACAGAATCAGTGTCTGCTCCTTAATTCCCACAAAACTCCTTTAAACGAAAAGCAACCAAGATTAAACACGTCGGATTTATATCAAATCAACCGAAGGCATGCCTGTATCCCCTTCGTCCGTTCTCCCTAAAAAAAAAAAGTGTTTCACGTGCTAGCAAATAACGATCCGGTTAAAACATCCTAATCGGGGAGCGGGGGGCCAAAGCAGCCATCGCTGCGGGTTTCGGGAAGAGGACACCATGTGCGTGGGTACCGAAAGGGAAGCCCTAAGGAGTCAGGACTCCTCCCTGGCTATTTAAAAGAGATAATCTGGTCCATGAAACAAATGTATTACGTTTTGTTAATAATAATAATAATAATAATAAATTATTATTATTATTATTATTATTATTATTATTATTATTATTATTATTATTATTATTAGAAAACCCATAACTAAATACACAGCGGTCGCTTTGTAGCCGAACGTATAAACAGCGCTGGCATCTATAAGTTGTATCCAACATATCCGAGGAAGCAAAGCAGTATAGAGAGAATATGAGCAAGTGCCGATCGCTGATCAGCTGAATCTCGTCGATAAAGTGAGCGTTACCTCCTCCTAGAACAAGATTACCATAACCCTAACTAACTAGTCTGCCAGCCACATCGTACGTCGGCAGAGTTACAGGTGGTTAGCAAGGAGTATTTGCAGTGCCTCACACTGCTAAATGCTGCTAGATTCACGTTGTTTTAATTGCCAGCTATCGGGTAGCTAACCACAAGCCAAACGGGAGGAAAGCGGCGTTAACCGGATGGTTTATTTAACACGGGAGTCAGCCTGTTAGGCCTAGTCATACTCGAGCAGCTGTTCCTGTGTGAAGAAGTGAGCTAGCTAGGCACGCCGAGTTTACCTTCCGTTTCATTGAAAAACAGGGTTTCTTACCTTGGGTTAAAATCTTGAAAGAATCCCCTAAGATTCATGTTTTCGAAAGACTGGCCTTAAATCATTTTTGGAGGAAAAAAATAACTCAATTTCCTCACACAACATCCGTGCTTATTTCCTCATACAGACTGCATCAATCCCCCACTCCTCCTTCAGGGGGCAGAGTTTCTCAAGAACCTCTCGTCTACCTTCTTTTGTGAAAATGACTTTATTCACCACTCTAAATTTTGCCTACTGCCATCTAACGGTGGGGAGGACAAACTACAAAGTAAGTCGATATTCACTTTGAAAGAATGAAGGATACTTACGAATGACCAACGAAAATTTATTAATTTGGTTAGCCTATTTTGAAATTTGTACTTTATGAAATATAATTTAACCAAGGGAGGTCTGAAGCCAGTCGTTTCAGTCTATTGATTCGGTATCAAAGTGCCCCTATTGATTCGATTCTTAAGTTCATATTTTTTTGCTAAATTTTCATGATACCTGCTGTAAGGTATACCTACTTTTAGCTATATGTATGGGACGCCCTTTTGTAAAGTCACTATCACTAAGCACTTTTGTACTTGCCAGTTTTTGCAACATTTAGAGCACTTTTATTAATGTAGTTCTTAGTCAAGTTACTTAAGAATATCACAATTTTTATATAATATTTAAAAAATTACATTAATGTAAATACTAAACAAAAATGTTAAACAGAAATGTTAAATGCATATATATATATATATATATATATATATGTGTGTGTGTGTGTGTGTGTATAAGCAACAGCAAAATTGCAAATTTAGTGTAAAGGAAGAGAGAAAACTCAGTACTGACCGGAATTAGGACTCTGGACTCACATGTTGATCTCCTGCTAGGCCTGTAAGGGGCTCCCTAGTTTGTGTGTGAAGGTAGGTGATGATAGAACATCCAAGTGTGATGCATTTTAATCATTATAGGGACTACTTACTGATGCTTATGATATTTCCTAATTTTGTATTGGACTACTTATCAATGTTTGTGGCATTTCATAATTTTGCCTTATTATATTCCATAATTTTGTAATCATTAATCAGACTACTTACCAATGCTTATTATATTTCATAATTTTGTATCACTTTTACAGTAATAAAAATTTTCTGAATGGACGTTGCCTGTTTGTTCCTTCGAGAGCTCCATATCCCTCTCTTGTACTAAAACACTGCAGAGGTAGGTAAATCTCTCAACAAGGTCAACATTCTCCCTGCAGACAGACTGATGGCTGATGCCCAAGAAGTCATTAAAGGCTTAGATCTTGGTTTTTATCCAGGATACTCCCAATCCCAGACACTCAGACTCCTCGCTCAGTCTTTCGAGAGCCCCGATCAGAGCCTCTATTGACTCCGCGAAGATCACAGCATTGTCAGCAAAGTCAAGATCATTAAATCTTTCTTCACCAACATATGTCCCACAACTGCTAGACCCCACAACTCTGCCCAACACCCAGTCTATGCCAGCATTGAACAGAGTAGGAGCAAGAACACTTAACTTAAGAATTAACTGAGAAGAACATGGAAGTTCGTCCTCCACTCTGCACAGCACTTACAGTGCCAGTGTACAGGCTAGCCATGACGTCACAGCAAATTCGAGGAGGATCCAGAGAAGTTTTAGGATGTCCCACAGGGCAACTCAATCAATGGAGTCAAACAATTTACGAAAATCAACAAAGGCTGCAAAGAACCTCTGCCAATATTCACTTTTGCACTTGATGAAAACCATCAGTGCTAGGATGCAGTTAATGGTAGACCTCTTAAGTGTAAAACCAGATTGCTCCACTCGCTTATAGTTCAAGTTATAAAGAAAACTTCATATTGAGTGCGTTTCTCAAGATTTCTTGATGTAAACACATTTTTCTATAATTTTTCTTTATACAAGTTATAAAGAAAACTTCATTTTGAGTGTGTTGTGCAAGAGATCATGGATCCTGTTAAGGATGGCCCTAACAAGGACCTTACTCAACACTGAGAGCAGTGTTATCCCAATGTAGTTGCTGCAATCCAGGCAATCATCCTTCCCTTTCCAAATAGGGAGTACAAATCCCATTTTCCAGTCAGATGAGCTGACACCTGACTCCCAAATGGAAGCAAAGATTTCCCAGAATGCCTGGAGGATAGGCTTACCACCAGTCTTGAGAAGTTCACCCTGGATACTACAGATCCCTGTGCTGCCTTCCCTACCCCCTCACACAGCTTGATCTTGCAGTCTGGCTAAGTCCGGCTTCATTCTCCTGGTACTGTAGGTGGTATCCTACTGGATCTAAGCTGAATCGTCAGAGCAGCAACAACAAGTCTGTGGTCAGAATTTACACACTAGACACTTCTGTAGATCCTGCAGTTCTGCAGAAGGGTGTGATTGATCTCCTTTGCCACATCCCCAGTATTGGAGTACAGTATCAAATCCAACGATGTGGCATAGGGCACTGGAACCAGGATCCAGGGACCCGCAGCCCCTGACCTTTAGCAAAGTCAATGTACATGGAGCCACTGTCACCCTGGTCTCCAGACCCATGGGGTCCAATACAATCCTCTAAGCCAGTCCTGTCAGTGCCAGTGGTCACGCATGACCAGAGGAGTGTCACCTTATGGGCACCTATCATAAGAACATAAGAAATTTACAAATGAGAGGAGCTCATTTAGTCCATCAAAGTCATTTGGGGAAAAGTTAACTAATAGCTCAGAGTTGTTAAAATCTTATCTAGCTCTGATTTAAAGACACCCAGGGTTTTAACTTGCACTACACTAGCAGGAAGACTATTCCATACTCTAACTAAAAATGTTCTGCTAATTTCCACCTATGGCTACGAGTTCTAGTATTTAAAGTAATATTAAAGTAGCCATTTGGCTGAACAGCTTAAACAAGAACCGTTTGTGGGGGACAACATCAAAGGCTTTCTGGAAATCTAAGTAGATCACGTCGTAGATTTGATCACAAATCAATTTCTCTTGTAGCTTCCTCAAAGAACTCAAGTAGGTTAGTTAAACAGGACCTACCTCTTCTAAATCTGTTGGCTATCGCTCAGAATGTTATTTGAATCCAGGTAATCTACCATTTTCACTTGGATTATAGCTTACATTACCTTTCTAGTTATGCAACTGGAACCAGTTAAACTGATTGGCCTATAGTTTGCTGGATTACTTCTATCCCCTTTTTTGAATATGGATTACTCATAATCCTGATATCATTATATAACATTCTGCTATGAACCACCGCAATTGGAGCATACTTCAAGACAACAGACAAGACACCCAAAGAGTGCCGTAGCCTGAGTCTCAAAATATGCTTGCTGAAAGGAGTGACATAAGACACCATCGGGAGCAGTTGATCTGCCACAGCAACAGCTACTCCCTGAGTATGACAGCCATCAGACTGACCAGACCAAAAGTAGGTGCACCTACCTACAAAGATCTGGCCACTTGATGGTCTGCGTACATCAGAGAGTGGCACCACTGAAATGGGGGATTTACAAAGCTCCCCCAACAGCAGAAGAAGAAGTCATCTTGCTGGAGAGAAGATGCTCTACGTGCTGATAGATTTCTTCAGTGAAACCTCAGGTTCTTTTGGTTAAATGATGAGGCAGGTTCCTTAAGCTTAAGTAGTTTATTAAGACAGAATGAAGATGTTACAGAAAGATGTTTCACATGGCTGGTTCAGTGTCTGTCTGTGTCTGTCTCTACCCCCACTGAGAGAAGCAGGCCCTTTATCTATGGTCTACAGACTCCTGGAGCCAGGGGTCAGATGGCCTTGGTGAGAGTAAGTTGTATGAGAGAGGCAGAGAACATGATGAGGGAGTAGCAAGGACAGAAAGAAATATAAAAATAAATAAAATGAAAGCTATAAATTAATGAACATAATTAAATAACTACAAATTAAGTAGGGAAGTCCCTCAGTGCCTACCTGGATGGGCTGCCTCAAGCTACAGCAGGTGATGCCTCAGCAATGCACCAGCCCAGATCCCCAAGAGGCCTGACCCTATTAGCTCACCCACGGTTCCAACTCTTCCAGGCATGAAGCTCCCAAAGGTCTTTCCCCATCCCCTTCAAGATGCGTGCAGCCTTCCTGTAGCCAGCTGCAGCCAATCCCACTACCAACACCAAAACTTTTCACTACAAGTTGGAGGACCACTTGCAGGGCCAGATGCAGTTATAACTTAATCAAATAATTTTTTTTCTGACAAATATACATAAAATGAAAAAGCCAGATTTTATTCCCACTGCATTCATCATTATCTAATGAAAATATGGATTGTTCCCCTGCTGTATTGTGTTCACTGTTAGTAATAATAATAATAATAATATCCTGGAGCCAACACCTTATTGTTGTGGAGGGCTTTGCGTGTTCCAATGATCCCAGGAGGTAAGTTGCCCTGGAGCCAGGCCTGGGGGTGGGGCTCGATGGCGCAGGCCTGGTAGCCAGGCCTGCACCCATGGGGCCTGATTGGGTGCAGCCCGAAAGAGGCACATGGGTCCCCCCTCCAATGGACTCAACACCTGTAGGAGGGGCCATAGGGGTTGGGTACAGTGTGAGTTGTGCACTGGCTAAAGGCAGGGACCTTGGCAATCTGATCCTCGGCTGCAGAAGCTAGCTCTAGAGACATGGATATTTTGTCACCTCTGTGACAGGGAAGGAGCTTGAGCTTGTGCGTAAGATTGTAAAGTTCTGAATAGATATAGTTGGTCTCACCTCAACGCATGGCTTGGACTCTTTGAGGGGGGTTGGACGAGAGGGTAGCCTCCCTTCGCCTTTGGGTGGGGGGACGGGTCTTAACTGTTGTTTGCGCTTATGTACCAAGCGGCAGTTCAGAATACTTCCAGTCCTAGGAAGGGGTGTTGGAGAGCACTCGTCCTGGGGACTCTTTTGTTCTGCTGAAGGACTTCAACGCTTCAATGTGGGCAATGAAAGTGAGACCTAGAGTGGCGTGACTGGGAGGAACGCCCCCCCTGGTCTGAACCTGAGTGGTGTTTTGTTATTGGACATCTGTGCTCGTCACGGATTGTCCATATGAACACCATGTTCAAGCATAAGGGTGTCCATATGTGCACTTGGTACCAGGACACACTAGGCCACAGTTCGATGATCAACTTTGTAATCGTGTCATCGGACTTGTGGCTGCATGTCTTGGACACTCGGGTGAAGAGAGGGGCCGAGCTGTCAACTGATCACTACCTAGTCATGGGTTGGCTTCTCTGGTGGGGGAGGAAGCCTGCCAGGCCTGGCAGGCCCAAGCGTATAGTGAGGGTCTGCTGTGAATGTCTGGTGGAATCCCCTGTCAGGAGGAGCTTCAGCTCCTACCTCCGACAGAGTTTCTCCCATGTCCCAGGGGAGGCGAGGGACATTGAGTCGAATAGGCCATGTTCCATGCCTCCATTGTGGAGGCGGCTGACTGGAGCTGTAGCTATAAGGTGGTCGGTGCCTGTCACGGCGGCCATCTCCGACTCCGCTGGTGTACACCGATGGTGAGGGATGTCGTCAAGCTGAAGAAGGAGTCCTATTGGATATTTTTAGCCTGTGGGACTCCAGAAGCTGCTGACGGGTACTGGCAGGCTAAGCGGAATGTGGCCTTGGCGGTTGCCGAGGCAAAAACTCGGATGTGGGAGGAGTTCGGTGAGGCCATGACTACCGGACGGCTTTGAGGAGATTCTGGTCCACCATCTGGCAACTCAGGGTGAGAAAGCGGTGCAGCTGCTGACCTCAACTTGGGATGTTTTGGGTCGGTGGAAGGAATACTTTGAAGACCTCCTCAATCGCACCGACATGCCTTCCAATGGGGAAGCAGAGTCTAGGGACTTGGGGGTGGACTCACCTATCTCTGGGGAGGAGGTCACTGAGGTGGTTAAAAAGCTCCTCAGTGGCTGGGCCCCTGGAGTTCCTTAAGGCTCTGGATGCTGTGAGGCTGTCCTGGTTGACACGCATCTGCAGCATCACGTGGACAACAGGGGCAGCGCCTCTGGATTGTTGACCGGGTGGTGGTCCCCCTCTTTAAGAAGGGGGACTGAAGGGTGTGATCCAACTATAGGGGGATCACACTACTCAGCCTCCTTGGTAAGGTCTATTTAGGGGTTCTGAAGAGGAGAGTTTGTCGGATTGTCGAACCTCGGATTCAGGAGGAGCAGTGTGGTTTTCGCCCTGGCTATGGAACAGTGGACCAGCTCTACACTCTCAGCAGGGTCTTGGAGGGTTCATGGAAGTTTGCCCAACCAGTTCGACCGTATCCCTCGGGGAGTCCTGTGGGGAGTGCTCCTGTAATATGGGGTGCCGGGATTCCTTATAAGGGCTGTTTGGTCAGTGTATGACCGGTGTCAGAGCTTGATCTGCATGGGTGGCAATAAGTTGGACTCATTTCTGGTGAGGGTTGGACTTTGTCAGGGCTACCCTTTGTCACTGATTCTGTTCAAAGCTTTTATGGACAGAATATCTAGGCGCATCCAGGGTGTTGAGGGTGTCCATTTTGGTGACCTCAGGATTAGGTCTCTGCTTTTGCAGATGATGTGGTTCTGTTGGCTTCATCAGACTGTGACCTTCAGCTCTCACTGGGAAAGTCTGCAACTGAGTGTGAAGTGGCTAGGATGAGGATCAGCACCTCCAAATCGGAAATCATGGTCCTCAGTCAGAAAAGGGTGGAATGCTCTCTCTGGGTTGGGGAAGGGGTCCTTGACCAAGTGGAGGAGTTTAAGTATCTTGGGGTCTTGTTCATAAGTGAGGAAAGGATGGAAAGGGAGATCAACAGGTGGATTGTGCAGCGTTAACAGTGATGGGGGTGCTGCATTGGTCTGTCATGCTGAAGAAAGGGCTCTCGATTTACCAGTCGATCTAGATTCCTACCCTTGCCTATGGTCAGGAGCTATGGGTAGTGAGCGAAAGAATGAGATTGCGAGTACAAGCGGCTGAAATGAGTTTCCTCCACAGGATGGCTGGGCTCTCCCTTAGAGATAGGGTGAGGAGCTCGGTCATTCAGGAGAGACTTAGAGTAGAGCGGCTGATCCTCCGCAATAAGAGCGCAATAATGAGGTGGCTCGGGCATCTGCTTAGGATGCCTCCTGGATGCTTCCCTGGTGAGATGTTCCAGGCATGTCCCACTTGGAATAGGCCCCGGGGAAGACCCAGGACACGCCAAGGTTATTATAGTTAACGAAAACGAACGAAAAAACTAAAACTAGAATTGAAAAAGCATTTTCGTTAACTGAAAT
>JAODKF010000121.1:225887-238635 GCA_026779585.1 Mormyrus proboscirostris | reverse complement strand
CGGATCTAGCCTGAGAAGCAGCAGACTGGGATATGATGGAGCGGATCGAGCCTGAGAAGCAGCAGACTGGGATATGACGGAGTGGATCGAGCCTGAGAAGCCGCAGATTGGGATCTGACGGGGCGGATCGAGCCTGAGAAGCCACAGACTGGGATCTGATAGAACAGGAGGCGTCTTATCCTTTGCTCACACATTCATTACAGTTTTAATGTGATTACAGAGCTTTAGATAATGGGTGCAAAATTTGTCTGAACACCAGCTTTTCGATACTTTACAGACATTTTCTTAGCTCTTGATTTGATGAGCAGTTTAGTAGTACTCCTAATACAGTAATTAATGAGACAGAGTGTGACGCCCAAAAGTTAGTAGTCTGTATAAATGCAGTGTATCCTTATATTCATTAAATTTGGTTAACAGAGCACACCACATACTATTGTTTTTGTAAATCATGGAAGCTATGTAGAAGCCACATCATCTTTAAAAAGAGGAGATATTTGAAGAGAAAAAGGAGATTTTTTGGATAAACAAGGTAAAAAGACTGTGGTGTGGTGGAACTTTTTGCAGTTTAAAGTCGGACACATTTATTAAACATAAAAATATGTCATATATTCAGATTTACAGAAACACAGATTTATACAGTTTTGGGTATCACAATATGCCTTTTTTGAATATGCCTATTTGAATACTAATCTGCTTACCAAATTGTGACTGTAAATAATTGTCTATATAGTACCGAAAAGCCAGTGTCCAGACAGATGTTTATACCTGTTATCTAAAACCCTGGCGATTGCTGTACATGCGCACAAATCATGATTATATTACAATGTGATACTGTGCAGAGCCCTAGTGTGAAGCGATTCTGTTTGTCTATTAAAATCAGAAAATAAATGATTGAGCCGTTTTTCAGGAGTGCTTCCGGATGCCACAGTCTCTGGGGGTGCTGGGAGGCAAGCCGAACCTCGCCTACTATTTCATTGGATTCACAGGTGAGCTCATGGCGCTTTCAGCAGCTCTCTGCAAACCTGAGTGTCTCCATGTCGACTCATTCATTCCCCTCCCCCAGGAGATGAGTTGATATACCTGGACCCCCACACCACGCAGACAGCTCTGGATCCCGAGGCTGGTGGACCTGTGGATGACCAGAGCTACCACTGCCAGAGGAGCCCGCACCGCATGAAGGCCATGAACCTGGACCCCTCTGTGGCACTGGTGAGACTTTCGGGGTGTCGCCGAAGCACAGGCCTTTATCTGTTTAGAATATAATGGGTGTGGGCTAATGGCATCTCAAAACTGAAATCGAATTTTACCCACATAATCCAGTTTTTTGGGAGTGTCTTATTTGTGGGAAAATTTTTGGAGTCTACCGCTTACAAAGAGAGGACTGCGTATGAAATTTACTGAAGTTCTCTGGTAGCTATTTTTACCAAAAACATTGTTATTGGCATTTTGTTTTTTCAGAGACACTTTTTGTTTTGTTGTTAATGTACAGATAATTAAAACCCAATTCACAGAAATAAGTAAAAAAAAATACTTGGAATATTGAGAATTTTTAATTTCTCACCCTCCTAGGGATTTTTCTGTAAAACTGAAGTGGACTTTGACAGCTGGTGTGATTTGGTTCAACAGGTAGGAAGTGATCGGTGTTTGACACATTCATAATTTTTAGAAATATGCAGTTTAGCACTACAGATTAGCAAAATCACAGAACTGAATTTTGCATTGTCCAGACAGTATCAATATCATAAAATTAATTCATGGCAAATAAATGATTTCTTTTGGCATTAAACTCATCTTAAACTTAGTGTACTTTGTAAATATGTCAGATTTATGTAAAGTTTGTAATTTGACATCAAAGTATAGACATTGCAAAATGCAGATTGGAACACTTGCAGAAACATTATAAAAGTACAAGGTAAGCAATGCTGGCAGTTTGTTTTGATCCCAGATATCTGATCAAGTTTTGGCTACATGAAGATGACTAAATGGTGTAGTTGCAACATTCATTTGGATAAATAAATAAGAAAAAGCTAACTCATGTCACTTTTCTGGCTCTTTTCATTGAATATGTAGCAACTTTCATGTGTATGAATGAGCCAATGTCACCTGGCCATGTCCCCCACCCACCTTTATACCGCTGATGGGGATGTATCTGGATCGCGTTTCACCGCTGCGCCGTTCATCAAATTTCCATGCGAATGCGATTAGAATACGCGCTCATGCGACTATTTAGAATGTGAATAGCGATCTTCAGGTGACAGCGACACTACACGCCCTGATGCAGGTAAAATAGAGTAAGGTGACATGGTTTAATTTTTTACCGATTTAACCTAATTCTAAAAACTTTGTTTCCAAAAATGAACGTTTTGAAAAGAACACCGATTACGGATTTAGTAAGCGTTTTTTTGTTCATGTTTTTATAATAAGTTATCAGCGAGTTATGAACTGAAATACACTAAAGATACTCTGCATCGCCGATGATACCATCGCCCCCAGAGGGTTAACAATACATTACGACAGTTTATCCACATTCCTGCTGTTTCCCTGCTTTGGTAGGAGATCTTGAAGAAAAGTCATCTACGAATGTTTGAGCTGGTGGAAAAGCATCCCCCCCACTGGCCGCCCTTTGTCCCTCCCACCAAACCTGAAGTCCAGACCACAGGAGCAGGTTGGTCCCATAACACCACGCATTTCTTTTTAAAGCTGTTAGCCTAGTGTTGCTCCACAGTGAGACCAAACTACCTAAATTATTGTTTCCTTCGATTTTGGTGGTTTCCTAGCAACTAGTACACATCGGCGACTGGTTAATGAAGACAGACTCTTAAATTTATTCTTTACTTAATGTCCACCATCTGAGTCTGGTGACTGCCAAGCTCATATAGTCGCCGTCCAGTTAAAACTATATGTCCACTTTTTGATGGTTGTGACTTCTATCTATGGAGTACACCCATTCTTGTGCCTAGTGATCGCATTTGACATGGAATTAACCACTGAAAAGATATTGTATGAAGTCATCTAAGTTGTATTTATTCTAGTTCACATTTGTACTCGTAATGATTTTAGGGCTGTGACAGTACACAAAATCCATGGTTTGGTACGATTTCATTACAGCAGGGATAACCAAATTTGTTTTGGAATTGTTTATTAGTAAAACCACTATCAAACACATTTAGGAACAAATTGAAACCAAAGGCAATGTGTCGGTCAACATGTTTAGATAAAACCTAAGATATTCTGATTTGCACATTGTAAAAATTATTATTATTTTTTTTTTTTAAAATACTAACAAACTAAATCCTGTCTAAATCCCTTGTTCTCTACTACTGAGTATGGTTATACATATGTAGTGATAAACACCTCTGTAGCCATAATTATTTTTAGCCTGGTCTGAATATTCTTGGCAGAAGCGCCTTAAATGCCACAGGGGAACCAACTTGCAGAGGCTGTTTCTGACTTGCCCCAATCACACACACACTGATGATGATGTTTCAAATGTATTTGTCCATCGGATGTGTCTCCAGCAACACAGCCAATTTGGTCTTAACAATTAATCTCTCCAGTGCTGGTGTGATCATGACTGATTGTAGCCAGCATTACCCCTAACCAACTCACTGCCACAATTAGCATAGCGAGTTTTGTGTTGAACATGTACTTGTGAATTTTGGCTCTGCCCATGTCAATAAATGTATTTATTCATTTCATTGTCCATATAAAAACGGAAAATGATGTACTGAACAGTACACAAATACTTGTACTGTCATAGCCTTAGTAGACAGCTAGCTAACGTCAATCTAAACTATGAATATAAAGTGAGATTAGTTTCTTGACAGTAACATACTTGATTTGCTGACAACAATCCATGGAAGTCCATTTAAAACATTAAACTGGTCACTGGCTGTTGTGTAGGTTTTGGTTTGTGGGGCCAAGAGTGTCTCATCATGTTGCTTTAGGTTTATTTTGTAAAGTACTTTGAGAAAATGTTTCTCCTAAAATAAGATTTGGAAAATGCCAAAAGTCATTTTTAAAAGACACTCTTAACCAAATTTGTATGTTTGTAACAGAGTTCATCGACTCCACTGACAAGCTGTTTGAATCAGAGGAGGAGTTTGAGATTCTTAATGTCTGAAGAGCTTCCATGCCTGACCCGGCAAAGGTCAACGCTGATGGTGATCTGGCCCCTCCTGTCCAGGTGTGGCTTGGAACTGTTTGTTGAGTTATAGAAGTGCCTCAGATTACACAGAGACCAAGCACAAAACTGATTCCCAGCTTGCAAAAAAGAATCAGCAAAAGCATGGACTCAACAAGGAGGATCAGCTGGGGGGAAGGTGGGCTCAAGCCAAGTCCCTTCACAGTGGTACACAGACAGAGCCAAGGATTACAGTAGCACCTATTCAAAAGAGGGTATTTCTAAAGGCCTCTAAGAAACTTAAGACTTTTCAGTGTATAACCTGTTGTGGAGAGACTGTTCTGTACGTTACCTGCTTCAACCAGGGGAGGGTCTGAATGAAGACAGGAGTGGAGATCATATCTTTGGAGAAGCCATCACCTCAAAACATACTACCTCCTGTTGCCAGGAGACCAATATGCAGATGTTTCAGTGTTAAAAGTGGTAAAACTTGTATATTGAAGTGCCTCATTTTAAAATATTTATATGTTCCTGAATTTGGTAGGCTAGGGGGTTCCTCTAGGTAAGGGATGGGTAACACCATATATACCATACCCTTCTGTAAATATGTTAGTCATTAAAAATATTTAGAAACCATATTGATTACTTGTGGGCAACTGTCACTTAATGGCCATGACAGTGACATTTTTATTTAATCTTTGCTGTATATTATTCTAGAATGACCCCAAGGTGGTTTGGATTTGTGAACACTAACCCCTACTTGTGGGCAAATTTACCATCCCTTCCACTCATAGGATATCAAAGCAGACATGTCCCTAAATTTAAATATCTAATATTTAAATACATATTGAAATTTGGAACCATCCCTGATGCACAGCTTTTCACCAGTTGGAGGTGCTGTACTTGCATCATGTACCGCAGTATGTCACTATTAATAAAGGCAAAACTATTTGAAAAAAATCTCAAGTACATAAAGAAGGAAACATTTCTCATTTTTGTATGGCGTGGAATTGTGCACTGGCATTTAAAAAAAAAAAACAACACACAATTATCAACATATCAACTGAATGAAATTAAAGTGTGTTCATGTTAACGACATTAAAAACAATAACGTAAGCATGATCTGTTTTTTCACCGTGTTTACGGAGGTGCTCCCCTTGCAATCTGCTGCATGCCGTCTGGCCGTATTGTAAACAAGGGGGTGCAGTATAGCAAATAGCACACAATAAAATGCATTCAAAGGAAGGAGAAAGCAGCAGTGTGCTCAGAGAGACCAGCAAGGGGCTGCTCCGCGACAGACACCATAGTGGTCACACATACTGTAGCTTAGTTCCACAGAATACAGGAACAATGGATCCTACTGATAGATCACGAGAAGAAACCAGGGGTCTGTATTTTAGAAGTGTCTTAATATACAGTCTGATCTGTGCTGACCCAGCTTTGCGAGAAAGAAACACTTGGTATTCATTGTTGAAGGTAGCTTAGGCTGAGCACTGAATATTTCCATCTATATCCCTAAAACTAGAAACCTAGGGTGTTGAAGAATTAACCAGAAAGGCTGGCAGCAACTCAGGACTTTTCATTATGAGGAAGATGAAGTGTGACCCTGCCAAGCTGCCCGGCTGTAAGATATGAAGGGGGTGGGCAAAGACAGTTCATAGTTTACGAAATGCTGGTTTCTTGTAGTATAATCAATAACCAACATCTCAAGAAACCACTCATATTAAACGATTTAATGGCTGTTTCAGTGGGATAAGACAAGAAAAAAATTACTTTGGTTTCAGTTCAATCAATACATTTTTTTGCCAGGCAAAACGTTGTATAATATCTGTTTAAATTACAATTATATAAAAAAGATAAAACAATTCAGTGCTTGTTCAAGAATGCTCTAGTGTCCTTGATGAAGTAGCCCTGAGTAACAGAAGGATGGCAGACTATGAGAAACAGAAGCATGTAGAATCACTAACGGTAAGACCTACAGTAGATCCAAACCAGCACACTGAGGCCTAGCTATGATGGTCTTAAGCTACAACATCCAGAGTGTGGTCACCTTGCTGGGCTTAGGGGCCCAAATGCTCACTCGCGCTCCTTGTCTTCTGTTGAATGTCCAATGGGTCCCTCAGCTCCTCTGCTTTCCTGTGGCCATGGTTACAGTATCTTCATGCAGACCTGACAGCGACTGACATGCCTGAGAAGCTGTTCAGCCTTCAGGGTCTGCTGGGCCGGGGCCTCGACGAACTGCATCTCTGGTTTGATAGTTGTCAGCCAGAAGCTGTACTTATTGGCAAAGTAGTAACAGGTACCGCGAGCGCCACTGCACTCAATGAAGGGTGTGGCACGGAAGTCCTCCAGGCAGGACCCTGGTGAGACCAGGGACTGCCCACCACCCTCTGCTCCTGCTGCTGTGTGCTGAAGAAAACAGTAATTTAGAGATCGGAATGATGTGCTGCATCACTGTTTCCAATCCGGCTCTTGGGGACCCCCGAACAGTCCACATTTTTGTTCCCTCCCAGCTCCCAGTGTTGGGATGGACTAACTAGCAGGGAGCTGGCAGGGGGCAAAACCTGGACCATCTAGGGGTTCCTTCGGACCAGGTTGGGAATCATTGTGCTACAACCACGCTGAAATCACAGTGAATTTCATCAATAGATGCAGGCACAGATATGTCCCATAATTATTTAAACAAGAAAGAATTGCACTCAAAAACTCAAAGCACAATTGCATTCACAAAAAAAGAAAACAGAGGAATATGAATATACTGATGACTTCATTTAAATGAACAGAAGCTTCTTTGATTTTCAGATCTTTAATTTTTGCAGATGATCTTTGGGATCTTCAAAGCTGGGAATGCTGCAATAGTGTGATGACAACCCCCCACTACCACTGTCGAGCATCTCACCATGAGGAAGGAATAGCCGATCCAGAGGCTTCTCCAGCCCTGGGGGCAGGGTGGGATGCTGTGGTCCTGGCTGTGGACAGCCACGGCCTGGGAGGGGGCCTCACACACGGAGCAGCGGCTGATGTACTTGGGGATCTGCCTGTCTGACACAGGCGTCATGGGGATGGGTGCCGCTGTGGACAGCCAGTAGGACTTGTCGTTGCGGCTGGCGAAGTGGCATACTTCGTGGATGTTGCAGTAGATGAAGGGGATGGTGCTGAAGTGGGGCAGGCAGGACCCAGCCAGGCCTGGTGATGGAGAAACCAGAGGCGAGTGAAGGGTCTTCAAGGGACAGTTTGACAATGCGGACCACTAGGTTTTTGTATTACAGGTTAATAAAGTTTCATTCACTCATTAACTCCTCAACTCATCGCTCCAAATCCACATCCCCTGTGCAGTGCTGCAAGGGTTCAAAACATATCCCGGAAGTAACAGTCGAAAGGCAGGGAATAACCCAGGCTGGGGCACCAACCCATCACAGGGCACAGAAACACATACACCATTCACATATATGGACAATTTGGCAATTCCAAATCATCATGATTTTGGACTGGGGGGGACCAGAAAACCTGGATGAAACCACAAGATGACACAGGGAGAACATGCAAGCTCCACAGACATGGAGCCCGGTAAAGCAACCATGCTATCCAAGGCAAAGTTTCACTTCATATAGACATTTTGCTGTAGTACAGGACATGAAAAACAAAAAACAGAAGACTAGTTGATGGGAATGTCCTCCACTCTATGATGACGCTCAGCATACTAACTAAAGACATGCCTGTGCCCTTTCTCCTGGCCCCCTATGCTACAGCAACATGCTCAGCATCCTATCCGAGGTCCCGGTTATGGGCCTTCTCCTGGCCCCCTCTGCTACGGCGACATGCTCAGCATCCTAACTGAGGTCCTGGTTATGGGCCTTCTCCTGGCCCCCTATGCGACAGCAACATGCTCAGCATCCTATCCGAGGTCCCGGTTATGGGCCTTTTCCTGGCCCCCTCCGCTATGGCGGTGCTCAGCATACTAACCGAGGTCCTGGTTATGGGCCTTCTCCTGGCCCCCTATGCTACGGCGACATGCTCAGCATCCTAACCGAGGTCCTGGATATGGGCCTTTTCCTGGCCCCCTATGATACGGTGACATGCTCAGCATACTAACCGAGGTCCTGGTTATGGGCCTTCTCCTGGCCCTCCACATAGAGCAGGCTGTAGCCCTCCCACAGCCGGCTCATGCCCTGGGGGCATGGCGGCACATGGCTGTTCTGGCTGTGCTTCACCAGCGTGTAGCCGACGCTGCTGCTGCGTACCGAAATGCCGGGGGGGCCGGGGAGGCCCTGTTTGCCAGGGGAACCTGAAAGAGAGAGCACAGGTTGGCACAGCAAAAAGGGGAGGAATCAGAGGTGCAAAGTTCAGGTTCCGAAAGTACAAAAAGTACAAAGGTTTTGTTTCAACCAACCAGTTAAGTATAAAGAGTCACAATCACAAAGTACTCAATGGTTGATTAAAACAAAACCTTGGTCTGGATTTGTACTTTCTGGACCTGTACTTTCCACCTCTGGGGGGGGGGGGGATTAAAAGATTGCAGAAGTTCAGGGAAAAATGAACACGGACAGTGACATCAAAGGCACAGATCAAAGGTATGTCCAGTCTGTCGGCTTAGTGTTTGGTCACTTCAAGGGTTATGTTATATATAACAAATGACAGAACTGGACTCTAACACAGGCAGTATCTTCTCTGGCTCCTTACCTTGCTCCCCAGTGTGTCCTGGAAAACCAGGTATGCCAAGGTCTCCCCTGGGCCCTGGTAAGCCTTCGGGCCCGCTGGCTCCTGGCTTGCCTTGGAGGCCGCTTCTGCCTTTCAGGCCTGTGCGCATGATAGGCCACTTAGTAGCTGTCACTACACAGTACTCACCACATTTTTGTCATTAAAAATGCGCTTTGAACATTACCAGGTTGACAAGAATAAGATCATATATTTGAATGTACCAGTTTGGAAATAAATGGCAGTGATTAATTCTGAACAGAAGCTAGGTATTTATTAGTTTCCCCCAAATTATAATCTAGCTTTCTAAAGTGACAAGGTTAAATGGTGGATAATACTTGTCATTTATCATCCTGCGAGATTAAGATCCATCTCTCATACTTAAACATGGAGCAGGCTTTCCAACACTTAGTAGCTTAACTACAGACCTGCCAAACCTTTTTTAAGTACCACAATGGTGCCACTCTCACAGACTCACATTCACTTTTTTGGCGTGACCGGAGTGCACGCCCAAAAAGCGGTGACTTTAGTTGGAGGGGCAGCAAATGATGACTGGTAGGATGCTCTGCCAATCATTTCATTTGATCCGAATGAAATTATCGGTCAGACTTCACTTAGAACCATATGAGAATGTAATGATGAGGAGTTTCTATACCCTATGGATTTCTTACCTTTTTGTGTCCTATCAGCTTATTAAAGCATTTGTATTTTATATACTTCTGTATCTACTTTTTATTGCTTTAGTTTTAAGATCTTAATTTCTCTTAATATAATACTATTTGTTAACTTGTATTAAAATGTACACAGTCTCAGGAACAATCAAAAATATGGTTAGGGAAGTGCACTTGTAGTTGAAAGATTGCAGGTTCGAATCCCCAACCAGCAAGGCACCACTGTGGTACCTTGAGTAAGGTACCGCCCCAAGCACTGCTCCCCGGGCACTGAATTAGCTGCCCCCTGCTATGTCAAAGTCACATATGGGTTAAATGCAGAGAACACATTTTGTTGCTGTGCACTCTGTGCTGTGATGTGTCAACAATGACAATTAATCACTAAATGAATAATACATTTCACTACATGTTGTACTTCTATAACTATGTATGTGATAAATTAAAGAATCATGATCTTCAAGTAAGTGATATTTTTGTGTTAAAATAAGTGTTAAATAGTTCTGTATTCTACAATGTACACTGGGCCTTTATGGTAAATGTATTCCTTATTTAAAAATAAGTGAAGTTGGCAGTTAACACAAATTTGTCTTATTTGCATTTCAACAACATAACAAAATAATGACTTCTTAACAAGCTACCTTAGCTGTAGAAAACTGTACAACAAACTTAAATACCTGAGAAAACAAAGTGCAAAAACACACTTTAAATGACCTTGACCAGTAGTTCTCAATCTTGACCTTATTCATCAGCTGAAGCTGTGGCTGCAGTGGCACTTGCTCTAGACAGGTTCTCTTCATAGCCTGCTGACCTGATTTTTCTGAGTAGAGGATCGCTAAAGCCCTCCATGTGACAGACTATTCCCTTTGCAGCCATGCTTACCTTTCTTGTCACCAAGGTGCTTATGTCAGTGCTCAAACTTGCTCTATAATCGGTCTTGTTTTTATTCACAATACTGAAGACCCTCTTGCAATGTGCATTGCTATGGAAAAACACCAATATCCGAAGCATGACTGCTGAAAGGTTGGAAACACCTTTCCACCTCCTTGCCTCCCTTCTTCAACAGGCCAATGTCTCACCAGGCTTCATCAATTCACTTGCTGAGGATGCTGTCCTCAAAGGTGCTGATCTGATACATCTGGAACACATCTTCTACTTGATCCATGGTGATCTCTTTAGGGAGAATAGATGGGAAGTGGCTGACAAAGTACTGGAGAGAAGAGAATTTCACAGATTGCCTCATAGCTATGTCTGCCACAACAGCATACAAAAGAAGCTCATCCCTAAATGGAAATTTGGAAATCATGCAGTCTGCTGCAGATGAAAAGAACTTTATCACATCTCTGAAGAATGGCTTCAGGTCGTCAGGTAGCTGGTTTTCCCTTGTGCTGATTGACTTGTTACATCTTGTTACATCGTCTTTCATCATAGTGACCACATGATCAGGTTTACAGAATGAGAGCAATACCATTTCCAGTTGCAGCTATAATGTTAGTAGGAGGATGTGAATGCATGGCTCCTCTTTTTGAAGTATCTGATTGTTGGTGTCAAAAATAGGTATGGCTCTCTTTAGGAATAGTGAGTACACTTTTGACATAGGATCGGTGAGGAACTTAAGTACCATTTCGGGTTTTGACAGATCCCTGTTCTCTTGTTTCTTGTGTTTTTCCTTCTCCTTTGCTACTCTCTTTCCAATTTCATTTTGCTTGAACAAAAATTTGGGTGAATCAAACTCTGCAGCAGGGTGTACTGGAGCTTTAGTTTCTGGTGGATTCAAAAGTGATGTGGCTTTAGGCCACAGGATAGGACTAGGTGGAGATGTGGGCAGCTTTGATGGAAGAGAGGAGTGGGCTGTGCTGTAGTTGCCTTGCTGCTGGAGATTGTGGCTCTAGGCTTCGAGGTAGGACAAAAAGATGATGTGGGCAGCTTTGGTAGAAGAGAGGGGAAAAGCTTGGGCTGCACTTTGGCTGCCATGCTGCTGGAGACTTTGGCTTTAGGCTTCAAAATTGAAACGGATGAAGATTTTGGCAACTTGGAGGGTTTGAGGGTTTCGTTTTCGTCTTCTTACTGGAATCCACCTCATTTTTGAAGAAAACAGTAAGACAGCCATCTTGTGGAGGCCAGCTTGAGGATCTCTCACCTTTGCATCACACATGACCTGTATCTCACGCAGACTCAACTTTCTGTTGCTGCTTTTGTCCAGGTAGCAATAAATGGTAATAAGGAAGTCCTCAATGTTCAAATTAGCTGCCTGGATCCAGGTGCATCAAATGGTAGGCACAGCCAACTAGGTAGATGAGTGGATTTCGCTCGTTCAGAAAACTTGCTACACCCTTGCCCATACCTTGCATAACTGCAGCATTGTCAGCTGTAAAGCTGACACAATTTGACCAGGGTATGCCTCTCTTCTTCACCTCACCATCAAGCAATTTAAACATTGCTTTTCCAGTAAACTCTTCTAGATTCACAAATCCTGAGCAACATCACAACCACCATTCCAAGTCTGGCATCAAAAAAACTTACATTTTTACATCTTCCATATCTGTGCTCCCGTCAGTTGTGAAGCTGTATGGAGCCTGTTTCAGGACCTCAGTGATATTTGCCAAAGTTCTTAGAACAGAGGCCGTCTTTGTACTGCCATAAAGTTTTGCTATCTCACTATCCGGAAACATTTTCCTGAATAGTGGGCCGGCATGGTCAGCAGCTGCTAAAGGCAAGTTGTGCTCAACAATGCAAGAAGTGAACAGCATTTCTGCACGAATTGCTCTCAAGTCGTGTTACTGAAGGAAGAGGGCGTTTATTTTGGGGACAGTCTCTATTGCAGCTGCAAGTTTAAAATGTTTTTTTCTCTCCACATGGCGCCAACAGTCTGCAACGCACACATGCATGCCTTCCTTCATAATTCCATTTTTCACTGTGATCAGGCCTAATTGGACCTAATTCTAAAACATCCCTGACACTGCATTGGGCTATATTACAATACATAACAAAAGTTGAACATTTCTTTTCATGATTACTATTTCATTCTATGATGTGTGCTTATACAAAATGATAACCAGTGAATTAATAAAATGAATAAAAAATATTTTGATGCAATATAAAACACAAATTTGTATCAATTACAGAGTGCCTGGATTTTCTTTTCACCTAATAATTAAATAATTTAATTAAGAACATAAGAAATATGCAAACGAGAGGAGGCCATTCGGCCCATCAAGCTCGCTTGGGGAGAACTTAACTAATAGCTCAGAGTTGTTAAAAT
>JAODKF010000121.1:213315-223672 GCA_026779585.1 Mormyrus proboscirostris | reverse complement strand
TTTCCCTGCTGAGACTGCTGCCCCCGCGACCCGACCTCGGATAAGCGGAAGTCAATGGATGGATGGATGGATGGATAGGGTACAACTGGTAGACCCTTGAGTCCCCAGTGACAAATAATTGTACCCTCAAAGGTACAATCTGGCACTTTTTTCCTCTCTTACAGTGCGCATTTGCCACTGCCCGTGATATGGAGAAATGCTGTACTCTGCAAATTCACAACAAAAGACATCACCACCTTTCACCACATCTCACCCTTTTTCCCTTTTTGTCCTTTGACCCCAAAGTAGCCGGGGTCTCCAGGATAACCCTCTGGTCCTGGGACGCCACTGAACCCACGGTCTCCTCTCTCACCTAAGGCACACAGAATCAGAGTAGCGTGAAACCCAATAAAACCATTAAAACTGATTAATTGGTTAAAAAGTGGTCAAATTCTCATTCCTCTAAGACCAAGATGTACACTTCGACATATACAGCGTAACTGATAAAAAAAAAAAAAAAAAAAAGTACAATCCTGTACCCTGCCAAGCCGTAATAAATTTATCACTTCTCACCCTTGAGTCCCTGACCACCATACAGCCCTGGAGATCCATTAGGGCCGGGATCACCGCGGGGGCCCTGTACTCCAGGAAAGCCAGGGAATCCTGGATCTCCCCTGTCACCTTGCGCTGTACCTGGACCTGCAGGGCCTGGTGGGCCAGGTGGACCGCGGAAACCTGGAAAGAAGAAAGAGCCTGGCCATTATGGATGGGAGGGAAAGAAGCTGGAGGAGGAAAGGCAAAATTTTTAAAAAAGGGTTACTTTAACTTCTCATTCTAGGGAGGATAAGGGGAACAGTGAATGTCATGCACCTGGTTCCCCATCTAATCCTGGCAAGCCTGCGCTTCCGGGAAGGCCTGGGATGCTGGAGAATGGTCTGGTCCCTGGTAGACCAAGGCGACCAGGAAGTCCAGGCTCACCAGGAACACCTGAGACAGACAAGATCAAATTATAATTTAAAAACCTGCTTTGTCGAGCAATGAGCAATTCATGTGAGTGAATATTAAATAATTTTAGGCATTCCATCCTCCACAATTACCTGGCTCTCCTTTGAGACCTTGCTCTCCTGGCAGGCCTGGTGCTCCAAACCCAGGAGAACCTCTATCCCCCTTCTGGCCAGGAAAACCCTGGGAGCCTGGCCGGCCCTCGAGGTCCAGACCTGAGGCAGTGAGGCGGATTTGAATTTCATTTAGCTGTAGCAGATCACTACACTTACACAGACATAGCTAAACCTGAATCCCAGTAGCCTTACAAATGGGGGGGAGGGGCAGTCACTCACCTGGTGTTCCTGTGGGTCCCTTAGGCCCCCCAAGTCCATTTAGACCATCAAGTCCAGGAAGTCCAGGCAATCCTTTCCAAGGGAAAGAATATATGCATTTCGAGCCATAGACTATATTTAATGCATTAAGAACTTTTGTTCTATATAATACAGACCTTTCTGGCCCCGTGTTCCTGAAGCTCCCATAAAGCCAGCAGCGCCTCCTAGCCCTGGATGCCCTGGAGGACCTGGGAGACCCTGACTACCAGGAAACCCTGGGGCTCCTGCAGGTCATTCAAGCCGGAAGAACAAAGTGTTATCAATGAACGTATGTGAGGCGTAGTGAGGCGGAACGTATCCCTCTCAAACTGTGCCTTTCATGTACACATGACTGGAAAAATAGAATATGAATGTACTTGCACTCATCTAAGAAAACAGACATTAAGGAACAAAAAAGCCAGGCAAAACTCAAAAGTAGCTCAAAATAATTATGCATAATACACCAACCCATCAGAACAATCTGTTCAGACTAAACACACCAATGCCTCATAGCACCAGTGCCTAACCACGTACCCAACAGCCCTGGCTGTCCTGGATCTCCTGGGACACCCTTTTGTCCGCTGAAGCCAGAGGCCCCAGGGTAGCCATCTTCTCCTGCTAAACCCACAGCACCTTGATTCCCTGCAGGACAGACAACAGAGATTCATAACAGGACATTGAAATACCACACATACCTCAATAAATTAATCCACAGTGTGGTAGTGCAAGGCTGTTATTCTCTACAGCATAGTAAAAATGAGTCCAATATGAGGTAATGGATATAGTTCACAAAATTCAGTGTTAACCCTCTGGGGTCTAGGGGTACAGAACATACTTTAACTGATTGGGGCATTATCACATATTTCTTTAAATGTCATAAACTTAATTCATAGCAAATAAATTATTTCTATATTTCTATATATTTGTTTTGGCATTACATTCATCTTAATGTTAATGTATATAGTAAATATGTCAGATTCATGTTAAGTTAATCAAAGTATAGACATTGCAAAATGCAGTTTGGAACACTTCAAGAATCATTATAAAAGTACAAAATAAGCAATGGTGCCAGTTTGTTTTGATCTCATATCTGATCACCAAAGTTTTGGGTACACAAAGATGACTAAATAGTGTAGCTGCAACATTCAGCTGGAAAAATAAATAAGAAAAACCTAACTCATGTTACTATTTCTGGCCTCCTTCCATTGAATATGTAGGAGCTCTCATGTCTATGAGCCATTCACACCTGACCACAAACCCCCCCCTCCCCCCTATGATGCTGATGGGGATGTATCTGAATCGCGTTTCACCATTGCCTTGTTTATCAAATTACCATACAAATGCGATTTGAATACGCGGTAATGCAACTATTTAGAATGCGAATAGCGATCTTCAACGTGAGGACGATACTACACGCAAATAGAACAAAGAAAGGTGACATGGTTTACTGTTTTGCCGACTTAGCCTAATTTAAAAAACCTTAATACAATGAACAATGAAACCAACAATGAAAGTTTTGAAAAGACAGATTACAGATTTAGTTAGCATCTTTTTCATGATTCTACATAAAGATTTCAGTGAGAGATAACTAACAATCTTTCAAATCTGGAAACAAGCACCAAAATTTGCATGTTTATACTTCTTGGACCACTTATTAGGAAAAAAACTGTTAGCTACTTAAAATTTCAAAATGGCTGCCATTTTCCAAGATGGCCACCATTTCTGGTATAAGAAACACATATTTTGCCACAGAATTGGACTCACTGGATCGATTTGGATGATTTTGGTATTGAATCCTATGTTTCTGACAATGGGGAAGTCCAATTTATAGCTTTGAATTCTTTTTAGGCATTCTTTGTACCATGAAAAAAATAACACAGAATAATTACAGCAAAACATTTATGATGTATAGAAGGTTAATGTGCACAGCACAGGTGTCACCAGTCCAACATCACAAGATGTTAAATATATGTGCTATAACCAGTCTACTTTAAGACATTCAGTCCTGCCTTTGCATTTGTCCCCAAGATGAGTTGGAATTCCTACACATCGCATCTACAACTGCATAGTCCAGTACAGGTCAGACCAAAGCGGTAGCATTTGCATCATCCTTGGTATTCTGACTTGCATCCACACTTGGTCAGTTGCTGACAGCTCTCTGCAATAGGTGGAAGCTCAGTCCAGAAGATCTGCCACAGATCACCTTTCCTGGTCCAGCCCCAGTTGGCAGGGCTCTATGTTTGTCTGGCATACCGTTGACTGACTCCATATGCAGCCTGCCTGGTAGGCAGCTTGCTTCACAGTAGGAGGAATGGCCTCATATGGTCTCTGCTTCTGAGCAAACATGTCTAGCCTGGCATCATCAACACCATCAGCTGTACTGGACCTGTCATACATCATGACCACGAATTTCTCCAAGGTCTTGAAGTCATCATCATCTACTGCTGGTGGGTAATGGCCGAGTTTGCTGAAGACACCAGAAGCCTCATCACATACATCCCAGGTTTGTCACGCTGACCTCTTTCCCACGGAATGCTGAGACAGCAGCCAGTGAAGGCATGGAAGAAGAGAATTCCTCTGGTCTTCTCCAGTGCAAGAGAGAGGCACAGGTCATGCAATCATGGCATAGCCGTCATGTCCCTGTGTACAGGAATAATGTGTAGGAGGTGATTTGAGGTCTTTGTTCTTCTCCTTCTGGCACAGGCAACATTTGCTCCAGTCCGTTTTCCATTTAGATTGTGCTTGATCTGAATTTGCCATCTTGTTGTATGGTAAGTCTATTAGCTATCAAGGTCGAGGGACTATCCTTTTACCACCTTGATCACAGTATGATGAGGCACATTAAGGTATGGGATACAACTAGGTTTGGGCATTTTTCTTATACAAAATATGGCCTAAACCTAGCCCGATCATTCATCCAGTGTCTTTTAATTACTGTGTGATCTGTAGACCTTCCAGGTAAGTACATGCTGCTGAGTCATGTAAAGCCCATTATCCTTGGTTCAGCTGTCTCGCACTAGCACACCTTGTCAATTCAGGCACAGCTATCTAACTACATCTAGCTAATCTACTACTAGCTAACTGATGTGGGGCTTAAATTTGACAGCATTTGGGATACTAAAGTACTACATATAACCTACAACTATATTAGTAACACTGAGGTGAGTATTTAGCAGACACTGAACCCCATGCCGAGTTCCATGGCAGTGGTGTCACCAGTGTGCTCTGGTTGTGCCTTGACATCCACTCTATTGCTCCTTGCTGTAACACCTGTTTTCCTCAGTGGTCTAGTTCCTAAGCTGATTGCACATCAGTGATGAGATGAGATCATGTTGACTTTGTGCATGTTGTATCGGAGTCTAATATACTCCATCCCCCCTACTAGCAGTACCACCTACATGGATTTCAGCTGATCTTAACCTCTATTTTTCAGAGAATTTTTAATATATCACTGGGATATAGTACAAGAAAGCTTCTGAGTAATTTTAGAGTTCAAAATTCAGCTTTTACATGGTCAAAAATGTATAATTTGACACCAAGATTATTAATGTAGGACAAATATCTACAACTTCATTGCAAAAAAGGGATTTTCAATAGCAGAAATGGCGGCCATCTTAAAAAAAGACGGCCATAGAACATAAGAACATAAGAAATATACAAACGAGAGGAGGCCATTCGGCCCATCAAGCTCGCTTGGGGAGAACTTTAATAGCTCAGAGTTGCTAAATTTGAATTTTAAGTGGCTAATGGTTTTTTTTCAAAAAAGTAATCCCCAAGGAGCATTTGTGCCAATTTTGGTGCTTGTTTCCAGATTTGAAAGATTCAGATATTCAGTTATCTGCTGCACTAATATAAACTGAAATAGACGTGAAAAATACGCTGCACCGCTGATGATGCACTCAGCCACAGAAGGTTAAGTGGCCATGTGATGCTTTTCTGAAAAGCACCTTAGTAGCTGCACTTTTTTTTGTTCATTTGACCTGTTGTAAAGGTTATCCAGGAACGTAGATGTTCAAAGGTGAAGACAGTTAAAAAAAAAAAAAAAAAACTTAGATCATATAATAAAAACCAAATGTTACGTTACTTTGGCCATATATATAAGATAATGCATACTGTAGCAGCAGCTCTGTGTCTACAGCTTGATGTATAGCAGAAAAATATGGATGCCTGGCCTTAAATTTGCAGTCAAACCATAAACATTGTCATAAACATTAATATTTTCAAGTGATATTTTTTCTTAGAATTAAAGTTTTAGCTTGTTGAATGTGAAAAGAGCAATTTCCGGATCGCTGGAAGAAAGGTTCTTGAAAAAGAGAAAATTATTATGAAACAATGTGCAAACATATAAAATATATGTGCACTGGGTCACTAAAGACCCGAGGCATGTAACAGTGTTTCCCGAAAGTCCCACTGTACATAAGGAATAAACATTTCAGACACCCTTAGAAAACAGATGTACTGGTGATCAAAGGTATGCTGCAATGTGTACCTGGGTATCCTGGGTCACCACGCAGCCCTTTAATGCCAGGGGCTCCAGGGGAGCTGTAGGAGTCTCCCCTCTCACCTGTGAAGACAGAAAAACTGAAGTTCTTAAAGGGAATGCCTTTCAAATTTGTACCTGGTCATCCATCCATCCTTCCTTCTAGCATCCTTCCTTCAATATTTCAATTGTTCCACCCATCCATCATTCTTCCTTCTCTCCTTCCTTCCATCAGCTGCTTATCCAGTACAGGATCACGGTGAGTCTGAAGCATATCCCAGAATGCACAGGGCAGACTGACTGAGAGCACAAATTGATGCAGAAACACACACTGTGGCCAATTTAGAGACACCAAATCATGTGCCCAGAAGAGTACCTGGATAAAAACTGCACAGAAAAAACTTCAAAAAACACCACTCGTCAAGTGGTATAGAAACCATTTTCAAAATCAGTTTATAAAGAAAACTGGGCTCACCTTTTGAACCAGATAACCCTGGTTCTCCAGGAAAGCCAGATGGTCCAGGAAAGCCATCATCGCCCTGTGTGACAACCAACAAGAGAGACTTTGCAGTTCAGTAAAAGCCTTACTGTACAATCAGCTATGCGCTAGGGTTACATCAGTGGCTGCAAAGTCCTATTTTAATCTCCAACATTAACTCAAAGCCTGTGTCTCAGTGCTTACCCTTGGCCCTGGCATGCCGATAAAGCCCATGATTCCAGGAGATCCCTTAGGTCCAGGGGAGCCTACAAAGGATGGAGATCCTGGGGGCCCAGGGACACCAGGGGGACCCCTCTCCTGTCCAGGAAATCCAGGAAGACCCGGCAGACCCTGACGTCCTGGCTGACCTGGGAATCCTTTGTCACCTGAACACAGAGTTCCAGTGAAGCGCATCAGATTTAGCCACAATATTTATTGCAGTCCAACACACCACAGTTTGGCAGCTGCATTCAAAAGTTACCAGTGAAGGAAAGTTCAAATCCAGAAAGTACATTTTTTTGTTGTTGCAGCATGGTGCCTCAGTGGTTAACACTGCTGCCTCACACCTCTGGGACCAGGGTTTGAGTCTCCACCATGGCTCCATGTGTGAAGTTTGCATGTTCTCCCCGTGTTGTCATGGGGTTTCCTCCGGGTACTCTGGGTTCCTTCCAACCCTACCTTAATAGGCTAAAGCTGGTTACAGAACAAACACGGCATGCGTGGTGTCTGCTCAATGCGCTGTACTTGCGCGGGGCTTCTGCGCAAAGAGTAGGCGTGGTTTTCAAAACTCTCTCCTGTCATTTCGGCTTGCGGTTAGTAGTGACGATGTATATTTCGCATTCAAAAAGATTCTACGATTGTGTGATATATTGTCCGTGTCCAAGTTCCCAGAGCTATAAGTTTTCCCTCTATTTCGATTTTGGTGCCTTTTTTCTATTGATTGCGCAACAATGCGTACCAGCGCTCAGTAGTCAAAGTTCAACAAACTTCATCTTTGACCACAGAGCTCGCACAAGCTCCCCGAGCGGCGCGTGGCACGTAGCGCAGCCGCGTTCGGTCTGAAACCGACTTTAGCCTATTAAGGACCATCTTAAGGTAGAGTTGGAACAAAAACATTCTGGCAGGGGGTGCGTCAGGAACGGAATTGAGAACCACTGGTTTAAGACAACTGACAAACATAATATCAAAAACACCCCTAGAAAAAGTTACGTCGACCCATGATTTTAGAATGCTTGAATAGACGGTAAACTATTCAGAGGGCTGAGAAATCTGAGCATGAGAACTCACATCCCCAGCTCAGGTACATACCTCTGGGCCCAGGAAATCCTGGGCCTCCTGGCAGGCCGACGTCACCATTTTCCCCAAGTATTAGGGGCAGATACAGAAGCGGCGAAGATGCTGGCCCATGTCGACCAGGTTCCCCTCGATCACCTGAAAGAAAACACAGAAGGCAGCTGACGCATTTGCAACAGAGCCATCTTTGGTAGGTAACATCTGACATTTCTGCACACAAGATAATAAATCTGTATCCCTGCATTAACTTGAGTGTAAGCAGAGCTGCACAGCACCTTTACTTCCTTGCCTTCCATAACTTCCAGGATTCCCATCCCTTCCAGGGAACCCAGGGCTACCCTTCATTCCTGGCAGACCAGATTGGCCTGGATGTCCTGGCATTCCTGAGAATCCCTGCATACCAGGAGACCCCTTTTCACCTGAAATTATAAAAAACAAGCCCATCAGCTCTGGTTGGATTCAAAGGACCAATCATATGGTCAGATGTGATCATTCATACATAACTGAGTATTTAAGGATGCAGCTAATTATACACCCATCGATCAGCCAATCAGCTGAGAATAAGATCAAGAAGGCAGAACCTCTTACCTTTTCTTCCTGGAAATCCAGGTAAGCCGCTTCTTGATTCAGGACCCGGAGGACCAGGGAGACCCCTGAGCCCAGGCAGTCCGGCCTCTCCTGGAAATCCTGGCTGGCCCTTCATTCCACCTGGAGCTGGTGGTCCCGCATCACCGATGGAGCCCTTTAACCCCAGCATTCCTAGACAGGGAGATAAACACAGGTCCTAAAAAAGAACCAAGGTGACTGGCAGGGATAACATTCATAGCATGATGACAAAGTGCTGGATATATTATGGAGTGCAGTAACACAGATTAAGTTCTTCTTACACAAAGTATTGGATCATGTACAGAACAATTAATGAAAAATACATTCCAAACACTTATAAACTACCTGTTTATAGCCTAAAAGGCAGACATTAGGGGGGCTTGTTTAAAAAGCAGAAGCATGGTAATATATAGTGGAAAAAAATTCTAATTAAGCATGTTTATCATATTTAAAATGAAAGCAGACTGATTTAGAAAAATATGACCCCAACATGGACAAGCGGTTTTGAAAATACACTGATTGTGCTGTAAAAATATTAATAAGTAGTTTTATGGAGATACAGCACTACGCATGCAGATCTTATGATGGAACATAAAGATTCCTTCCTATGGATGGCAGCCAGTGTAATGGCAGAAAGTTATGGCAGCCTAGGAAATTTAGACGCAAGCAGCATTCCTATATAATTCAGCAAGAGGCACTCGCATTGAAATCAGTTTAGCTTCAAGAGGTTATTTGGCAATAGCAGTTTGATTGGCAGGTTTATTTAACATGGTGGGTTGGGTTGGACATAGCATATACAAAGATGTGCTGACAACGAGGCCCAGGCTGTGAGTACTCCCCCACCTGACCACTAGTGTCTCTGTACATTAGTGTAGTAACAACTGTTAAGGCCAGTGCATCTCAGCACCTTCACACACAGTGCTGTTTGTACATTATGCCCCACACACAGACGCTCACATATTCAAAAACAGAGGTATTCTGTGTCACACATACACACCCATCGGTCTGCGCTCACAACACACAAACAAAATTTCTCAGGTGAAACGCGATGCACGCAGAAACTTGCTGAAGTATTGAAGTTCAGTCTGAAATAATCAGATTTGACTGAATTACAAGTGATACATATTCTAGGGGTGCTACTATAGAAGGACTGTTTTTCTATGGATTAATTTATCGACTATTTTACGGATTGGTGAATTAATCTAAACAATTATTTTTTTTTCTCCAGAAAATCAAATAGATCGTTTAATTTCAGTTAATTTTATTTTGACAACAACAAAGTGTTATTGCAGATTGTATGTTTAGATAATGGACGCCGGCTTTTCAGTACTATTCGGACATTACTTTCACCCACAATTCGATAAGCAAATTAGTAGTATGCCTGAGATATTAATGAGATGTGCATTGTGACAGCCAAAGGTTAGTAATTGGTATTAATTTGGTGCATGCTTATGCTTATTAAATTTGGTTAGTTGAGCACATCACATGTCTTGGGAATTCTGGCTGATCGGTCTTCACTTTCCAGTGAAGTGATCTAACTGTAAGATAACCATATCTTCAGCAAGGCAGTGTTTTCTATCCTCTGATGTCTTCCATCTTTTCTTCTATCATCTGAAGTTTCCAATGCACAGGGATTTTGATATTTATGCAATTTTTTCAGCATTTAAGCAATATATATACATATCCCAACCCCAATGATTTCAAATAACTGAGTATTTTCAAAAAACAAAAATAAACATGCCGCCCTGTGTCCATGAAATAAGTCGGAAAAGGAAAAAACAGTTGCGGGCCTGTGCCGTTGCTCTGGCACGGTGAGTCGGTGCTTGTTCGGTGCCAGAGGAACCCCAAGCTTCTCCGGTAACTTGGGGCTGGATCATCTCCTTTGAGGCAACTCCTGGGAGTAGGCTCTCAGATAAACCGGTTGATCCCTTAATTATCCATTGCTGGAAACTGTCCGTCCCCTGTGCACACACTCTTTACCTTGCTCCTCCGGTCCCTCTTCTCTTTTTTTCCCTTGCCACTCTCCCGCTCTTTTTCCCCTGCCGTTCCTCTTTTTTCCCCTTTCACATGATCAGCGACATATCCGCTTGAAACAGAATTTAACCCCTTACATGGAAGGGTACCCCAAATTTACAAAACTTAATTAAGCAAAGAAAACAAATATAT
>JAODKF010000121.1:202240-213215 GCA_026779585.1 Mormyrus proboscirostris | reverse complement strand
TAAGCATGCACCAAATTAATACCAATTACTAACCTTTGGCTGTCACAATGCACATCTCATTAATATCTCAGGCATACCAACATGGTGCTTGTACTCATGTTCTTGCTGAAACAGAACAGGCAGTTCTACATGCTCATTTATGTGCGCAGAAGCCCAAAGAGCTACATCAGCACAAAAAGCAGGTGGGACACATAGCATCATGTCTCTGGTGGGACATGGCTTCTCACCTTCACAGCCTAGGCAGTGGCCAAGAACACCAAGAACATAGTGTGACAAAAAGATGGACATTATTACTCACAATTACAATGCCAATATACAAATTCACATCACTGTAAATCTAAACCTATTATCCCTTAGCTTGAAATATATTGATACATTTTGCTTTGAGCACTTATTTCTAACATGGCACCCAGTTCTGCCTTTAACCATGTTATCGTCACACTCATAAATGATTATACAACATGCTAAAAAGGACGGAAGGCGACTGGAGGCGAGCTTCCTGACCTGGAGGTCCTTGATTACCCCTGATTCCCCCTGGTCCAGGAGGCCCTACTATTCCCTTCGAGGTGGCTTCTCCTGGGGGGCCACGTAAGCCTGGGCTTCCGATGGCTCCATCGGCACCTCGTTGCCCTTTGGTTCCAGGAAGTCCCACGCGCCCATCGAAACCTGTGGAATGTGGAAACGTATGGAAACAAGTTTATAGTGGGAGCAGCAGCTGTTGGGAGGCCATGATCCTGTTGTGGAGTAAAAGTCAGTTCATACTTCTCTGCCTGTGTACTAGCGGACGTGTCTGCTTGAATGTTTATGATGCGCTTAACCTCATTGTGCACCTCCGCAGGTGAATGCCTGCTGCACTTTACATTTGTGTCTACGCAGCTGTAGATGTGCAACTCTGGACATACTTCACACGATCGATTCACTAGCGTCAATATCTTCAGTAGTGAAAAATTTAGGACACCCCATTAAATATTTAATTCTTTATTAAGAGATATTTACATATCAATTTTAAATCTTCTTTCAAATCATATCTGAAGATAAAGGTGATGCAATTGTATCACCTATGCAAAAACAAGAGAAAATTCACTAATTTAACAGAAGAAATTAACTGTAATGCCAATTTCCACCGAGGAAAAAGTTAGGACAGTTTCACACCCATTATTATTTAAAATGCCTAGAATTAGATTCTGGTGCACCACATCAGAAGAAAATGATTAAAACATTGTTACAGAGCTTTTTGGTGGAGCCTATCTTATTTAAACCACGGACATTTAGTCTGGTTTGCTCTTGATTATTGAAGTGAGTGGTATCACCATGGTGAGATCCAAAAAGATCCGAGGCCTTCAGAAAGAAGATCATAGATGTAAATGAGTATGGGAAGGGATATAAAAAGATTGAGAGTTTGGAATCAGCCATTCCACTGTCTGGAAAATAATTTACAAGTGAAGAATATTTAAAACAATTGTCAACATGGCCAGGGAAGGCTGTCCTAGCAAGTTCAGCCCAAGAGCAGACTGCAAGATGCTGAAAGAAGTCTCCAAAAATCCTAAAAATGTCATCATGAGACATACAGGAAGCTCTTGCCACAGTTGATGTTAAGGTATATACAATAAGAGCTCCACATGAAAACAAATTTATTTTTGTGAACATGTGCATTATATAAATGTGCAAGTTATTTGTGATGCTGATATGGTCCTGACAAACATCGTTGCCCGATGGCCTGGTGCAACACCTGACTCATTTATCCTGGAACACAGCAGCGTAGGGAGCAGACTGCCGGCTGGCGCTGCACACAATGGCTGGCTTCTTGGTAAGGTGATAAAAACAATATGCAATTTATAACTATTCATTGTTCATGTATTGGATCATTCTGTTATGAAATGCAGGTGACAGCAGCTACCCTCTCAAGCGCTGGCTCCTCACCCCCCTTTCAAACCCCCAGAGCACACAGGAAAATTGTTATGATGCTCATGCTCGAGTGTGCACCATTGTGGAATGTGCGATCAGCCTAATGAAATACAGATGACGATGTTTAGACACATCAGGTGGGTGGCTGTTATACCTATAGAAGCCCGTTTCCGCCACTGTGGGAAAAAAATATATGTATAATTTAAGCTGAAATTTTGCAATAATATCTCAAAATAATGAGAACTATCGCAAAATTTCACCTTAAATTATACATAATTTTTTTTTCCACAGTGGCGGAAATGAGCCTCCATACCCACAAGCTGAATTTGGGGTGGACCATGCAACATGACAATGACCCAAAACATTCCAGTAAATCTACCAAGAAAAGGCTCAGAAGAAAGAGATGGAAAGTTCTGGAATAGCCAAGTCAAAGCCGACATTGGAATCTTATTGTGATGCTGTGGGGTAATTTGAAATCGGCCATGCACACAAGACACCTTTCAAACACCATACTGCTAAAAGAATTCTACATTGGAGAATGGGGAAAGTGTTCTGCCGGCAATTTCAGAGATTGATATATGGTTTCAGAAATATCTGACTGAGGCTATTTCAGTCAATGGGGGACATACTAGCTATTAGAGCAATTAGATGCAATTACATCATCGTTATATAAATATAATATAATTTGAAACAATTTAATGTTTATATGTTGGTATTTCTTAATAGAAGTACCAAATATTTAATGGGTGTCCTAATTTTTCACATGTTGGAGTAGTTTGCAAACCCTACAGACTATTTACAAGGTTAAACTGTTACATGTTAATGCATGTGTAGACTTATTACTAATAATGAAAATATAAATACAAAATGGTGTCATCTGCAAAGTACAAGGCTTGACTGGAGAACTATTAATGTTTCTGTGAACGCACATGCAGAATGGACTCGTGAGTGTTGCAATTGTGCAGAGAAGTACAAACCAGCCTTAAGGTGATGCCCTACTGGATTTGTTACCTGCATTAAGCATGGACTTACCAATTTTACACAATCAGTGAAAGAATAATCATGTGTCAGAAGCAAGAAATGTCCATAAGAGAAAACTCACCAATTCCTCCAGGTCGACCAGGGATGCCAGGCTGTCCCTTGTCCCCTAATTCTCCTGGAAGTCCAGGCAGACCTCGGCCTCCAGGAGAGGCTCCCATGGTTTCCCCGGGCAGTCCCTTGTCTCCTCTGAAGCCCGGCAGTCCAGCTTTCCCTTGGGTCCCGGGACGACCATTTTCACCTGGCTGTCCTCTGGCCCCTGCATCTCCTCTGGGCCCTGGGAAACCTAACCAGTAAAACAGGATGGAAACATGTCCACCTTTATACAAGATCAAAGGACTGTTCTTTCATTAGGCTTTAAATCATTTATTTAGTTAGCAGATCCAAAGCAACAATATTTTTGTGAAAGCATTTTTTTTGATAAAAAATTTTTTATCTTAAAAAGAAAGAAAGGGAGAGGGCAAAAAAAAAAAAAGAGGGGGATACATTTAAGCAACTGGTTTCTGTAAATATGAACAAACAGGAGACCAAATCCAAGCAAAACTGTCCGACTTGTGGTGCAGATCATAACATAGCTTTTCTAATGGAAAGAGATTTAGCAGATTTAGCCACATATCCTTGGTTGGCACATTCGGATTGGGTAATTTTATAACAGTAAAATACATTACATTGCCAGAAGAAACAAAATATAAAACAAAGACTTTGTATCAGCGTTGAAAATAGACTCATCCAGACCATTCAGTAAGTAAAACCTTGGAGACAAAAGAAATTGTTTTCCGATCATAGATTGAATAACAATATGCAGATCCTTCCAAAATTTCTGTAAATTAACATATGACCAGAATACATGGAAAAAGGTACTCTTGTGTATCTTACATTTGGGACAGATTAAAAACATTAGGAGACATTTTCTGCAGCCGGATTGCAGTAAGACAGATTTTGTTCGTGTCCATTGAGAGAAATACAATCAGGGAAAATGTCAATGTAGGTAGACAACCATACGTCCTAGTCAAATGGTTTTTAAATCACGTTCCCAGATCAATTTCAAGACATCCCAAGAAGAAGGAAACTTGTCAGGCAATAAGGTATATAACTGAAATTTTTCCTTTAAGAGCAGTACAGTTTAATAAATCGGTTCTGTATTTTGCACAACTCAAAACGAGTTTTGTTCTCCCTTAATGAAGAATCCAATAAATGTTTGATCTGTAGAAATTTAAGAAAAAATTTCCAAAAGACTATAAGCCAAAGAGATATATTCGAAAGATTTCAAAGTTTCTTGGACAAACAAGATTTTCAATTAAAAGACCCTTGGACATACAACCAGTCAACCAAAAACCTCTGAATTGAGAAGGAAGATCTGGGTTGAGAGCAATTGGAGACTATAATGAGACTAAATTTGAGATTTTCAAAAATTTATTTACATCTCTCCAAGTCAGTAATGTATTATAAATAACTGAATTGTTAATGACCGACTTAATCTTACTGAAATTATGAATGAAAGGAAGAGATTTAAGTAATCTTGCAGTTATAGCCTTCAGATCAAGCCATAAAGAAGTTTGTCTATCCGGGAACCAAGTTATGTTTTTTTATCTGTGCTGACCAATAATAAAACTGCAAATTATGTAAAGAAACACCACCACAGTTCTTTGGTCTGGTGAGTATGGAATATTTAATCGTGGGCTTCTTATTATTCCAAATGTAATGAGAGATTTGGGAGTTCAAAGTTTTAAAACAAAGAGGGAGCAAGATAACAGGGCAAATTTTGAAATAAGTAAACGAGGAAGAATGTTCATTTTGACCACATTAATTCTACCAATAAAAGAAGGCGGCAAAGCTGACCATTTCTTCATATCTTCTATAAGTCTCTTAATCAAAGATGAATAGTTGGTGGGCCACAAATGATCAAAATCCGACCCAAGTATTTGAAACCTGTATAAGATATATGGAATGGAAACTGTGTTATAATATCTGGTGCAACATTCAGAGGCAGAGCTAGAGATTTGTCATAATTAATCTTGTAACCTGAATGGGGGATAAGTGTTAGACTCCAAGACAGCAGGCACAGAATGTTCTGGGTGTTGTAAATACAAAAAAACCTTATCAGCATAAAAAGAAATGCAATGGGAAATATTGTTGAGGGTAAAGCTATGAATGTCCTGGTTACATCGAACAGATTCAGCAAGGAGTTCAATAAATAAGGTGAACAACAGAGTAATAGGCCTGTATGAAGAGCAGTCCAAAGAGGACTTATCCTTTTTATGAAATAAACTTATAGATGTGGATTTCCAAGAGTCTGGTATGCTTCCTAGGAATATGTCATTGACTACATGCATAAATATTGGGGAAATTGAGGGCCAAAATTTCTTATAAAATTCGAGATGGTAGCCATCAAAGCCAAGGGTTTTGTTATTGGGCATATTCTGGATTGCAGCCCAGACTTCCTCCAAAGTAATAGGTGCGTTCAGCATAGAGTGGTCCCCATCTTGGGCTGCAACTAATGATAAGTTTGATAATCGATTAATCTGTAGATTAAATTGTACAAAGGTAGTTTCCAGCAGCTCATCAATATATTAAAATTAGAGTCCATTGGGTGTTCCTTATCTCTCTCCCCAATTTCAACACTTCTTCCTCCAAGACTTTCGTATCATGCTATTTTTTTTTTTTTCCCAAATAAGAAGAGAGTGAGATTAAATGACCACGTAAAGTCATATATATAAAGTCATAGTAAATGTATTGGCCTAAAATGGTGCCAGTTATCAGGATAAATCTACCTTCAGGATCAACAAAATATTTAAAACCAAAAGCAAAAATAAAATCCGGTTTAAATTACAGAAATAAAATAAACCATACAGCAACAAAAGAAGTGACCCGTCCCAATCCCATCGACCCCATCTCCAAACGTAGAACAACCATAAAGAAGTCACTACGCATGCTATCAAAAACGAAAATAACAAAACTGGCCACTG
This sequence comes from Mormyrus proboscirostris, assembly GCA_026779585.1. NCBI lineage: Eukaryota > Metazoa > Chordata > Actinopteri > Osteoglossiformes > Mormyridae > Mormyrus > Mormyrus proboscirostris. The sequence goes on along the minus strand of JAODKF010000121.1, from coordinate 207,306 downwards.
GATCACGCCGATGCTCTTTAAGAACTGTGTTAATAATGTCATATCTCCTCCGACTAAGTCAATAGATTTAAAGCAGCTCCTCAATAATTGTAAAGGTTTTATAGTCCATGTCCTAAATCACAAAAAAAAAAACAGTACGTGAACTAATAAACAGACAAAACCACAGTAAGATAGGCACCAACCAGGAGCAAGGCTAGAGTGAACTGAAAAGTCCACGTTTAGGTCCTGATGAAAAGAAAATAAAAAAAATTACCATTACTGGGCCCTCTGTACAATACAAATAATATACTTACTTGGTAGGCCTGAATAACTTCTTATAAGAATGAGATGTTTATAAGATTAAAAAAAAAAAACGGTAAAGGCCTACCTAGAGATCATTCGGCCTCCACTTCCACAAAGACAAACTGTAAAAAATAAATCTTCTCCAGTAACAATTAAATCCAGCGCCCCGAGAGTTATGTAACAGAGTCCAGGAACGTGGCAGCTTCCTCAGGACTGTTGAACAGCTGAATTTTTCCCTTGTGCAGACAGGCCGGGTAGGCAAATCCTCTGTAGATGTTGTGACGAGAAAGGGCCTTGAGAGATATCCTGTTTATTCACCGTTGCCTTCAAAACTGCCTCCCTTTGTGGATATTTTAAGAACCGCACCAGAACACACCTCGGAGGGCATTAGGTGCCGGTTTAGGGGCACAAGATCTGTGTGCCCATTCGATGTCTAATAGCGGGAAGTCAGGGGGAAGACTCAACCAGCAAGGTATCATCTTCTTCATTAAGTCCGCTAACGAACCACAGATTTACACTCCTTCTGCCAACCCCCATATTTTTAAATTTTTACGTCGACCCCGATTCTCCAAATCATCTAGCTTTGTGAGAAGCTGGTTCACTGTTTTCTGTAAAGTAGACAGCTGGGTACTATGGTAGTTCGTCTCATCTTTGGTTGACGATATCCTGCCCTCGGCCTCATCCAAACGTTTCTCTACTTCTGTTGCCTTGTTTGATAAGCTAGAAAGAGATGTCTCAATAGAAAAGAATGATCTTCTTATATCGTCAAGGGCACCTATGGATTATTCGATACCCTCTAGACAAGATAGAATTCGACACAGTACAGAATCAGCACCGTCTGGACTAGCATGAGAGTCGTCATCTTCCTGATTAGCAGCTAGATGTTGGGCCGATTTTTTCTTGTCAGTATGAGAACGAGTTGAGGAAAGAGAAAACAAAAATTGGAAAATCCTTATCCCGTTGGGGCTTCGACATAGTTGAAATATATTCTGAGTTGATATAATAACAATTCAAAGATTAAATGGTGGAGATATAGTTAGAAGCCGAGCAAGACTCTAAGTGGCCATCTTGTACAAGATCACGTGACCGTTCCCATTTTATTTTTTTAATCATAATTTTTTAATGCCGTGCATGTTTTGGAAAAAGAAATTTGCATCAGAAATTGACATTGCATTTCATACCTTTCGGTCCAGGCTGACCTCCAAAGCCTTGGTCTCCTCTCTCACCCTTTGAACCATCAAACCCTGGTTGGCCCACTGCCCCAGGGAAACCAGGCTGACCTTTCTGACCTGGGAAGAAATGGGACGCATTCGGTGATGGACGAGTCTTATTTTATGATACACATAATGAATCTTTAGATGGGTAAGGAGGTTTGTGCTGGGTGTTACCTGAATTCCCGGGAAATCCGGGAGGTCCTGGGTCACCGTCCTCACCCGAGATCAGGCAGGGTAGCGGCATTCCTGTCAACAGGAATTCAACAGGTTTCAGAGTTCAGAACCTCCAGGTCACATCTGCTGGATTCCAGCAATTATGTATTTATTGCATGGTTATAATGATTCATTTCCATTTGTGTTATTCAAGCAGACTGAATTAGACCACATATATGGAAAGAATTAGTTGACCAGATGTCCCACATATTTCCTAGGTAATGTGAAAGAACAGTTATTTCCAAACCCACAGCTTCTCTCTAATAGACCATATCATTTTCATGCAATACTACTACCACAAATTGCAACACAGGGTGGGGTTTCCATTAAGCAGGATTTCTCAGTTAGTTGGGTTAACTTAAGCTTGAACTTATGATCGTCCAATAGAAATGTTCCTTATCTAAACTCTTACTGGACAATCATGACTTCTAGCTTTGGTTAACTCAGCTAACTGAGAAATCCTGCTTCGTCAAACACCCCCCAATTTGTAACAGAGTTGAACTGTATTAAGATCCTGGGGCCAGTTGCACAAAACACAAAACAAAGCATGGATCCATCCTTCTTATATAAACAATTTAGGCTGGTAGTGGTTGTGTAGTGGTGTGACGGATACAAGTGTGTTAAAATGCCATAGCTTGCCAGATTGTTTTTGTTGACCATGTCCATCCCTCTATGACCACACTGTTCACAGCTTCTAATGGTTACTTCCAGCAAGATAGTATGCCATGTCACAAAGCTCATATCTCAGACTGGTTTCTTGAACATTACAATAAGTTCACTGTACACAGTCACCAAGGTTGCTCAAAGCACCTTACAGTAAGTTAAGATTTTCCTTAAAGTCCAATTTAAGTTTCATTAAAATAAAGTTGGCTGCAGAAAACACCCTTAAGTCTTCTCTTTAAGGTTTCCATAAAATGTTCACTTAAGTATTTATGTTTTTCCCCAGGGGGAGAAGGGAGTAGGGAATGTGCAGAGAGAAAAATAAAATCATATAGGTTATAGTTAAATCATATAGGTTATAGTTAAACCATTGTTTTCTATTTTTATAGAGAAATTCTTGGTAGGGAGTAGGTTTTTCCTAACATTAAAGTAGAGAATTGGAATGTTATTTTCGTCGAAAAAATGTCTTCCAGAGTTTTATGTATCTTCAACCAAAAATCTTTTATAAATGAGCAATCCCAAAATATATGCCAATGATTGGTATTTCTGATTCCCGCATAATCTCCAACATTTATAGTCTCCTCCTGTAGTGTTTTTTTTTGTATAGGGGTAATAAAAAATCTAATTAAACATCCATCCATCCATCCATCCATCCATCCATCATCTCCCGCTTATCCGAAGGGTCGCAGGGGCAGCTGTCTCAGCAGGGAAACCCAGACTTCCCTCTCCCCGGCTACTTCATCCAGCTCCTCTGGGGGAATCCCAAGGGGTTCCCAGGCCACCCGGGAGACATAGTTCCTCCAGCGTGTCCTGGGTCTTCCCTGGGTCCTTCTCCCAGTGGCACATGCCTGGAACACCTCACCAGGGAAGCGTCCAGGAGGCATCCTAATCAGATGCCCGAGCCACCTGACTACTCTCAATGAGGAAGATCAGCGGCTCTACTCTGAATCCCTCCCGAATGACCGAGATCCTCACCCTCTCTCTAAGGGAGAGCTCAGCCACCCTGTGGAGGAAACTCATTTTGGCCACTGGCACCCGCGATCTTGTTCTTTCGGTCACTACCCACAGCTCGTGACCATAGGTGAGGGTAGGAACGTAGATCGACTGGTAAATCGAGAGCTTTGCCTATTGGCTCAGCTCTTTCTTCACCATGACAGACCGATGCAGGGCCCGCATTACTGCATTGAGGGTGTCCAAACCGGACACCCTCAACGCACTAGCTGCAACTAGAAATTCTGTCCATATAAACTATGACCAGAATCAGTGACAAAGGGCAGCCCTGACGGAGTCCAACCCTCACCATATATGAGTCCAACTTATTGCCGCCCACGCGGACCAGACTCTGGCACCGGTCATATAGGGCCCGAACAGCCCTTAAAAGAAAGCCCAGCACCCCATACTCCTGGGCACCCCCCACAGGACTCCCCGAGGGACACGGTCGAATGCCTTCTTCAAGTCCACAAAACACATGTAGACTGGTTGAGCAAACTCCCATGAACCCTCCAGAACAGAGTATAGAGCACAGAAGTCCAACAGCAGAACATCGCTTGGGTTCAGATCAGGGGGGCCATTCCTCCTAATCATGCCACTCCAGGTCTCACTGTCATTGCCCATGTGAGCATTGAAGTCCTCCAGCAGAACAAGAGAGTCCCCAGGAGGAGTGCTCTCCAACACCCCTTCCAAGGACTCCAAAAAGGGTGGGTACTCTGAACAACGCAAACAACAGTCAGGACCTATTCCCCTACCTAAACGCGAAAGGATGTTACCCTCTTGTCCACTGCGGTAAACCCCAATGCACAGGCACCCAGCGAGGGGGCAATAAGTATGCCCACCCCCGCTCGTCACCTCTCCCCGCGGGCAACTCCAGAGTGGAAGAGGGTCCAACCCCCCTCGTACACCAGCTCAGGCTCCTTCCCCATCAGAGAGGTGACATTCCATGTCCCTTGAGCTAGCTTCTGCAGCCAAGGATCGGACCGCCAGGGTCCCTGCCTTTGGCCACTGCCCAGCTCACAATGCACCCAACTCCTATGGCTCCTATGGGTGGTGAGCCCATTGGAGGGGGGACCCACATGCCTTGTTCTGGTTGTGCCTGACAAGGCCCCATGGCCGCCATCGAGCCCCACACCCAGGCCTGCCACCAGGGGAGGGGGGCCTGGTGACGCACGTCCGGGCAAGGGACTCAGTGTTGCCATTGTCATTCTCTTCATTGGGGTTTTATTAGCCGCACTTCATCTGATTCCTCATCCAGGACCTGTTTGCCTTGGGTGACCCTACCAGGGGCATAAAGTCCCCGGCAACTTAGCTCTTGGGATCACTGGAACACGCAAACCCCTCCACCACGATAAGGTGTCGGCTCCAGGAGAGGTCTGATTAAACATTTCTAGCCAAATTCCTTCCAAATAGTTGGTACATTTCCATTGGGATTTACAGCAACTGTCCCATTCAGTCTCTGAGATTTCCAAATTGGCTTTATTTTTACCATATATAGTAAAGTGTGATTTCCCTATTTTGAAACTTTTATACAATACAATGCAATTTTATTTAAATAGCGCGTTATCACAACATTACATTGTCTCAATGCGCTTTACATTACCCCCCAGTGAGCAAGCCAAAGGCGACCGTGGCAAGGAAAAACTCCCTAGGAGGAAGAAACCTTGGGAGGAACCAGACCCAAAGGGGGAGCCCATCCTCCAGGGG
>JAODKF010000121.1:181367-200135 GCA_026779585.1 Mormyrus proboscirostris | reverse complement strand
CGTGGCCAGGTGTCAATGGCTCATTCATACACATGAAAGTTGCTAAATATTCAATGAAAAGAGCCAGAAATAGTGATACGAGTTAGCTTTTTCTTATTTATTTATCCAAATGAATGTTGCAACTACACCATTAAGTCATCTTCATGTAGCCAAGACTTGATCAGATATCTGGGATCAAAACAAACTGCCAGCATTGCTTACCTTGTACTTTTATAATGTTTCTACAAGTGTTCCAAACTGCATTTTTCAATGTCTATACTTTGATATCAAATTACAAACTTCACATAAATCTGACATATTTACAGAGCACACTAAGATTAAGATGAGTTTAATGCCAAAACAAATATATAAGAAATAATTTATTTACCATGAATTCATTTTATGATTTATCATAATTTTATCATTTATGATGATTGAACAAAACGTGTGATCATGCCCCAGTCAGTGAAAGTGTGTTCCCTACCCCTAGTCTCCAGAGGGTTAAAGACAAAGCAAGTGCACTGCCGCAGGAGAGAGAGCAAAGGGGTTCCATCTCTGGGTGGAGGCAGAGGTAAGAGTGCCGGCAGACAGTGATTTTCCTGCCACCTTGTGCTACAGCGAGGGTGCAAACAGCTAAAGAGCTTTAGGCAGCCATTCAGGACACAGGAGGTGGGAAATTAGACATGACTTCAGCGGGGGGAGTCCTTATACAGTCTCTCCTTATTACTCTCTTATGTGGAACAGCTACTTAAAATTGATTAGTTTTCAGCTACATTAATTTAGGCAGCTCTCTTCCTCCTAAAACTGATGCTTTTTTGGGCCTAAGTGAACGGAGATATTTCCATGCAGAAACACACTCATGGCTAAAATCCTACACTCCTCTTTAATGTGAATCATTGTGGTACTTCAAAGACACAAGAGTAAATTCGGATCTAGAGATAAGAAAACATTCAATTTTATCAGTTAGTCACTGAAGCAGATGTAGAAAATCTCAACAACTAATAGTAAACTGAAACAATCTAGACCATCGGCAAAATTCAGAACATTAATAGTAAATTGCAATTTTCATTTATAGCCAAGTTATTGGCTGAAAGTACTACCATTTAAAATTACAATTAAGAGAGTAAGACTTTTGTTTTTTGAAAACTTGCACCCAGTCACCTAGACTTTTTGGAGACCTTACCTTTGGGCCCCGGTAACCCAGGTTGTCCAGGAAGGCCATCGAGTCCAGGTTCACCAGGTGGTCCTCTGAGTCCTATGACACCCGGGTACCAAATGCCGGGCTGCCCCACAGCGCCTGGCCTCCCCTTAGCTCCAGGAATGCCAGGAAAACCTCTGTCTCCAGCGACCCTAAAGCTGCTGTCTCCCTGCAGCGACAGAACACAAACACATTATCTTCTTTCATATCATACACAAGAGCAAGCAGAAAGTGTTTCCAACCACATCAAGTAGGTTCATCGGGGAACAAAGCTCAAATTTCTACATAGGAAATAGGTTTGTGGGTGATCATGTTTTCCCAATACGCAGTTTACGGCTATATGCATGATACCTCATGCTGAAAATGACAAGACAACAGGAAAAATTACATTAATACTAATCATCTACAGAGATGCTGAGAAGAAAAGGTCACAAACTCACTGGTGGTCCTCTAAGCCCAGGAGACCCTGGAAAACCTTCTCTTCCAGGTCTCCCAGCATCTCCAGGAGCTCCACGCAGTCCCGGAACACCCAATTCCCCTTTCTCAGCCTGACCAAAGGGGACAAAGGAGTCTCCCTTCTCCCCCTTTCTGCCAGGGTGACCTGTTGGGCCAGGGAGACCCTAAAAATAAAGACGGAGACATTAATCAGTCGTTATAGTTGGTAAATAACAAGGGCATATATAGGGGCACAGATAAGCTGAATGGCCTCCGGAGCGCCCCCTCCTGTCATTCATTGATTCAGAGCAACCCATTGGCTTATGATGAGGTTTACCCCTGTATATGAATTATGGCCCCTCTTATGCCCTCTTATGGTCAGTGAGCTGCTTCATACCTGCAGGGTTGGAGCTTCGAATCCCGCCCCTGCTCTGTGTTTGTAGACATTGCCTGTAGTGTCTGACTGTATGTCACCTGTGATGAACTGACCTCCACCTGGGGCTCTAAGCATGCCCCGTGCTCTACACTGCAATGCATCCCCAGTAACCCTGCGAGGATAAGCCTTTGGGAGACGGATAGATGGATGACCCAAATTATTCATACTTTTTCAGCACTTAATCTGTCACAGCATCACATTTCCTATCTTACCTTTGGACCAGGATGTCCGGGGAGCCCCTGTGAACCGGGGTTCCCTGCACCCCCCTTCCGGCCCAATGACCCAGGTGCCCCAGGGGGACCCTGTTCTCCTGGAAGTCCTTGTAGTCCAAGAGTCCCGCCTCCAAAACAACTGCAGTCCCCTTGCTCTCCTAAAAAATTCAAGAGTGAAAATGGTATAGGAGGGAAAAATATGTAAGTTTATTTGTACAACAGATCTTTGTATAGTCAATATAACATTCAGAAATAGGCAAGAGGCAAGATATATGTCAATAAATATGCAATTATGTAGCCAGACAACAAGGTACATCAGCAACGGCAAGAATTCATTAACTGATGTAATTGAGTGTACTTATTATTTAAGAGACAGATAGTGAGTAAAATTTGCTATTAACCATTTACAGTAAACGTTACTTAAAGTTCTCCAGTAAAAATCCACAGTAAGTATGTCCTTGTACTCACCATTAATTCCTTTGTTTCCTGGCAGCCCTGGTGTCCCTCTTGGTCCAGGCTCTCCAATCGGGCGTGGTCTTGGTACGACTAAGGGGGTGGGCACAAAGACACCCAAACAGTGAATCAGATAGCTGAGGGGGTGCGCCAGCACACAGACACCCAAACAGCGAATCCCATGTCAGCACCACATCATAGGTCCTTATTTGGTCAATAATTAAATGCAGACTGACATCCACATCTCACTTCTTTTATTCTTACCTTGTAAATCAGTTCTGGTTGTTTGTCAGTGAAGTGTATTAAGAAATTGGTGACAGAAGACTGCAGTTCATAGTTAACTTTACGAGGCATGTTAACATCTTAAAATGAACTTTTTGGGTAACTGGTAGCATTTTTTTCCTAAATATGTTAGCATAATAAAGACAATAACCTTACAAAAGTAGACATCTGAGGAATTTGGGGAAGAGCATTTTCTGAATTTCTAACACGCTAAACATGGTTCTGTGACCAAAATTGCCAAAGGCCAAATTGCAGTGATGAAATCATCACTCTTTCGGCAAAACCTTAAATACATCACTATTCACAAGCAAAGATCATAAATTTATCCTCTAGGTTGCAGTCATGATGCACTGTGAAAAGAAATAAAAAAATACGGGCCGCAAAGGGTAAACCCAACCATCACACAGGAGTCATCATTTAAATACAATGGATCAAAATCGTTCATGCATGTTTCTAAATGTGGGAAGAAACCAATGAGTGAACAGGAGAGAGAATGTGTGTCGGATGACAGGGAAACCACCATAGGCCAGTACAATTTCAAAGTTAAGTTATGGAAGCAGCACAACAGAGAATTCTCCCCTGCTGCGAAGCCTGCAATGCAAACAAAGTCCTCTGTCCTGACCCAGCCCAAAGACATGATGAGGCGACAGAATTAATATACTCCGTTCACTTTGACTTTTTGGGCGGAGTGGTGGTTCTCAGGCTAGGGATCTGAGCCAGCAACTGATTCCCATGATTGCCCAGAGTGATTCTACTCCATTGGGCCCTTGAGTAAGGTCCTTAACCTGCAATTGCTTCATCCTGGGTATGATGCTAATCTACATCCAGCCCTATATGGAGGTCCTCCAACTTGCAGGAAAATAACTTGGGTTGGTGGCAGGATTAGCACTCCAATGTGGCTGCATGGCTGCACTCAGGTTCTCATCCCTGAGGTGGTTTGTCATGTGGTGGGTGCGGAAACGTGCTTTAATCAGTGCATGCTTTGGCTTATCATACAACTTGCCTTTCATTTAGACTTTTTATTTTACTTTGTCATTTAACTTTTTTGGAATGCTGAATACAGCAAATATTACATATACCTTTATGCATAGTTGGATACAAGCAATTTTGCTAAAAACTTTAGTCTTGTATGCAGTTGGTTTACAATACTCCAACTCAATGACCATATTTACATTTGTTTGTACTGATTACTGGTTTGCACTAATCTGCCTGCTATATGCACAAGAATTTCTCTCTGGGCTCAATAAAGTGCATCTCCACAGTAAAAAAAAATTCTCTACATGCCAGGAACAGCTTTCACTGGCAGTTTAAAGTTTTTTTGCTGTGGCATGTAATGAATGTTCAGTAGTGTTTACATTTTGACTGGTTTTGGATGTGACCCGAAAGAAAAGCAGTCAATAATGTAGATTACCCACTGTAATCACACAGAAGTGGTGTCAAATATCTTGGTGGGAGTTGTAAGAACAACTACAGTGCATATCATTGAACAGATTAATCGAAAGTCACTTTGGCTTGACCATTACATGTAGATGGGCTGTATATACAGCGGGTAAAATAAGTACTGAACTCGTCACCATTTTTCTCAGCAAATATATTTCTAAAGGTGCTATTGATCTTGAAATTTTCACCAGATGTCAGGAACAACTCATGCAAACCTTATATCAAACCTTAGATGTCCATAAATTATGTGTAATAAAATGGAATGACACGGAAAAAGTATTGAACACATGAAGAAATGGAGGTGCAAAAAGGCACCAAAAGCCAAGACACCAGCTGAAATCTATCAGTAATCAGAAAGCAATCCTTCCCCTTTTCAGTGCAAATGAATATAAGCTGGTTCAGTACCAACTGATGAAACATCTCATGATGGGTAAAAGCAAAGAACTCCCTCAAGACCTTCGCAACCTTATTGTTGCAAAACATACTGATGGCTTTGGTTACAGAAGGATTTCTAAACTTCTGAATGTTCTAGTGAGCACTGTTGGGGCCATAATCCGAAAGCGGAAACAACATTTCACCATAAACCAGCCACGGCCAGGTACTCTTTGCAAGATTTCTGACATAGGACTCAAAAGACTTATCAGAAGAGTTGTCCAAGAGCCAAGGACCACTCGTGGAGAGCTTCAGAAAGACCTGGAATTACCAGGTACCACTGTTTCAAAGAAAATAGTAAGTAACACACTCAACAGACATGGCCTGTATGCACGCTCACCACGCAAGACTCCATTACTGAAGAAAAAACATGTTGAAGCTCGTTTAAAGTTTGCTGCCCAACATTTAGACAAGCCTGTGAAATGCATGGAGAATACAGTCAGGTCAGATGAGCCCAAAATTGAACTCTTTGGATGCCATAATACACACCATGTTTGGAGGTCAAATGGCACAGCGCATCACCCCAAAATCACCATACCAACAGTGAAGTTTGAACATCAGCAAACAGCACTAACAAACTTCATGCAATTGAAGGAAGGATGAATGGACAAATGTACCGAGACATTCTTGACAAAAAAATCTGCTGCCATCTACCAGGACAATCAGAATCAGAATCAAAATTGAGTTTATTGCCAAGTACGTTCACACAAGGAATTTGTTTTGGTAGTTGTTGCCAGACCATGGGATAACGAAGATGAAGAATCGAGGGTGGACATTTCAGCAAGACAATGATCGCAAACACACAGCCAAGGAAATTCTCATTTGGTTTCAGAGGAAGAAAATAAAGCTGCTAGAATGGCCCAGCCAAATCACCTGACTTGAAACCAACAGAAAATCTATGGAAGAAAGATTAGAGTTCATAGAAGAGGCCCATGGAAGCTTCAAGATTTGAAAACTGTTTGTGTGGAAGAATGGGCTAAAATCACACCTGAGCAATGCATTCAACTAGTTTCTCCATATAGTAGGCGTCTTGAAGCTGTTATTACCAACAAAGGCTTTTGCACGAAGTAATAAATAAATTTAATAAGTAAGTGTGTTCAATACTTTTTCCTTGTGTCATTCCATTTTATGACACATAACTTAACTTATGGACATCTAAGGTTTGATTTCTTTTCGGTTGCATGGGTTGTTCCCAACATCAGGTGATTTCCTGTCAGTAGCACCTGTAGAAATACATTTACTGAGAAAAATGGTGACATTTTCAATACTTATTTTACACTCTGCAGGTTACCTTCCAGAGTCTCCCTTGCATTTGGGGGAACTAACCGCTTTGATCCTAATACATCAAAAGAGGAGAAGCCATTTTTGGGCATAAGGTCTTTTGAGGTTCTTTGCACTTTCAGGAATGTGGTTAAGGGCAACGGAGCCGGCGTGTCAGGTTATACATGTCAGACATATTCTGATGCTCACAGGGTTTTGCGCATTACTGTGACATGCACCAACTGGCCAGTGGCGACCAGGTCCACTATACGAATGAGGAATTCACCTTCTAGACAAATCCATGAAATGCTACGCACCTGGTGGACCTGGTGGACCCGGAGGCCCAGCCAGGCCTGGCAGTCCAATGCTTCCTGGCAAACCCTCAGAGCCATAGGCTGACTGTCCCCGGCTTCCTTTCTCTCCTTTGAGCCCTTTCAGACCAGGGAAGCCCTGTTGCCCCTGGGGACCTGACGTCAATCATTGGACATTGAGGTGCGGCGGTAGAAGGGCAGAGACAGATGTGCATCAATAGGTGGATCATCAACAGCATTGATCAGCTTTCAGTCATGTTAATGCGTTCCAGTAAGGAACATTACCTGGCTGCAAAGAAGGGGCCCCTGGTAGCCCCAATGGGCCTGGGAAGCCAATGGGTCCCATATCACCGGGTGGACCGGGGGCACCGTCGATGCCTGGGTCCCCAAGGGGACCTTCAGCCAGTGACAGGGTAGCAATGGAACAGGTCTTGTGAGCAAATAGCCATTGACATGAGGATAAGATACCAAGACAGTATCCAAGAAGGATATTTTATGTTGTATGTGTTGGTCTTGGCTAAGGGTCAGTAGTGGTGCAAATGAAATTAAATCAAGGTTAAAAGATATTTTTTTTTCTTTTCTAAAGTTGTTTCAATTTAAATCTAGTTCAAGATGCTGAGGTAACCAAAAATAAACATTGCCTGCTTAATTTGGAATGTGAGTCATCTTAAAATAAAGCTTTTATAATGGGGGGGAGGGGATCATGAGTCATGTTGGTTGCCTTACTTACCTTGTATAGGTGGTCCAACATGGTAGCTAGGAGGTCCAGGGAAGCCAGGATCTCCCTGCTCCCCCTAAAATCAAACCAATACACACTCACCAGCTGTACAAGAGTGCTCGCTTCATATCAGACATCTCACTGGAGCCAACAGCACATTCAAGTCATGTGGATTTACCAGGGGGAAGTCCTCTACAGTAGGTTACAAAAAGGTGCGGATGCGTAAAAATACCCAGCGTATCACTCACTTTAACTCCTGGAAATCCTGGCTCTCCAGGGAATCCTGGAGTTCCTGCTATTCCCTGTGTAAGGACAAAACACGCATTCAGCCAATCATAAACATGTGAGCAGTGAGAGGGAAAGTTTCATGTCCAAGAAGGCATTATTGGCCCACCTTTCTGCCAGCAGGTCCGTGCTGTCCAGAAAAGCCAGGATCACCCTGGGGAGGGACAGAAGGAATTACCAATTGAAATTCCAGGGCCCAATGAAAGAATATAATATTGGGCCCCCTATATGTTCCAAAATTTTTAAGGCCCCTGTCACTCAGGGACCCTTGGAACTTCCCCACACTTTACAGCACCCCTGCTGTCACTAGCTGGTATAAACACCTATATTCACTTGCTACTTTACAAAAATGTAAGAATTTATGCTGGAGAGAACCTGAACAAGCAAAACGGTACAAAAATTCTATAAACACAGCTGTAGACCAATCAGATGAGGAAGCAGAGTGCGCCACTGTAAGCCATGCATTTCTGCAGTACTATCTGTGTATCATGCCGACAGGTGTATTACATGGGCTTGGAAAAGGGGACTCACCCGTCCTCCAGGCAACCCAAGGATGCCCTTCTCGCCTGGCTCACCAGGATATCCGAAAGGTCCCTAAACATCACACATCATATCAGAGGGTACGTTTGATACAATGTCTGCTAGAACACAGCAAATACTTTCCAAATACTTTACAGCTAGAGCAGACACAACGTGAAAGTTACCGGCAGTCCTGGAGATCCAGGCACGCCTGGAAACCCCCTGAAGCCTTGGTCACCCTGTAGGATAGAAAACAGAGGTAATGTGAGGATAGCTGGCAAAAAGGGGAACGCAATGCTCCAGCCATTATCCAGAAGTGCCTATTCAGTTCGGCCTCAAATAGTTATTCAATTAACTATTAAATTCATAATGAATGTGCTATCTGTCCCCACACCAACAGTTGGCCTCAGCTTTTGAACACGGGCTACATATATTGCAAAGATAATTTGTTCAACTTTCATTCCATTGCACTTCACCTTAAAGACCAATCAAGAATCAGATGATTCAGTAGAGACAATCACCAAGGACATTGTGCAGGATTTGTGAGGCATAGCTTGTCTACAGAGCGTGGAGACCAGAGAACCGAGGAACAGGCCATACATTACTGTCTCTGAGTCTTTGTTTACTGTTAGCAGAATTTGAGGAATTTCTAGATTTCACAAGCTTCAACTTGCCCACAGCATGGGAGGCACTGCACATTCACCTGAGCCCACCATGTCTGTCAATAAGCAGAAGTACTTTCTAAGAAGTATATATCTCAGCAGATGTGAAGGGAACAGCAGGAAGTGGAGAATGCAGAATATTCTCAAGATGGCTGCATAATGTTTCATTAGTTAGTTAGTTAATCCATTTGCTCCTCGTGGGAGCATAGGGCCTCGGCAACACTTCTCCAGCGAACTCGATTCTGGGCGTCTCTCTTCAGCTGAGCCCATGTCCATCCGGCTGCCTTCATCTCTCGCTCAGTGCAGCGTCTCCACGTCTCCCTTGGCTTGCCTACTTTTCTCTTTCACTGTGGGTTCCACTCCAGCGCCTGCCTTGTGACATTGTCCGGGCTCTGGCGCAGAGTGTGGCCTATCCAGCCCCATATTGTCTATTGTTTGTCATTTGTTGTGTCTAATGTTACTACTGTTATGTGTGTGTGTGCTCCTCTATGCTTTTTAAATTGCCTCCCGGGGACAAATAAAGTTTTTTTGAATTTGAATTTGAATTTTCTCTTTCGGAACTCTTGGTTAATGGGGGTCTGCTTTACTCTTTCCCACAGGGTGGCATTGGAGATCTTTTCTGGTCATCTGATGCTTAGGATAGTGCGAAGGCATCTGTTGATAAACACCTGTAGTTTGGTGGTTGCTGTCTTGGTCAGTCTCCAGGTTTCTAAACCATACAGTAAAACTGCTTTCACACTGGTGTTGAAGATGCGGATTTTTGTCTGTCTGGAAAGTGCGGTAGATTTCCAGATGGGCTGCAGGGTATCGAAGGCATGCCTGTCTTTGTTGATGCGGCTTTTGATGTCCTCGTCTGCTCCTCCATCCTTGCTCATCACACTGCCCAGGTAGACAAACTTGTCAACATCACTAATGTTGGATCCTTGTAGTTGGATTTGATCTTGCCGCTTCTTGTTTATCCATATGATTTCTGTCTTTTTGGTGTTGATCTTGAGCCCAACTTTACCTGCTTCCTCTGCGAGTCTATTCAGTTTCTGCTGTGCATCTTCTTGTCGGTGAGACAGTAGGCTGATGTCATCCGCGAAATCCTGTTTCATTACATATACATTTATTTACAGATTCTTTGTCCAAAACGATGCTCAAGTGTGGAACACAGAGGACCTGGGATTAAATACCTTCCTGAAGGGCCCAACATATGGTTAGATATGATTATACTGTTATTTAAAACCACAACCTGCCACACATAAGCACAGATTCTAAACCTACTGGGCTATACACCGCTAAAAATGGACACTGGATGTTGAAGGTTGTCTTAGTGATGTTCACATTCAAGTCCTGCATTCCTACTTCCCTCGATCTGCTAAATGACTGAGGAGTGCAAGTTCTCTCACAGCTGAGACTACTCCTTAGTTACCTTGGGTCCTTTGAAGATAGTACTTGTAGGTGCAGCTACTAGTGTTGTGTCCCCCTGCATTCCTGGGGGTCCCGGTAGACCAGGATCCCCCTGGAATTCAGAAATTTTCTGTTATAATTGGAACAGGACTCAAAGAAATTAAACATATACCTTGTACAAAAGATCTAGCAACATATAAAAATCTCAAACTCACTGCATAAATAAAACATTAATTTGCATTATAAACATTTAATAACATGAGCATCTGCATGCCCAGACAAGCTTCAGGTGTCATGTAAACTGACCCATATATAGGGTTCTTCAATACAAAGGGCCAAAGGTTTTTAGTCCCTGAATGCTGTACTAATGAGAACAAAGCAGTCCTACAACTAGAACTGGAGAGTCAAAGAGAAATGGTGGCACCAAAATGCGGAAATGTGAAGCATAAAAAGAAACACTGTCTGGGAAATATATTTAAATAGAAGTTTGGGGTTTTTATACATCAGAGAATTTCAACACACTGGAAACTATCCAGCCCACAGATTTGATGAGCATTCGCCAAGGATGCTGGGTACAAGTCACTGTTTTTAGATGTGAATGAAGAGTCAGTCTTTAGTTATGTCTTGTTACCTTTTCTCCTATTTCCCCCTTGAAACCAGATCCAGGGCTTCCCTGTAAAACAATCACTGACACTTGTGGTTACTGTCACAGCTTCATGCCCTTTATGTTGTAATTGGTAACCCATATGTATTTAAAACATGAAAAGCCAGAACAGTGTTAGACTGATGCTAAGGGACTGCTGGAATCACAAAGTCTGCAACAAACAATAGAAAATATGCAGCGGAAGTACTTTATCGCATACTCTATTAGTGCACCCACACTTGATGAAGATAACAGCTAGATGAAGATAACAATACTGCTGAAGAACATCTTGTAATAACTGGCAATAGGGGGCGATAACACACTAGAAGTCATCACACATTCCAGACTGAAAAGAACCCCCTTCTGTACAATCCCCTCACTGCCTGAGCACTTACTGTGAGGCCGGGTGGCCCTGGAGGGCCGGGCTGTCCCTGTGAAAGGCAGAAAGGTGGGACAGATTCAAGCAAAGACTACAAATGTAAGAAATATCTAAAAGCAAGCTCACAAACGACTAACAAGTAACTTCAGCTAAAATAACAATATACAGTAACATAGATACTTGCATATATACCTGTGAAATACACTGCTGTATTTTTATCATTTAACAATGACTTTAGGTTTTTCAAAAATGTTACCGTTTCTACAGTAACTAAACAGTCTATAAAAATAAACAAAAAAAATTGGAGCTATCAGCTGAGACAATGATACATACAGGAAATCCGTCTTGGCCTTGGGGTCCGATAAGACCTGGTAGTCCAATGGTACCACGAGGACCCTGGAAGAACGACCCAAGGATTATGATGCTATGAAACACACCGTAAGCGTGAGAAAGATGCTGAACTCTTAGCAGTCTCCTGGGCCTTGGCCTTGTACTTTCTATGGTATTAGTTTCGATAAATAAACCCATTTGGGCAACAAACTATTTTACATATTTATTGTACAAAGATACCATAATTAAGATGCCATAAACGTTAACATAACTTGAGATATCAAAAGTCTTCTAGATGTATAAATGGTCTTAAGGATCCATTCGTGTTTTTGAATGTTTAAACAGATGAAAACCACACAGCACACTTACAGCAAGGCCATCCAGTCCAGGTAAACCAGGCTCCCCCTGTCAAGAGCAGACAACAGCTTCCCATTAGACTGGAGGACGGGACACAGGAGGCTCATGTGGGGGCTGCTCTGAGCACTGCCGCTAGCCCTGTCGAGGACAAGGGCTCTGTCCCAGGTATGACTCATTTTTACACAGGCCAAGATCTACGACCAACAGAGTTGGAATCAGACTATTTGCCAGGGTCATTTCATGTTAAAGGAATTTGCTATGGTGAACTGGTTACAGAGAATATTAACCCTCTGTCTGCGATCTTGCTGGCGGGATCTGACAGATATTTGTATGTGTGTGTGTGGCAACTAAATGTATTTTACAGCTTCGTGACATGAATAGAAATAACAAGAGAGACTGACTTAAGTGTTGGCGTCTCGAAGCAGCTCTGTTCACCCACCCACTTGCAAATCGCGCTATTCATATGATAATAACATGATAGTAATAGTAATTACAACTTTATTGATCCCCGTGGGGAAATTGTTTTTTACGCCTCCCTCAAATTGCTCTTTGTAGAGCAAGCTGTCCACGAAGGGCAGCCACCTGTTGGGGCGCCCAGAGAGCTGGGGGTTAAGGGCCTTGCTCAAGGAGCCGCAGACATGCTAAGGCTGGGTTTGAACCTGTGACCTTGTGATTACAGGCACACAGGCTTAACCCACTGAGCCACATGCTGCATGATAGTCCAACAGCTAGCATTGGGTAAATAAATATGTGAATATGCCCATTGTGATTGAAACAAACAAGAGCACATGTCTGGGTAGTATTTACACTGATCAGCTACAATTTGGCACACGCATACGTCTCTGCCGCTGAAGCTTTACGCCAGTGTTGCCACTTTCAGTAGCGCATCACATACCTGTGTTCATAGCTCAGTGGGCTAAGCCTGAGTGCCTATAATCACAAGTTCGCTGCTTCAAACCCAGCCTATTTAGAACATGAATAGTGATCTTTAGCTGAGAGCGGTACTATATGCCCTCGATGCAGGTAAAACAAAGAAATGACGTGGTTTGCTTATTTTGCCGATTTAACCTAATTTTAAAAACTTTAATACTTCCGACAATGGAAGCTTTGAAAAGAACACAGATTATGGATTTAGTTAGTGTTTTTTCTTGATTCTACATAATGATTTCAGCGAAATATAAACTGAAATACACGAGAAAGATACGCAGTCGACAATGGCCTTGTCCCCAGAGTGTTAATAATAGTGAATTATTTTATTTCCGTCAACTCTGCATGGGCACTGCATCATATTTATATGGTCACAGTTTTTCTACTTATTATAAACTGTGAAAAGGATTTTATTGTTGCTACTTGCGTTTCATACTACCCTTCCAAAGTGATTCCTGTGGGGTGCAGTGACATTCCAGACTGATGGACCATTGATGGTATGCCAACTACTACAGGTGTGGGGACCCCAATCGCATCAATATTCATTGTGCAGGCCACTGACTTTGAGAAAAAGAGTGTCACATTAAAGTTCTAACATTTTAGTAATCAAACCACATAAAATTTCAAAACTTCTCTTTCGCCTATGTGTAGCAAACCACTGTAACTATAAGCTTCAGAGCTCAAAAGTCTTGGCTAGAAATGTCTATAAAGTGATGTTTTACAATTTCCCAGCATGTCTGAGAATAGGTTTTTGAAAAATATATGTTTAAAGTTGATTTTAACAAAAAAATAGAATAACATTCTAAGTTGTCTCAGATTATTGGTGCTGAGTTTGTGCTGAATAAAAGCAAATATTTTAAAAAGTCAAGGCATGTCAGACTACCCTGAAAGTGGCTGAGAGGGCTCAGACAATACGGAAAATATTAACCTAACGGGATATACAATACACAAAGAACTCAAATATATAATATACTATACCATACATAACACAATAGACTTGCAGTGTTTACGAAACTCTTCAGGAGGAAAAAAAAAAGACACTTCATGTTTAATAGTACAGTTCTGTTGCTGTTTTACTGTGTTTTACTGCTGTTGGGCCTATTTTAAGGATGTCGCACTGATATAAACCTTCACTTTCCGGATGTATCCCAACAAGACCACCCACATCTCCTTCCTCAGAAGCTAAAACAAAACAACCCCCCACTCGGCAACATTTTTTTCGCCAAAAAACCATTACCCTGATGCCATGGCCCTGTCCACCATAGACAGGTTCTCCTTTTTGGCCTTTGGGACCCTTTGGACCCTGTGGGGGTGGGGGAAAACGGAACATGAACATGCAGCACAAAAGGATCCTGAAAGATAGAAGCAGACAGCACATTTCCCATAGAAAACAAAATGGATGTAGTCAATGTATATATTTTTCTCATATAATATTATACATCCTCATCATTGGAGTTGAGTAGGCCAAAATACCCAGCCATTGACTCAGAAGTATGAAATGCTTCAAAAACTAAATAAATAGCTAGTGAGCAGAGTAAGAATTATTGAAGCTAGTTATTTGGTTTGCACCACTCGCCATTTTAAAATCTCCTAAATTAGGGTCGTTTAATATTTAGTGCAGTGACTCTTAGTGGCAAACAGGGGGCCCCTTACAAATGCATGGTTGAGCAGTGGTAAACACTGCTGCTGGTCACAATATACAAGCACACACATATACTGTCATCCAAATAATGGTAAAAGCTAAACTGCCTTTTACATTAGTACGTGGAATGCTAGTCAGCAGTAATAGAAATACTGAAAATAAGTAAAGAAGGCCCCTGTGTTGTCCCAAGGCATCCCTGGTCAGGTATAGCGGCCCCTCGGCACTTACAGGAATACCTGGTGGGCCTGGATATCCATCCAGTGATCTAGGACCCGGGTCACCAATGGTGCCATTGCAGCCGTCCAGCCCTGGAAGGCCCCGTCCTCCCTCTTGCCCTGGGTGACCCTGCAAATGAGCACATGAGTCCACTAATGGGCAGGGGAACACTGGAGGTAGCGAGGAAACCGATTTATATGACAGCCATCAGGTCCTCTTTTGTATATCGTCCTCATATGAGGGGTAATCAGACTTATCGCAGCACTGATTACGTTCCGCTCCTCATGTAAACAGTCTCCATGGTAAACTCACCGGAATGCCGTTTGTTCCTGGAAAGCCGGGCACTCCTACTAGACCCTGCAGATGTGTTCACACACACACACACACATTTTGAAATAGAGAAAACACATACATTATTCAACTCGAATATAAATATATTGTCCATGACACTAATGATGATTGCCAAAAACACACACACACAAACAGAATGATCATGTCCATAAGACCCACCTCGTTTCCCTTAGGCCCAGATGGGCCCCTGGGACCCATGTGGCCCATTTCACCTTTGGGTCCCGGTGCCCCCTGGCTTCCCACAAACCCCTGTGGCCCGACTGGGCCCTGTGGACCCAGCGGTCCTGGTTGACCCTGTGTCAATACAGAGGGAGGTAGTATGGTCATTATATAGTACTGCTACTTAGATACGAAGAAGGAAGGCTTGATGAATTTTAATAAAATCAGCAATGTACTTCCTGTGGGCTGGAGATGAAATATGCTGCAAATGAGCTACAGTTACAATAAAAAATAATCAAATTTATTTGAAGTTCAAAGTGAGAGGGTAATTCATTACTTAACCTGTACCTAATTAATCAAATTATTTAATTACTAAATTACATAATTATCTCGTGATATGATGACACCACATTATGTAAAAACTCGACAAAATGGATGTGACCAAACACAGCTGTGGAGATTTTTGAATTTTCAAACCTGTGGTATATCAGTTTAGCAGAAACAGCGCCAGCCACAATTGCCACAAAAACCAGAATTAGGTTACAGTCACCTGGCTTGCTTAAAGGCAGGTCTGCACTTGCCAGATCAGGACACAATGCCTGGGGCTGGAAAGAGGGCAACTCAGGGTCAGTCTTCGATAAAAAACAGACACCCAAGTTTTTCCAAACTGGATAAGCAATGACATTAGCAGCTAATGTAAAAACACATTCCATTATATGGTAATGGGGTGCTTATACAGTGAACTTTATTTTGTGTTTTGCAAATACTTTTTTTTTTTTTATTGCATTTTGTATTGGTCTTTCAAAAGCCATATGTTACTCCCCACCAAAAGTACCAAATGTTACAATTTAGGTATGGAAACATTCCAAATGTCCAGTTTTCCTGATGTTCCTAGAACGTCATCCATCTAACAGAACTACAAATAATAATATCAAAAGAAATGTAGGGCATGGTAGAGCGGCATGTCACCGTACACTTCAGAGGTCATGGGTTTGAGGCTGGATGGTGTATTTGCAATATACATATATTGCACTTTTCTAAAGTAATCCTTTTATTTATCAATGATAATCGCATTGAAAGAATGTTCCGGTAATAATATTATTGGTCTGACATTGACAAAACCCTTGTTAAAAATTGTAAAACAAAATAACATTCCATTAATGTTACAGTAAGAACATTCTTGACCAACTCTGAATGTTCCCTTTTAGCTGGGAATCCACGTCAGTTCTAGCATTCTAGGAATTTTGTTAATTGTCATGCATGCAGTATCTCCCTCTCCCGTATTCAAAAATTAATTTGCAAACCAAGTAACAATAGGCGAATGTCTCCATAGAACATTGCTGCAGAATTTTATTATAATAAACCACATGTCACTGGGCTCACTTTTACTTGCGCAATTAACCTCACGCGAGGAGTAACATGCGTGTCCCTCTTTATATATACAGAATCTGGTAAATAAGATAAATATGTCTGTTCGCCTTAAGACAAATTGCCCAGTAGTATTCTGCCCCCTATTAAGCAGACATGCATTGTAATAAGCAGATATTTGCACCAAATGCTGCAGTTCTGAGAAGACTGAAGTGCTAAGAGTTCATGTTAGGAAAGGTCTGTCAAATATGGCTCCAAATTCATCTCTTCCTTTTGCTACTGGAACACAAAATACAAGCTTTTTGTTATTATAGTTTTTGATTGCATTCGCAGATTTTAATAAAACTGATGCTACCCTTGTGGGGACATTAAATGATTTTTTCAGGTCTTTATATCATTGTTGGGAAATATATATTACATTATAACAATGTATACAACAATGTATAACAATATATACATGACCACACACACACACAAACACACAATTTCCATTGCTATGTCATACCACAATGTTATAGAAACTGTCTATTAGGTGAAACCTTGCCAAATAGGCACTAATGTATACACAAATGCACGCATGTCTGGGGGAGGCTGACTTTGCTTAAAGGTCAGCATAACAGGACATGACCACGTCACATTCATTCACATCTTCTTTTAGTAAAGCGTGTTATAAAGCTTGCCCGTTTGGATTAAGCCAGAGCTGGTGCTTTACTGCTGTGTGTGTAGTCCGTGCAGCAGGAGCTGGAAACATTCTGACGTATATCTGGAACGATCATGTTCTTCATTTATTCAACATTGCTCAACAATGCCACTGCAACCCCCTGCATGGGACTAACTGTATGTTACTATCTCTCAAATTCTCTAATTTGAGCTGTACATTATCAAATCGCAATATGTCAAATTTCCGAGTAATATCGCTATGATATTTATAAATTGAAAAAAGATGAAGTTACCCAAAATAAACTATTCTACTATAGCCATAGGAACTTCTTACTATCTAAAAAAATAAAGTTTCAAATAAGTTCAACAGACACAGAACAATGCTGACACATCGTGATGATGATGATGACACGATACATTGTGGAGCCCTGGATTTTGTTCGCAAGTCCCTTATTTAAAAATGATATGCTGTACTTTGGTGACCTCTTCAGTATTAAATTAACATCAAGTAATACAATTAATATAAAGTGTTAATAGCTGCATACAATATTTATTCAAGTGCAAATGGTTATTATAAAAAGTGACACAAAAACACTCAACGTCTGTAACTGAAGCAATTCAGCCTGGGCACATGGCACACGGGTAAAACAACAATGCTAATTCAGGGACATTAAACAGTCATCTTCAGTTTCAGTGTCCTGAGGCACATTAAGCCTTAATGCAGCACCTAGAAAAGCAACTACAGTCCTGAGAGAGGTCACGTGCTAAACACTGAAATATTGAAAGAGAATCTCACCCAGTGCCTCACTGATTTGCCCGCAAGGACACCTGTCCCTTAAATCTTAGTCATGTACGGTATTGTACAAAAAACTGCACAAGGAATGCCTAGATTTCAACAGGCACACCCATCTTAACACCTGGAATTTCTCAAGCTACTACTGGCAGGATTTTACATTTTTCATACTGTGAGCAGACAGGAAAAAACCATACCACAGCTCACGCCTATGCTTTGGGCAATCTAGTGCAATTTAGAGATGCTGATTAACCACATTGCATGTCTTTGGACTGCAGAAGGAACGTGAAGCACCTGTGTAACATGGGGGGGGGGGGGGGCATGTAAACTCCAAACATGGGGAGTGGAGCTGTGTTTCAGAGAACAGCCTATGATGCCAGCTAATCAGCAGATTGTCAGTAATCAAAGTTGTTATAGGCGCCTGATACCAGAGAAGACACTTGGAAACCAACAAAATTAACATAGAAGAAGGATTAGAGATTAACATGCGGTATAAAAAGAAATTAAAACTGCACATGAAGTTCCTAAGAATTAGTACAGGCCTGAGAAAATACCAGTTTAAAAGTCATAGGATAAGCTAGGATTGAAGTTAGTATTTCTGTTTGCTGAAGCTCTGTTAATGCCCAACAAAGAATCTAGGTATGTAAACATTTAAACAAACTATAATGAACAAAAGCATTACAGATTACACTGTAAATATTGGTCTAAGAAATCCAACTGATCAGGTTTGTTAGGTGAGACTACTAGCTTTAGGTACTAACAGTTATGACACAGTACATTTTCATGCAGTGCCTCACACACACAAATCCCTCCCCCAAGAGACACACACACACACACACACACACACACACACACACACACACACACACACACACACACACAAAACACACAACCAAAACAAAAACACACACACACACACAACCACACAC
>JAODKF010000121.1:153742-173029 GCA_026779585.1 Mormyrus proboscirostris | reverse complement strand
AATATGCTATTTATTTTCAATATCTTCATCTGTCAATTATGATAATAGCCTATTTCTTTTGTCTGTGGGGAGGGGGGTGTTACGAGGCTCATGATGAGGTCAGGGGGCGTTTGTCCAAAAAAGGTTGAGAACCACTGCTCTAGCTGAACATGGGAACGGTGGTCCCTGTCCTGCAGATCATGTGGACTGCGAAGCTGTACCACACCAAGGTGGCGTCTGCTGTCCCATCCTCACTCAGAAACCCAGAAAAGCACGGATGGGGGTGTGAGCCCCTGTTTGAGGGCCACTGCACACCACCACATTGGTGAGAACAGAGCAGAAGTTTGAGAGAAGAAGGCTGAGACCTAGAGAGAAGATATGACTGCTCTGCTGGGCAGGGATTGTATCAGTGATGCGTACCTGAGGGGCCCTTAAGCTCGACGGACTCACATCTCGTGGAGCCAGAGGTTTGGACAAAAACGCATGCTAAATAAACGTCTAAGCACCCAGAGGAATAATCATTTACACCAAAGCCTAACAAAAAATAGGTGGAGTGGTGACTCTGAGGCTAGGGGACCGTGCCTGTAACTGGAAAGTTGCTGGTTCAAATCTCATGAATGTCCATAGTCATTCTACTCCATTGGGCCCTAGAGCAAGGTCCTTAACCTGCAAATGCTTCATCCTGGGTTTGATGCTAATCGACATCCAGCCCTACAAAGAGGTCCGCAAACTTACAGGGGAAAAGTAATTTGGTGGCAGGATTGGCACTCCAGCCACCGGAAAAAACCTTACACTGGCCCATTTGGACTAATGTGGTGCTGAGGTATCACCCAGCGCATGGCTGCATTCAGGTTCTTATGCCTGAGGTGGTTTGTCATGTGGCGGGTGCGGCAATGCACTGCATCAGTACATTCTCCATACCTCTCTCTAACAAAAAAGGCTAAAACAAACAGACAAAACACAAAGAAGCACGCATATTTACATATATAGGAAAGAGTACATTTTTTTATTTCTCCTTTAGAAAAACAGCCTAGAAGCAGATTTCCCCTAGGGCCCCAAACCTGTGTGTGCATGCCTGATTTTTCAGTAGCATGTGAATAACAATTGCTGTTTTTTTCCAAAAGGACAGCTCGCATCAACAGCTCTCACCAAGGGCTTGCATTCCACAGCATCACAAGGCAGCACACACACCTGAAGGTGGTTTAGCTTGGCCCCCATACCACTGTCTCACAGCAGGAATCTGAAGGAATTCAAGGAAATCAAAGAAATGAGTGTAATGACAGGAGAATTTGGCCAAAATGGTGCGAATGCTGAACTTTTAGATACCATGGTTACATACTATCAAATCCCAGCATGCTACATGATATCTTTAAATTTGTAACAGATCTCTTCAGAGATCATTCCTTTGCCAGATATTTGACTCGCTATAATCCCAAAGAAACAAGATTTTGCAACGAGAACAGAAGATTTATTTAATTTCTCCCAGTAACAGATGAAATAATGTTGTTCTCAAGGAAGTAAAACTATTAAAATCCAGGCCACCTGCAGGTCTGGCTCTCCAGTGGGCCCGCCATCACCAGCCTTAGCATCTGGCAGAGTGCCAATCTCCCAGAGCCGGATCTGATCCCAACTGTGCCACACTGGCCACTTGCAGGATCTGCTACATGTCCTGCTGGTTGGATTCATTCCTTATTTAACCACTCCAGTAATTTAAATCATTCATCCCATTTTAGTCCAGGTAATGTCAGATTTCATTATATTTGAAAGCAAAACTAAAAAGTTTGCGGATAATTAAATGCATTGCGCTAAAAGATACAAGGTACTGTGATTTTAGCAGTCAATATGAGCAGCTTGTTTACCACGCCAATGAGCAATGTTTTCACGTTTGTGTTACTGACCCTTATATGTTGTTTAATGCATCTGCCAGTCTGCCTGCAAGTATTACTAAGTTGCATTGAGAAAATACACAGCAGCTTGTGCCTATAATAAGTAAATCTGCTCTTTGCTTCAATCCCACCGCATGGACACATCTAAATGTCCTTATGTGAGGGCGACGCTGCCTCCAGCCAGGCCCTATAAATAGAAAAAGGAAGCTGTGCTTTTTATAGCTGTGCCCTGGCCTGGACTTAACGTTGTAAGGAGAGAGAGGATGAGGGACGGAGACAGACAGGGAGTGCAGGGAGGGACATCCCCTGGCTCACATGCAGGCTTACTGCAGAAATCACCAGGTCTCTTTGTAAGGCAAACAGGACCCCAGCTCACACAGAGGCTGGGAACGGCATCCCCCTCCTGCTCTATATGTCAAACAGCCACACCTTTCATTGGATCATGATGTGTCTGATTCTTGTAGCAAATGTGTACTGAAATGGCAAAAGGCCCACCGATCCACAAAGTGAAGTTGCAGGTGACAGAATGCGCACATCAGCTTTCAGATGGCGAAAAGTGAAAACACTTTATGGTTTGCGGATCTGTAGACGTGTTACACCGACCCCTTTTAGTTTTATAGAAACAGAAGCAGAATCCTTGACATTGCTCATGGGGGAAAAAATGTAGGGGGTACAGTGGAATTCCTCCCCCAATACAGCTCACCTGCAGAGCCCAGGAGCCACATCCCACTAAATCATAGCTTAAAGGACTGTTTGTTTTAAATAACTTTATGATTATATGATTTAACCTGATGCTTATGATTGTTTAGCATTATTAACTGAATTGCTTGTTTCATGAACTCCCAGGCTGACACAGATGCTGCAGATTCGTACGCTCATTCACTGTTGGAAATCCTATACAGCTTTGCACTTGCGCAGACGTACAGGTCTGCCAAACACCTCTATGAACCCTGGGAGGCTCATCCCTGAGGATAGCTATTGCTCTGGCCTTAGCTCGGAGTCAGCCAAAGCAATCACAGCATCAGCATGCCAAGCCTTTGCTGTATGGCAATAATGAATTTCCTGAGTCCCCTTTGATTTGATAAGCTATGATTTAATGGAGAACGTACCCTCTAACATACCTCTGACTGAAGAAGTACAATGCTGGTTTATTCAGGGGTACAAGGTAAAGTGAGCTTGACACTATTATCACTGTAAAACACCAATCAAAACACCAAAAAAAAGACACTGCCAATAACCACAAGATCACCATTATAAACATAAGTATAGAAGGAACAATCATTACACTGATGAAACATACAGGCAGAATATCTGCCATAGCTTCATCAGTCTCCCCACCAAACAAACCATTAATATGAAGTACAGGTGAATCATTGTGGAAAATTTTTAGTTAACCACAAAGACCGTGCCGGAGCCTGCTGGCTGGCACTCAGAACAAATGTAACATGTAGACAAGGATTCACAGAGCACTTTCATATTGTTCAGCCCCACATACTGAGGTTGAATGAGGTCAAATGAGGCAACATCTGCTTCTCATTTATGACCATAAACAGGGACTGGGAAATCGGAGGTGTTAACATAGTTAAAGGAGACTAATCATATGCTGAAGAGCTAATTAAGATGGTGGAGCAGAAGACCTCAAAATACCAACAGATAAATACAAGTTCATCAAACAGGTGGGTATATTACCGAAATGAAAAGCAGCCTAACCAGGCTCCTCCTTAGGATTTTAGTACAGTATTTCAAATCGGGCTGGAAGATTATAACACAATATGTGAAATATCCACATGTAATCCTGTGACATTGTTAAAACAAAAAAGGAGATTAAATTAACGAGAATAAACTAGGGCTGTGCGATATGGCATAAAATTCATATTGCGGTATAATCTGAACTGTAGACGGTAGACGTATATATTGCGGTATATGATTTGATCTGTAAATTTCAATATAACTGTTTTTGAAAGGGTAACATATGTCCATAGCAAAAGCATTGCAGCAGGAAGTTGTATAGTAAACTGTTAACACATTTTAAAGTAGTCATGAACGTAGAATATTATATCGTGTACCGTTTATACCGCCCAGTACTAGAATAAACTATAGCCAAATAGAACTTGATATTATCTACCAATAAAGTGTTCAAATAAGTCGTGGATTTACTGTGAATTATAATGTAACAAACACAAAACAGTGCTGATAAATACAATGCGACTGTCGCGCAATGTGCACGTCATGATGACGATGCTAAAACAGTGAATCGTGCAGCCTAACCCAAAAATCATTAAAAAAAAATTCACACAAATTTGTAAATCCCCAGAGAATCACACCCTCATGTTTATTTTATAAGCAAATGACAGCAGACAATTGCTGAATATCAAATTGATAATCATGATGGGTACTGAGAGTAAATACACCAATGGCCTGTACTACGAAGCAGGGTTACTGATTTATCAGGGTAACTTGTCTGTACTTGAAGGTAGTATGAGCAAAATGTAAGTGAAAGAATATGAAGTCCATTTAAACTGTGGTACCTCAAATCGGACAAGTTACCCTGATAAACCAGTAACCCCACTTCGTAGTACAGGCTGCTGCACATAAACCTAAAAAAAAAAAATTCCTGATGAACAAATACAGATATTACTCAAACATCAAATAACCTCACTGCAAATTAATGCCATTAGAATCCATCCATACTGGTTTTTCCATTTGGGTCGCAGGGAAGCTGGAGCCAATCCCAGCATCTTTGGGCGAGAGGCAGGGTACACCCTGGGCAGGTCACCAGTCTACCAAAGGCCAACACAGACAAACACACTCACATTCACATTCACACCTGTGGACAATTTAGAGTAGCCAGTTAACCTAATCTGCATGTCTTTGGACTGTGGGATGAAACCGGAGCACCCGGAGGAAACCAACGTATGCATGGGGAGAACATGCAAACTCCACACAGAAAGGCACACTGGGTGATCGAACACAGGACCTTCTTGCTGTGAGGTAACAGTGCTAACCACCACACCAGAACATGAGCAAGAAAATGACCCTGTAAAAAAATATTACCCAGAAGGTCATTTATGAAGCAGTGTATTTATAAATCCAAAGTGTGCTGCCATTCAACCTATGCACAGTGATACATTGTCAAAGAGAGGGGCTGAAAGCCTCCTGCTACAGTATTATGGACATAAACCTTTTAACCACTGAGCCACAGTCGAGTTCTCAGCATACCTGAGCAAAGCCAAGCAAACTGCAGAAAGTTACAGGAAAGCATCTCCATGTAACAAGAGACGAGAGTTCAATGCAGACATGGTACTTGAACCAACAACCGTTCTTATAAGCATAGCATCCTAAAACGCTGAGTCACACGCCATACCCCAATTTCAATGCATTTCACAGGCACCAAAAAATAACATATGTACTGGCAAAGTGACCCTGATTGGTTAGTGTTCAGTGAAAGATGAGGGATCACAGGTGTAATGGTCTGTTGGTGTAGTGGCTGTTCACTCAGGTACAGAACATCTCTTTTGGGGGTGTTTTAATAAAGAATGCAAAATCACCTATAATTCCTATACTTATGCTGCTGTATGCACTTTCCAGGTGATATTTTATACATTGTACTATATTAATGGTAAATGGACTGCATTTATATAGCGCTTTTCTACTCCTACAAGTACTCAAAGTGCTTTACAATACATGCCTCACATTCACCCATCCATACCACACATTCATACACTGGTGGCGGAGGCTGCCATGCAAGGTGCCAACCTGCACACTGGGAGCAATTTGGGGTTCAGTGTCTTGCTCAAGGACACATTGATGGGGTCAGGAGGGCTCAAACCTGCAACCCTCTGGTTGGCAAACATTAGCACTACCTCCTGTGCCACCATCTTCCCCAGTTACACTAAACTGCACTGATGATATTTAGAGCTTCCCTAAGGGTCAGTTTTTGAAATCTGATTTATTACATTTTTAAAATAAGTGTAAGGAAACTAAATCTTCAATGGGCACAACAATTTTGGTAAGTAAACTAGCAATCAAGCATAACCTAAAGTGGTAAAATTTTAAATAAATTTATTTAAGAAAAGCGTTACTTCAATATATGTAGCTCGGATGTGGTACCGGGACTGGAATCCTTATGAAGCCTTTGTAGCACTCAGAAACACAGTGACATGATTTATATTGAATGCAGTAAATACCAGTACTACAGAGAGATAAAGCCACTCTGGTATTTGGCCTGGGGACACATGGTTTCCAAGTGCTACAGAAATACCTGTGGAGTCCTGGAGCCTGGGGGCAGCACCACCCGACATCCTCTGATGTAAGCCCGGCTCTAGAATCTCAGTACTGCTCCGTATGTCAAAGCCAGACTCCATGTGCATATCATCACCACAAGCTGGCTGTTGCAGTGTCAGTCCGTAAAATAGCTCCTGAGGTTTCAATCGAACTAATTCGATGGGAGATCGCTTAGGATTCAAACAGTGTGAAAGGAAAGTCATTCAATGTGCTCATTGTAAACATCACATTTACACAATCTGTTTTAGCAAGTATAAAAGTACCGCCTCTCTTTTACCAAAAACAAACCGGATGAGCCATTTACATGCCTTTTGTAACCTCTGCCTAATCCATCATACTCTGCCTTCCGAGATGACAGCAGGACAAGGCAAACATGACCTGGGAGGATCACTGCAACACTGACAGAAAGCAGCAGCGAGCCTTTGGCACTGGCGATGCGGCAGCACTATGGCCGACCAATGAGCTCCACACACTGCTAAACAAATTCAGGAGTGCTTTCATCAGCACCTTCCACTGCCTCCTCAAGTATCTCAATATTTATCCATTATGTTAATATTCCATAAAATTCTATTTTTCAGGATTCAAAGGCTCTTTCAAATGTGGTCTAGAAACATTATTCTTTCGCAGAGATCCCATGATTTATCATGTAAACCTTCAAAGGATGCAGCCTACAAATGCTACAGAAACCACATCCTTCGAAGAATGCAGTCCCTGAATTCGGACAACATTGACATTTATAGCATTTAGCAGACGCTCTTTTCCAGAGCGACTTACAACCAGTGAAATGTAATCCATGACTGTTCTTCAATCTATAAAGTTAGACCTAAAATCAAGAACTGTCATCAAGATCAAATTACCGCAAAGAACGTTGCATAAAAAACCTTGTTAGGAAAAAAGACAGTGCACAGGCAAAGATTGTTAGTGGTACATTTACGTTTTTGAATGGAGAGAGTAGACAGTAAAGGTGGTATTAGTCTTCAAGGTACTCCTTTACGAGGTGTGTCTTCAGATGACGCTTGAAGACAGCAAGAGTCTCGGCCGTTCTTATGGCAAGAGGAAGTTTGTTCCACCACTGAGGAGCCAACATTGCAAAAAGTCTTGATGCATGTCATCCTCTTAAGTGTTGGTTTAAGTGGATGAGAAGTGACACGATTCTTGATTAGTGTTGCCAAGTAAGGAGGAGTTGTTTCAGTCTTGGCTATAAAGGCAAGCGTTAGAGATTTGAACCTGATGTGGGCAGCCATAGTGAGCCAGTGCAGGTTCCATAGAAGAGGTGTGGTGTGCGAGAATCTAGAGACATTAAAGATGAGCCTTGCAGCTGCATCTTGGATCAGCTGACCTTGTTGCCTTCAATGACAGACCAGCCATAAGAGTTGCAGTAGTCCAACTTGGAAATGACCAAGGATTGGATTAGCTGAGTAGCGTCTGTCGTGAAAAAGGGGCGAATCCTTCTAATGTTATAGAGAAGCTATCTGTAGGACCTGGACGGGTTGTTGATGTGTGACGAGAATGACAATTTGTGAACCAGAATGACCCCGAGACTTCTTAATTGCCGGCAGCAGGCAGTCAGCTAGATCAGATGAATCTTAATTTACTCACTCTTTGTTGGTCAGACATTTTGTCTCACATCCTACACATGTTCAAAGCGTTTTTTATGGCCTTTTAAAATGTACACATTTGCATTAAAATATATTTTAAGTTAGGAGTATTAAATTAACAAATGACTAATCACACAGTCTCATTCTATTAATCGCCATTTTTTTAAATTGCTTTGTATGGTATTTCAACCAAGCTCTGCAATCTCACAGCAAAAAACATTATTTTTCATACTATTGGTCTGTATTTACTGGCATCAGAAATGGAGTCTGTTTAATCAGCCAAAAGGTTAATATTACATTTCTTTTATGGGATGGGGGTCGCAGGCCTGGATAAGACACTCCTCAGGGGACAAGATCTTACTGATCAGATAAGTGTAAGATTGATGCCTGCTAAGGGACAGCATTTCCTTGACATGTTTTTGCCTGTGAGACTCACTGTTTTGTCCAATTAACTGCCTGAGGTATGTTTAAAGGAGCCGAGTCAGAAGGGGAGTCCTAGTGGATGTGGCACTGCTGAGGCACAGCACAGACTTGCACTACTGCACAAAGCTACAAGTGTGCTGATGCTCATTTAATCCGCATCAAGTCAAGAAGAGGAGCACTGCAGAAAACAGAGCCCATCGCCCCCCAGGCATCTCACAGTCCCAAACACAGGAGGCCCTTTGTGCTGCACCCTTTACAATGACAGGTCTTGGCTTCTCATATAGCTTGGAATTACTCCTGGGGGACACGGATTTCCAGGGTGACCCTCTTGGCCACCTCCCCAGTGGGGAGATAAACAGTGACACATTCCTCACGTGAGTGCAGGGCATACCAGGGCTCTTTGGAAACAAAAAATGTCATGTTTTTTGAAGTTACATCAATCCTACTTCCAGAACCCAATATAATAATAATAATAATAATAATAATAATAATAAATAAAAACATTACTTTACAGTTCAACAAAACCCCGTATCATAGCGCTACCCTAAAGTATAACAGATCCATTTGCCTCCTCATGTTCTCATTCACTAGGAGTAATACGGCACCTCAGAGCAGCCCTAGACTGACTACAACAATGCATCAAAATTTCACACTTTGCTAGGAGATGCGGCACTGCAGGGAAACTCCCATGCAGCCATTCCCACAGCTCACTAAAGGGATTAGGCTTCACGGCACAGCAAGTTCAGCCAGAAAACCCAGGGAAAGGGTCTAGGGCAGAGGCTGGACATGCTTTGTCAGCACTGAAGATATGGAGGTCACCTCAGCAAGGTCAAAGATCCTGCGATTCTGTTTCCAAAGACAACCTCAGTCCTGTGATGATCAGCGACAGACAAATTTTTAAACTTGGTGATCGTTATGGACAAAGTCTGGATAAAGGCCAGCTGGGGACAGATTGCTATGGAAACAAGAAAGGGGAGTCTAAAGGCATGAATAGAGTTACGACCCCATGACTGCCAGTAGCTGGGCCCTAGCCGGCCCAGTCAGGGGGGCTGTCCAGACAGAGTAACATGACCTCGCAGTGCCCCACAGACCCTCTTCTCCGAACCAAAGCCAGGCTTTGTCTGTGAAACTCTCCTTTCTTTATAACTGGGGAAAATAAAGCCTTCAAAGAAAGAGAAAATCACACTGCACGCTGACACGTCTCTGCTGGCTATTGTCATGAGACCCTAAACTGCTGACGTAAAAAATCCCAATATTATAATATTCAATTAAATTAAATTAAGTTAAATTTAATTCAATTCAATATAATGAACCACCTGGAAAGCATTCACACCAACTGAAGAGACAACACTACATCCAACATGTCTGAAAACCAAGAGAACTGAACTCCTTAAAACCAGACAGTGGAAATGCATCCATACATCCACCTATGCAGTTTCTGGAGCCCTGGTGGAGAC
This sequence comes from Mormyrus proboscirostris, assembly GCA_026779585.1. Taxonomy (NCBI): domain Eukaryota; kingdom Metazoa; phylum Chordata; class Actinopteri; order Osteoglossiformes; family Mormyridae; genus Mormyrus; species Mormyrus proboscirostris. The sequence continues at coordinate 163,402 of JAODKF010000121.1, read as the reverse complement.
TTGGAGAGAGGTGTGAGACGGCAGGGCTAAGCACTGCACCACCATGCCACCCCACAGTGAAAATCAGATGTTTAATTAGTATTTCCAAGCCTTCCCAATCCTCCTTTCCTTGGTACAGTGTGCAATTAAAAATCCATATTTCATATTTGAGTGTTAGAACACGTAAAAAAAAAAAAAAAATCTAAACATGTCGCTTATTACATTAGTGTGTGTGTTAGGCAACTGGTGTCTATGTAAAGGCAGCTCAGCTAAACATTTTCAGGAGGCAGTTCTGAGTTAGTTTACTTACTGTTCACTGCTTATAACATCCTGCTGTTTTATTGCCAAACTGAGTGAAACTGAATGAAAAAGACTCCAGATAAACAGTGAACAGACAATCCCTACATTTTCAAAAGCCTGCAATACTGTAATGCAGCCTAACACAAAGGTAAGTCCATTGCTAAGGAACAAGAACAAACACCTCCAGAAAGAGACCTACAAATTCTTCTTAAATCTCCTGTGATTTAGACACAAAGGGAGTTAAAAAAAAAACACCCCCCCCAAGCTGAACAACTCTGAGATGAGACATTAAGTGTCACTCCATGCCCCCACAATGGTGACTTGCACATGACCTAAGACAGCGGTCAGGAACATCTAACGAATCACATATCACAACTATTTTAATAACCTGTGGCCTGTCCTTTCTTCTGATTAATGATTAATCATGGTTTATTTCTTATACTGATTTGAACAATAACATGCACATTTTAGGTCAAGGAATGGATTGACAGAAAGATTTGATCACTGGCAACTAAATTATGTCTTCACATTTCTCTCAGTTAAATATCTGTGGAGTATTTTCTGGTGATTATCTGTTAATTGCAACCTTTTAATTAGCAGCAGTGTACCAAACCCCTTAAGACGCTGGAGGGCCCTCCCCTCTCCATCTTTCTCAGCTGTCTGCGAGATCTATCACCCCACCCAGACCACCGACCCAAACAAACAGTGCGCTGTCTCTGGCCAAGTGTCCATGATCTTACTCTGCGCCCCCATTAGGCAGACCAGGGAAATGCAGGATTACACCATAGAGGCTTTCATGTGTCTCAGCTGATTAGATTGAACCATCATCCATCCACTGCAGGTCAACATCTCACCACTCTTATTACAATACAGAGCCCTTTCCATGCAAGCAGGCTTACCCCTCTCAAACTGTCAGCTCTAAAAAAAAAAAAAAAAACACCAGCAAGCAAATGAGGGACATGTTGAAGATAGGAGGGAGTCACCAACTTACTTAGTGACTAATTTATGGACAAGCTGAAGTTTTACTAATGCTGGGACTTCCCACTTAAGAGGCTGCAGATAACTACTGTATACTCAGTATACTGAGATTTTCAAAGATGGAATCTTAGAGTTTTAGTGATTTCATTATGGAGTAGTCATTCAAATAGAGTAACAGGATCAAAAACAAACATTAACTTCTGGGGATGAGAGCTGTGCCACTCCAGGCTTTAGCTGCAGACTAGACACCATCCCTGGCAGCTGATGACTCCTAATCCTCACCCCCGTTTATCTACCTTCACACACTGCTTTCTGTAGGGTTTCACTGGAGCCGTCCCTGTGAGGGGGATTCTGGGTCATTATTTGGGCAGATGGGCCTGGCAGCATTTTTCTTCTTTCAAGCCTTAGCCATTCCTTTGACAAAAAAAAATCTTGGTAGGCTTTCAAACAGTATCGCATCAGTGCTCGACAGGCTCTTTGTATATGATGACTGAAAAATTCAGCAGAGGTTCAGCTTATATACTATACATCTGCTTTCTTATTATTGTAATGTAATCCCTCAGAGCCATCCATAGACACTGGCTATGAATGCATCCTAATTTATACAATGCACAACACAAGGGATGTCTGAGCTCACAGGCACTGGTGCTGCATGTTCGGTCTTGCATGGAAGTCTGTCTCTCATATTCTGAAAGATCTCGCATAAGCGAAACACCTCACTGCCCTGGAGTGTCGGACATGACCATTCTCTGTTCATTTCCTGCTCGCTAATCCTAGATAAATCTATGATTGTGTGCTCATCTTTAAACTTACTTAATGCAACATTTATCCAAAATAAACATTCTCAAAAAAAAAAAAACACAACACTAATACACACTGTACAGGCATACTTTGGTTTTCAGCAAGGACATCACTGTCTATGTTTATGTTGACAGCTTCATTTTCTACTCGAGCTTTATGGCTCTTCAGTCAGGCTCCGTTGACCATGAATTCCATTCATGGACCAATAGAAAAAAAAACACCTTCTTCTGTCACCAGAAGGCAGACAGGCAGACTTGTTAGGACCTCCTAGCATTCCCTACGCACCAGAAAAACAACTGACAGAAGGATGATGATCTTTGTCATCTTTGGAGCTGACATGTTGTTTGTAGCGTTTGTATGTTTGTGCAGTACAAGCAGAAGTAGAACTGAGCGTGTCGAGGAAAATCAGTGTGTTTCTGTGCGCTTCCGCTAATCCTTTAAATAAAATTAATTGCATTTAAATGCATTTAGGCCAATTGGCCTTTGTGTTTGCCCCATAATTGGCTGGGATCCCAACCAGGTGCACTCAGCATTGTGGCCAGTGCTGACTAAAATAGACTCCAGGCCCCTTCCCCAGGAGTCTGTCCAGGATAACATTAGAAGGAGGAGGGAAAAATCAAAAACATAATTTCTATCAAAACCTTCCCTAAAAGACCCACCCAGCAAAGTGCTCTCCATACGTCGCTTAAATGTCCAGCAGGGCTCTAGTCCAAGTGGTGCCTGCTTACAGCATCAGGGCCCTTTCTGGGAGCTGAACCAGCAACCTTTAGTGAACAAGTCTATTTCCTCAGCTTCCGGAGACTCTATTTGTGCTTTCTCATTTTTAGTTTAATTATCCGAAATATATTACACATATTTACAGGGCTGCTCATCAAATAGGAGTAATTCAGACACATCAGCACCTCCCCCAGAAGGCCTAGCTGGCCGCCCTCAGGTCATACCACACCCATGGCCGCCCTCAGGTCATACCACACCCATGGCCGCCCTCAGGTCATACCACACCCATGGTCGCCCTCAGGTCATACCACACCCATGGCCACCCTGCACTGCTGCCTTTTTCTGTCGTGATTAAAACATCGGATTTCGCTTCTCGTACCTCCTCAGACTGCTGGTTAAAAAAAAAGATGTATTAACTGAAATGGGCGTCTAACAGAGAAGTCTGATTCACTGCCCATCAATCTGTGGTGGGAACCTGCAGACACCGTTTTGAAGCTATACTTAGGGCAACATGTAAATGTGCAGTCAGAGCCCTGTGATGTTCTTGCCTTACAGACAAGCCATACCACAACAGAAAAAAACTGTGTGAGAAAAAACACACATGTGCAAACATTAAGGTTGACAGTTGAATTTATGATAAAATCATCCCAACACTATGGAAATCTAAATCCAGAGTTTCTGTCATTTGTTTACATGAACATGGCATCAGTGACTATAATTCTCTTCCTCATAATCTTCCTTAAAGTTTTGTTTAGAGGAATACAAGACAGTAGGATGATGTGGAGATGACATCGTGGCTAATAACATCGTATGTACTGTAGAATGATCATGACAGGATCGACAAAGCATTTCACCAAATTATGCAAACAATTTCCGGGGATCCCTACATTGAGCCAGCCCAGGTTTTTGTTCCTACCAGGAACTGAGGGGGAGCAAACAGGTGGACCATCTGGGGGTCCCCATGGACTGGGGGATGCGCTATAGGAATGGTAGGGAACAAGAGAGAATGGATGAAGAAAAAAAAAATTTTTGGGCATTTGATGCTGCAGTGAGGTAAGCAAACATTTCTCAACCATATGGACAGGAATCTTCCTTATCTTCGTTTAGGATGTTCTTCATTTTGCAAAGTAAACATCCATGTAATGTGGGGGGGGGACCATAATGATTAACTAGCATAATGATTAGCTTGTGGTTCAATGACAAGTTACTATGTGTAATACATAAACATTAGCTCAGACTGTATTCACATTATCATGTATGGTAAAAACCAGCCTTCTTAAATGTGAATGTTCTGATTCTGGCTTTACGTGGAATCACATTTAGTTACATGTGATGGGTGCAATTTAAAGCTTCAAGATGAATAAAAGGGGTATTCAAAGAAAATGGACTGATGGGTTGTATGACACAAAACATCTGTGGACTATTATGGGATTGCTTGCATGCTGAGAATGGAGACAGTGTGCAGGAATTCAGGCAAAGGGTGAAACTGCATCTGAAGTCCAAACAAGAAGCTTCATGTGCTTTTAGAGGAATAGAGTGAAATACCATGATGACAAAAGACACTTAAATAGCAAGCAAAATGGGGGCGGCAAAATGGCTTGGTACATGGCGCCTAAAGGGTGGGGAGTTGAAATCCTACACCCACTGTGTGTGTGCTCTAGATCGCCTTTAGTGTGCAAATCCGTGCATGTGCCCTTCAATGGGGGGCGTGTGCCCGCCTGGGGTGCGTGAATGGGCATGTGCGTCCTGCGACGGGCAGGCATCCCTCAACTTCAAATATGATGTGTCTCATGACTGGGTGGGGAGAAACTTTTTAAAACATTTCGAATGACATAAGCCTCATTCCTTCTCACTATGCTTCACTGGTAAAATAAAATGTGAAATGTGCTCATGAACTGGTGTTTAATTTATCTCAGTCGTATGCATACAACAGATGAGTGAAAGCCTTGAAAATGAAGGGATGAGTGCATGAATGAGGGAGGGAGGCACTGAGCGAAGTGGGCACGGTTCCCAGGTGGCTGAGAAAGTCCTCGAGAGCTTTCACTGCTGTCGTGCGATCTGCCTTCCTCCCATGCTCCACTGCACAGCTGTCAGGGTGCAGCTCGGGGCATCTGGGCCTCCACCCAACCGGACCAAGCTCTCCGAGTTTCTAAATAGCTATGAGGTACAGGCCTGTGAAGGGGAATGTTTGAGATGGCCTGGGATGTCCAAGCCCCAGCGATGTAACAGCCCACTAACAGCATCATCATGACTGAATGTCACAGAGCACGCCTGACCGCATAACCCCACCATTCACCATAACTAGGAAATACCTGCCACTTTGCATTTTTATAAAGGCAGCCTGCTGGGAGATTTTGCATTTGCTGTCATGGCAGTAATTACATTTAATAATTGTGGAAATGCAATAGATTTAATCCATAAACTATCATCTATCTGTGAAAAACATATTTGCATAGTGGAAACAGCCATGTTTATTTGCACCAAAACTGCTAAATAAAGAGAATGAAAGAGCAAATAAAAGTCTTGGATTCATGGTTAGTCAGTGCCCTGGTTGTGAGGATGAGTAACTGTTTTACCGTTTGACCAGGCATGGTTTGACCAGGATCTTTTACCTTTCTTGAAAGGAGGAATGGTTAAAGTGCATACGAAGCTAAGTGACACAGTAACACGTAAATATGCAGACTTTTTAAAGAGTACAGCTAACAGACACAGAAACTAACCTTGCCTTCATCAAACTCATGTTTAAACATGAAAGGCTTTCAGCAGACACCATGGAGATCTACGGCTGAGAGGTGTGGGGTTAGGGGTGAGGTCATTTTTATTTTGTCAATAACAGTCTTCTTAAACCTGTCTGAACTGTGCGAGGGATGGACTTGAGGTTGAAGTTACATTACAGAGCTGTGCTAAGGGCCAGGAAGACAACAGGTGAGAGCAGCACAGGGGAGATTCAAATGCGGAGGCTGACGCAGACCCTAGGATGTCTGCCAATTGTAGCAAAGAGACTGGAAATGAATTTCTGGTACTCTGGGTTATTGAGATCAGAGCCAAGCAGTTGATTCAGAGCTTCCAGAAAAGCTAAAAATCAGTACAGAGGGTCTGACACAATATTGAGCCGGACAATAAGACACTGCCACAGAGTTAATTTCCCTCATAGATTCAATTACATTTACAGTAAGGCATATGGCAGCCATATATCAGACTGCCGTGATGCTATAGCCCCCACGCCAGCATTCAGTTACACCTTTGGTCCACGTAATGCTTATTTTGAATTTTGTGTTTTTATTGCCCAAGCCGAAAAGTTGAAATACTTTAAAGAAAATATATATGAGAACTAGTTTTTGCATGGTAGTAATTTTCCCACTGTTTCATTTCCTACATTACAGGCTGTACTACTTGACGTTCCCCTCATCGGGTGCATATGTCTCATTCAGAACTTTGAATTGTGCTGCAAGAACAGCCATACTTTTCTACCAGTTCACAAATTATGTCTTATGTCTAATTAATAACAACAGACATGCCCAGTAGTTTTATGCAGTTTCAAAACTGCACAATCTAACCACAACAACTCCTACTACAAGAGCTCCTGCATTCGGTAGTAGAGTTCATTGCATCAAAAAAGAAGGATGAGAGAGAGATAAAATACCAGTGTGAAGACTTTTCAGAAAGCAGCAATGCAACTCCTTTTTTTTTACTTTAACCTTGGCCATTTAAAAAAAATAAATAAATTCAAAATGATAAGCATTATGTCCTCACCATTAGCAAAAACACTGTGCGCAGCACCTTGAGACTTTCAGAAATCACTAACGTGGTCTAATTAGGCACCATGTATAAAGTATCGAAGAAAAAAACTCATCCACTTACTGAGAAATCTAGGTTTGGATGGTGTTAGACCTCCTTACCTAACCCACTGCCAGGGACCTTGAACAGAAAGCTCAGTTTATGTGGCTATTAAACACATCTACATTTGTTGATCATCTCTCTAAAACAAAGCCGTGCATTACGTGACCTCATGAGGTAGAAAAACCAAATATTTGGTAAGAAAAACACAAAAAGCAAATAACAGTTTGATGAATGGCGTAAAGGCACGGAGAGCAAAAACAACATTAGTCTGACTTGTACAGTGATCCAAACCAAAACCCAAATTTTAAGGCCACTGCTTGAGGCCGGTTTGCTTGCGATTAATACAGGATTTCAGGTTAATATAGATAAATTTCTTGAGGTTAAAATAGATAAATTATAATAAATGTACCCGATCCTTCAGCTAAGATGTGGCCAATGCTTTACTGATAGATCAAAACCAGAACAGCATAATAATAGCAGTATGCTAAAGGCACGGTCAGGACAGCTTTAAAACACGGCTTCTGTGTGGCTACCATAAAACACTGAGTAGCTGACAAGCCAGCTGTGGTCTTTACTTTTTGAGTGAACAAAAAAGTTATGCATTTAACTTCTCAGAGAAGGTGAGGCCTTCATTAGGAAATGAACTATTGCTCCTTTTTCCTTTCTTTTTCTCAGTTGTTTTTCCAACAATAGCATGGATCTACTGATTGAAAACAGCTGCTCTGTGACCAGAGCCGTTAACTTTTTATTAGCTGTAATGAAATCAAAAGACAGGCCTGTTTTGGTCTGTTTGAACAGATGTTACAAATCTGTGACCTGTACTACGAAGGGGGTTTAACAAAATCAGATTTAACCCAAAGTCAATTTGTGAACGTGGGGTTGACAAAACCAGGTTTTTTCAATTGGTGCTAATCAGTACTATGATGCCAGTTAAGAAGTTGATTTGTTACATCAGTGTTAACTGTACTGGAGTTTGTGCACGTTCACATACATGGAGCACGTTCGGCAGCGCAAGGCACCGTTTGACTCATGGCGCGATCTCCATGTTTCACGGAGGAAGACTGCATGCTAATTATGCAGGATTATGAGGAGTTTAAATCAACGCTGTAAAGAAAGTCCACTGCAGCCAACAAAAGCAGGCAGGCTTGTTGGCAATGAACTGCCGACCAAGTAAATGCATAAGTACATTTTCATGGTCATAAAACATGGTCTAAAATATCCCATGACAGAGTATTAGACTATGAAGTGTTGTCTGAAAAAATTTAAATACTGTTAATAAATACAGAGGCTCACAGATGCAACACAATTCAGAAGTAAGCCTATTATTTGCTGTTAAGTAATGTAATGCTTCCTAAAGTTCCATTACTATAAATGTTACTCATAATATAAACCTAATGTTAACAATAACTTAACTGATCCAATTTCAAATACAATAGTAGTGGAAAGCGTATGTGGCAGCAAGTCAAGATGAAATATTATAACATGTCAAGTGGTACGGCTATATATTTATATTTCTTTTCATTATGAAAGATTTGTTGTGTCTAACCTCCACTTAATAGTGTGTTTCTGTTTTACAGCTAATAAGAAAAAGGTGTCTGTTCATGACGACACGTAACAGGTGAGCCATTGTTTAGCAAACAAATTAGAGATGGGCGATCCACATTTTTTCCAGTTCTGATCCGATTCAGATACACAACTGCCGATACCGATACAAGAGCACTTTTTACTTTGTTATACTTTTATATATCTTATTTTTTAAGTTAGTAAATACAGATGGAAAAAAATGTATGACAAAAAGTATTAGGCTACTACAAGCATACATAACGTACTGTTCCACCTCAAGTGTTTTTGAGGCATTTGCAGTTCAATATGTATATCTTCAAAGCAAGTATACACAAGTGGCGATTGCTTAAAAAATGTTTCTATCCCATTGGCGTCAGCACAGTTACACTTTTGTTTCGATGGCAGCGCCTCTTTTATCAGAAGCTGCACAGAGTTTGCAAAACAGTCCGATTAAGTTAGCGACTCGCGAATCATCCATTGCTTTGTCTCACAGTTGCGTGCGCTTTGTTAAATGGGATTGTCCATTAAACGCTATTCCCACCTCAAAACCTTATTTTACATGGACTGCAAATCGCTGTGCTACTGGTTTCTGTTAAAAGCATATAATACTCCCGGATCATCATGTCTTATCTTACGCTCCTCGTACCGCGAAGGGTATGCGCATGACATCACAGCAGGCGGAAGTCATCGTACTCACACTCACTGAGTAGCAAAAAAAAACTGAGGGGCAGTGATAATGTTCGATTTGAATGCCGAAAAAAAACACATGTAAATTGGGAAAGGGATGTTGTGCGATTGATTGCCAAAAACTAAATAAGTATAGGATGTGGATCGGTCATGCATGGCCAATACCTGATCCGTCGAATAGGTCGGCGCTGATACCGATCCGAATATCGTGCATCTCTAAAACAAATGATTTACAACAGGACAAAACAGAAGCATGTGTAGTGAAAAAACGACTGTCACCATGGTTAAGTTAACTGAATATCGAATATGAGGCTTTCTGGTTTTAATAACTTAATCGAAGCTAGTAAGGTTAGGCGTTTTTAACGACAGAATTGTGATGTCCAATATACAGACAATGATGCACACCAATTATTTTTGCGCTTCAAACCATTTTGTGATTTGTACCAAACATGTCACAATTCAGTCATAAGAACATAAGAACTATACAAACGAGAGGAGGCCATTCTGCTCGTCAAGCTTGCTTGGGGAGAACTTAACTAATAGCTCAGAATTGTTAAAATCTGATCTAGCTCTGATTTAAAGGAATCCAAGGATTCAGCTTGCACTACATTATCAGGAAGACTATTCCATACTCTACACGCTGTGTAAAGAAGTGCTTCCTTAAATCCAGTTTGAAATGTTCTCCTGCTCATTTCCACATTTCATTTCATTGTCATTTCCTTTTTTATTGCTTCCCCACACTGACGAGAATGGGACATGGAAGCATCAACATACACACCAAGGTCTTTCTCATAA
>JAODKF010000121.1:82587-101306 GCA_026779585.1 Mormyrus proboscirostris | reverse complement strand
AGCCTTACCACCAGCCTGGAGGAGGAGGACAGCCTTACCACCAGCCTGGAGGAGGAGGACAGCCTTACCACCAGCCTAGAGAAGTTCACCTTGGATACCACAGATCCCTGCGGCCTTCCCTGCCGCCAGCTGATTCACCACCCGTGCAATCTGAGTAAGTTTCGGTGGGTCACAGCTGATTGGGGCACCAGCCTCGAAGTGTGGACCCAGAGATGTCCAACATCCTAGCCAGAAGATCGGCTTTAAACAACTGCTCAAAGTCGCCGGCACAGTGGGTCACAACTGCAGTGTCATCCATAAGGACCATTCCATCACTCGTCCTAACTGCAAGTTTCCAGGGAACAGATTCAGATGTGCGTAATGCTTCGATTCCTCTGTAAGCAGGATGTGGGTCACTAGACCACACTCATCAGAATCAGCTTGATCTTGGAGTCTGGCCAAGTCCAGCCTTGTTGTCCTAGTAGGTAGTAGCCTGCTGGATCTAAGCTGAATCTTCGGAGTAGCAACAACAAGTCTGTGGTCAGAATTCACACACAGTTTTGAGAGGTGGTGTAGCATTTAGTGGAACATCCTATTAAAGTATATGCAGTTGTGTGAGACAACGTGAGTAATATGAAAAAAGCAGTGGATGACTTGGGAGTTGCTAGCTTGGGCTGTTTTGCCACTCATTGCAGCTTGTGATACAGGAGGGGCTGCGATTGCAACAATCTGTAAGTGATGCTGTTGCCAGTGGGAGAAACACTGTGGGGCATTTTAAGCATTCGCCACTTGCATATCCTCGCTTGGAAGATATTCTAATTGAACTGCAGATGCCTCAAACGCTTAAAAAAAGATGCACAAATGAGGTGGAACAGCACATTATATGTTATCCGTAGCTTAATTTTTTTGCCATACATTGTTTCATTTGCATTTATTAGTTTAAAAATATTAATATATTAACTATAAATATATAATTATATTAAAGTAAAAAGAGCTGTTGTATCGGAATCGATCAGAGTCGGCAGTAGTGTGTCGGATCGGCGCCTCCATAGTGTTAACGCAGAGCTCTCTTTCAGGATGCTGCCTGCCGTGCTGCAGACTGTGTGTCAGAGTCTGTCGGACAGCAGTCAGCTCGTGCGCAGCGCTGGACTCTTTGCTCTGGGACAGTTTTCTGAGCATCTGCAGGTGGGAAAGTCTTCCCCCTTTCGCGCATCTGGGTGTCGTGTTTTTATACAATCACTCGTTCAAAGACTCTGTAAACAAACAGTGGTTACTTGCATGTATTTCACGATGGCTTGTTCTGTTTTGCCTTCCCGTGCATTTTCCTTTTCCTTTTTCTGTGTGTGCATGGTCCTGTCATGGAGTTTGCTGAGCTATTTGAGGTACTGTTCCTCTCGCAATCCACTCGATGCCATCGTCCCTTTTCAGCCGGACATCAGTAAATACTGCGCCGAGTTGATGCCGCTGTTGATGGGATACTTGTCGGGATTGAACCAAGCCAAGACTGGACATGTAACGAAGGCCTTTTATGCTCTGGAGAACTTCCTGGAGAACCTGGGTGAGAGAACACACTGCCGTTCCTTTTCTCTTTGTTTCAAAGCCCAAACTGAGAAATATTTGTGGCCAGTTTTGACCAAGACAAAAAGTGCACTTTCTTTTCTCACATTAGATGGAGGGCATTTCAAATAAGTTAAGCAGTAGTTAGTGAAGGAGGAATATCTCCTCTTTTGGAATTCTGGCTGACCTTGTACATCATGCCAACCTTTATACCTGAGATGGTGCTGGCATGTGTGCCAATTTTCGGTAACACTTTACTTGAGGGGGCACCAATATTGTAGTAGTGCACTCTTACTTAATGTATTAATTAACCAGTAACTAAGTGTTAGTTACATACTGATCCCATGTTTGTTCATCATTAATAAATCATGACGATTCATGTATTTCATGCAGTTACTATATTTGCTCATGATTTGTACTTGAGTAGTAACTGAGTTACTAAGTTATTTGTGCCCCCTCAAGTAGTGTTACCAGAATTTCATTACACAGAGAAATGCACTTTTCTACTGTACATATGACAATAAACGCTTTGAGTCTTGAATCTTGTTCTTTGTTATATCCATCCAACCCTTGTAAAAAAGCCCAGCTCCCACATTTTGCAATAACCACAGCAATATGTAATAATTTATTACAAAAAGAAAGGATATGTGTTACATATTGCATTCAAATTGTCAAGTTGCAGGTGCTATTACATAATGAAATAAAAATTTATTACAGCTTGTCAAGTTATTACTTAATGTGGTGTCATTAAGTAACGCATTGTTACACCAGTGTTCATGATGAAGTAATGGTGCCATTTTGTGTTTAATGTTCTGAGTTTGAGGTTTCCATTTTTTGCAGGACCCAAAGGAGCTACTGGAGTCCCAGGTGAACCTGGGCTCCCTGGACCAGCTGGACCAAAGGGTGCAATGGGCGACATGGGAATCTCCGGTAACTCCCTGCAATGGATTTTCCGTACATTTAAAATAAGAACATATTTATATTTACAGTAATACACAAAGTGCACAAAAATTGCTACACATTTTCCTAGAAGTAGATTTAAGTAGACAACCTCATAAATCCAGGTGAAATTTGCAGATTTCAGCTTTTTAATCCACCTCAGGATTTTTAAGTGTTGAGACTATTAAGGAAAAAAGATTTACATGCTGTTGAACTGACCTGCAGCACTGTTAGGTTTTTCAAGCTCAGCAGTGTCCTGTGTGTTTCAACAATGTTCTACCATCTGAATGACATCCAGCCAATGAGGGGTTGGGGGGTGCAAGTGGTGAAAAACAGCTCTTTGATGATAGATGTGAAAGCAGTCTGACAGTAGTGCAGAGTAGCAGATGCTGTAGACTTTGGGTGCATCTGAAATTGGATACTTGTTTGTTGTATAGTAGATGGAATATAGTATGCAACATGAGCAGTATGTCTGAATCCTCAATACGGTTGAGACAGTAGGTGAATGGTACCCAGATGACATGCTACATTCTACGCAATTCAAAAATGTGCAATTGATGGACGCTATGCTATATGGGGAATGGAGCTGCAGCCATAGATAAATAACATGCTATGTCAATATGAATTTAAGTAGAAAACAATAATCAGTTACCTACGTTTACTCAAATATGTATTTTTTTCAGTTGATATTTTTCAACACTTTTTAACTTTCATGTGGGTCAAGATGTGTCATTAGTAATCATCCAAATCAGGCAATATGCCAGATAGCGATTTGCAGTTTATCCAGGCGCATGTGTACTGTTCTCATGCATACATACATTATGTAGTATAATAATGGTTCATAGTATGCTTCTTACAGACTTCAACACCTGTTGTGTAAGTGTGATTTTGGACACACCCTCAGTGAAATTCTTTTTTAGCCTTTTATACCAATGACACACACAGACACAGCAAAGGGCAACCGTGTTGTAGCACCTGGGAGTTAAGGGTATGCTCAAGGGTCCACAGCCATGCAACTTTCCTGCTGAAGTCAACCTTGAACCAGTGACCTTCGGACCATCAGTGTTGGGTATTTTAGGTCCAGAAACTACAAATCCAGACCAAGATTTTGTTTCTACCAACCAGTTGAGTGTAAATAGTTACGCGTACAGTCAGAGTACTCAGCTGGTTGGTAGAGGCTCAGTTTGCTGAGCCACACACAAATATAATACAGCCATATACTCCTGTTACAGGTCCAGCAGGGGTGAAAGGTGCTCCAGGGAACCCAGGAAGCCCAGGGCTACCCGGCCAGCTTGGGGCTTCTGGTTTCAAGGGAGAGAAGGGGGATCCAGGGCCCCCTGTTGCTGAACTCAGAGGAAGTCCAGGAGCCAAGGTGCATGCAAAGGGAATGTACAAAAAATTCAGAAGAGTGTAAAATAAGGGTCACTTAACCATAGTACTAATAATAATATCAGCAAGATGAAATTATACATGCAGTACTTCTGTGTTTGTCTGATTGACAGCCTGTCAGTCTGCCAGTCAGTCAGTAAGTAAAATACATGGATTTTTTTGTGCTTAATTGTTTGGTTGAACATTCCAGCAATGGTGTTTCAGCATGGAAGACAATATACTCAAACTAATTTAGTTTTTTTTTTTTCCAGGGTGACCCAGGACAGCCTGGATTTCCTGGAATCCCTGGAATAAAAGGCCAACCAGGAGCACCCGGATTACCAGGCCTGCCTGGCAGCCCGGGAGAAAAGGGAAACCCCGGGTTCCATGGGACTCTAGGTTTGAAGCCTGGGAGATGCCTCCTCTAATCACAGCTGGATGTGCTTCTTCTTGAAGAAGTACTTCTGGATGACTGTAACTGCCTGCTGTTACTGTAAACCATCATGACTATAAACACTGCGGCTGTAACTGCATGCTGCGGCTGTAAACACTGTGACTATAATTGTATGCTGTGACTGTAAACATTGTCACTGTAACCATGTGCCTTGACTGTAAACACTGTCACTGTAACCTCGTTTACAGGCACAGAATCTACTCACAGTGGTCACAGTACACATTTATAATTACAGTATGTAAATACAGCATGCAGTCGCAGTGTAATTGTTTAGTCACTGTATATATTCATTGAGTTTATCATACTGCTCACTCCTTCAGTGTTTGCAGTTACAACTCGCACAGTCAGTGTTTAGTCACAGTACACAGTCAGTGTCCACAGTCACAGCACATACCTAGCTACAATATTGACAGTCACACCACACGCTTAGTCAACGTTTGCAGTAACATGTTTGCAGTTTACAGTCAGTGTTTACAATCACAGCAAATACAGCACAGCATGTACAGATACAGTGCACACAGTGTTTTCAGTCACAACATCTACAATCGCAACGTTTATTCACAGCGTTTATAGTTACAGCACACGCTTACAGTTGCAGCAAACGTTTGCAGCATGCCGTTTGCACCCACGGCAGACATTTGCAGTATGGCGTTTGCAGCACAATGTTTACAGTAAGGTCTTCTGCTGTGCTGATCTTGCCATTTTATGCCTCACTCATTTTATGCCTCAGGTATGCCGGGCATCTCTGGCCCAAAGGGCTTTGATGGAGCTCCAGGTCCTCCGGGTACTGATGGTCCAGTAGGACCACAAGGACGCCCAGGTAGTACTGGACTGCCTGGCCCTCCTGGAGAGAAGGGCCCAGGAGGGCGTGACGGCATTCCTGGACCCACCGGGATAAAGGGAGAGCATGGTAAGGTGGCCTGCAAGGAAGGAAGGAAAGCTGAAAGTTTGGATAATTCCTTTGAATTTCTTTGAATAGGTGACTTAATAAGCAATGTTTTTTTTTTTCTTTTTTTTTTTATTATTATAAAAATTTGAATGGACTGTATCTTTTTCCCTGTAGGTCCACGCGGCTTTGGTCGCCCAGGAACTCCTGGATTACCAGGCTTGCGAGGTGATTTTCCTGCTTTAGCTTTTAAATTAGTTGAAATCTTTAATTCCAGTTCTGACTGTCCATCCTGTACCTTTAACATGGCCACCCCAGTGTGACCAGTAACCCTGGTCAGCTGACCAACTTTGATAATTTACCCAAGTTGTATCAGGTAATCTGCTCAGAGTTTACAGACACTCTTCTTTGTCATTTTGGTGTCATTGTGTTTGCTGCCAAATCCAGCTTTTGATGTTTGCTGTAGAATACCCAAAATGTTAAGCAAACCTATTTCTCTGCAGGTTTATCTATTAGATTATGCTGTTTTTGCTCTCTTTTTGTAATGTAACAATTTAGTCTCTTAAAGCAGTCATATTAAAGCCAGGTCATAGGCAATATACCTACTGGCAGGAGCACCGTGAAGCCAGCAGGCTGTGGGGCCCCACTTCCACCTTTTTTTTCATGACTAAATTATATTATTATAGCAACAAAGTAAATGGAAAAAAATGACAATGAAAATTATGGCGAAATCTGTTTGTTATATTCTCTCATTTTATTCCCTGCTTGTCTACGCAAACGCCAGCTTCCAATATAACTGATACTAAGTTCACACTTTGTATTTTCTGCTCACCAACAGTGTTTGGAGATACTGTAACAAAACCCACATTATGGGGGCCATTTGGTTTTGCACAACGTTTAATTGGTCATAGGTTTATAGGTGTTTTGATGCCTTAATATCAAAAATTATTACAGTATAAAGTGAGCATACAGTTAAATCTGATGGGTGTTTTAATGCCCTAATAAGAAAAACAGGGTACAAGTATCTATTGTTGACGTATGCAGGAAATAGATATGACCTGTGAAGGAAATATGATTGCATTTCACTTTCACTAACAAACTTTAAGCATTAAGACTATTCCATACTCTAACTACACGTTGTGTAAAGAAGTGCTTCCTCAGTTTTGTTTAAAATGTTCTCCCACTAATTTCCACTTATGGTCACGAGTTCTAGTATTTGAACTAATATTCAAATAACCATTTGGCTGAACAGACCTGTTGGAATATTTCATACCTGGATAATGTCCCCCCTTAGTCTCCTTTGCTCGAGACTTAACAGATCTTGACTGTAAATTGTATTTTATTTATATTGTATTTTAAAATTCTTCTGTAACTGTATTTTATTTTATTAAAACTGATGCTAATCTGAAATATGCCCCCCCCCCCCAGGTCCAAAAGGGGATCCTGGTCTTCCTGGTGTAGCTGGTAGCTCCGGCTTTCCTGGACGGAAGGGTGAGCAGGGGGTCCCAGGTGTGCCCGGATTCCCCGGCAATGTTGGCCCCTCGGGTCCCCCTGGTGAGTCAGGACCAGGCCCCAAAGGTAATCCGGGGCCCCCTGGTCCCCCAGGAAGAACTGGTAAGTCCAAAAGTTTTCACAATGCCAATGTCTGCTTTTTTGCTGCCTGGTTTCTGCACTGTTCCATTAAATTGATGCTAGTTCTGGCTGAGGCTCAGTTTGTTCAGCATTGACATGGTGATTCTGTTTCAGTGCTTTATCGGCATCTTGACAACCACAGCCAGTTTAGATTCAGCATATATGGCTCCAGGCTGTCATTTAATAAGGCACCCCCTGCAATCAGCATCACTGGCATTGCAAGCCCCATGTGTCTCACACCACTCCTCATCCCTTACTACTCACTCACTCAGGCACATCCGCCTTGACCAGTCTACACACTTTCTTTGTTGTATATCTATTTATGCGAAGCCCTCTCACCTGTAGCCTGTGTCTTGCTTGTACGAGCGCTGCTTCTCGGTTCTTTGGACTTGCCCTCCTTTAAAATGTTTCTGCTGTTCTTGTTCTGTCATTGGCGTCAGACGGCCAAGCTTTGGGCGACTGCCTCTCTTCAGGATGCCTGTGGCAAATCCCTACGCCGACCCCAAAGCTGATGCTTGTCAGCTGCACTGTGGCTCTATTGCTATGTGCTGAAATATCACTGCTGCTGCTCCACAAATTCATCCACTAATACAGCAAGGTGCAGGGTGAAGAGAAGAGGGCTCAGTTAGCTTTGTTAGCTTGGTTAACTTGGTAAGCTTAATTCAGTTAGCTCTGTTCAGTGCGCTGTTGGTTGGTCTGTGTACGTTCACAAGGAACCACAGATCATCAGACCAGCAGAGATGGTCCAGTCAGAGCTTCGTCAGTATCCCCTGGTGAATAAAAAACAACAACAATACATAAAAGTTATGAATAGTAAGTAATAATATAGTAAAAGCAGCCTGAATTATAGCCATCTTAACCCTCTGGGTACCAGGGCATTGTCGGCGATGCTGCATATCTTTCTTGCGTATCTCAGTTTATATCTTGCTGAAATCTTTACGTAGAATCATGAAAAAAATGCTGACAAAATCCATAATCTGTCTTCTTTTCAAAACGTCCAATGTCGGAAGTATTAAAGTTTTTAAAATTAGGTTAAATCGCCAAAAAATTGAACCATGTCACCTTACTTTGTTTTACCTGCATCGGGGGCGTGTAGTACAGCTCTCACCCGAAGATCGCTATTCACATTCTAAATAACCGCTACCGCGTATTCAAATTGCATTTGCATGGTAATTTGATGAACAACACAATGGTGAAAAGCGATTCGGATATTTCCCCGTCAGCGCCATAAAAGGGGGGGGGGGGTATATGGCCAGGTGTGAATGGCTCATAGACATGAGAGCTCCTACATATTCAATGAGAGGAGCCAGAAATAGTAACATGACTTAGGTTTTTCTTATTTATTTAGCAGCTACACCATTTAGTCATCTTTATGTACCCAGGATATCTGGGATCAAAACAAAGTGGCACAATTGCTTACTATGTACTTTTATAATGTTTCTGCAAGTGTTCCAAACAGCATTTTGCAAAGTCTATACTTTGATGTCAAATTACAAACTTAACATAAATCTGACATATTTACAGTATGCATTAAAATTAAGATGAGTGTAATGCAAAAGCAAATATATAAGATATAATTTATTTACCATGACTTAAGTTTATAATATTGAATGAAATGTGTGATCATGCCCAGTCCGTGAAAGTGTGTTTCCTACCCCTAGTCTCCAGAGGGTTAATAAATTTCTGGTCAAAACTAAGCTGTCAATTTATATGAATTTCAGATTTGTACAACTTTAAAATTTAGTAGTTTTAGTAGTTCTAGACTGGTTCTCTAACTGCCTGTGTAGAAATACTGGTGAGGACAGTGAAGATCACATCTGGCTATTTCCTGCGGGAATGCCCCACCTGACATGAGGGGTGTGGTGTAGCCCTCACCACACAGTCCCCCTCACTGGCATCCTGCTGTGAAATTAGACGCTGGTGGGCCCTGCAGGTCAGAGCTGGTGCTTTCCTCTCCCCGATAGCTGGGGGATCCCCACAGGAGAACCTCAGCAAAGCGGAAATGTCTGTTAAAGTAAGGCATTGAGATCCTTGGGAATAGGGCTGCCTGTTTCAACAGCTTACAGTGTGTCATTGCAGGGGGAAAAAAAAAAAATACTGGAACGCTATATCTTTTTTCCTGCTTACTGGTATCCCTCCTCCAGTGGGGCCCTGCTTCTTGTGACACCTGGTCCTCCTCCTTCCCCTCACGGCCCCGCCTCCTCCTCGTGCCCCCCCTTCTTACTCGCTGTCCCTCCTTCTCCTTCTCGCGGCCCCTCCTCCTCATGGACTTTCTTCCTTGCCATTCATTCTCCTTGCAGCCCTGTCTTCTCAGACCCATTGTTGACTTTACCCCCAGGTCCTGCAGGTTAGACTTCTGGACTTCAGGTTAGATGCTGGATTCCCTGGACAGAATGAATGCAGTTTTTGGGGGCTGCATCCCTTTTCAGAATAGTACTAGCATCTCATTACGGTCAGGCGTGACTCAGCTTTCCTTCCATTCACTCTCTTCCTTTAAACATGCATATTCTACTCTCATAAACACACACTCACATCTACAATACAACAGTCTCCCAGGACATTTGCTGGGTATGACTTTAAGGTGACCTGATTTCTCTATGTTCTATACATTACATATACTTTACAGTTACAAAGTAAAATGACAGTTGTAGAGTGAGCTCACAGAAATCAGTGTGCATTTATGGTACATTAAACTTGTCATGTCTGACAGATTATATTGATAATGAACATTCTGTAGGAAATAAATGCTTACTCAAAAGTAACTTGTAAAAGACCTAAATATCAAACTTTGAATCACAGGATGAGAACCGCTGTCACTCCCCTGATAAGGATGCAGTATACACTTTTATTTGCTTTGTAGGTGTATAAAAACTATGCTGTTTCACTATTATCTCTGAACACTATTGTGCATTCTCTCTTCTGCAATAGGTATAACTAGTTTTTAAGCAAATAAATAGCCAATATAAAAAACAAGTGACATGTAGCAGCAATTTTGAGGAGCTTTGTGGATGTTGGTCTTCTGTCACCTTAATGACTAAAAGTTTACTGTGTAAATAGGTTCCCTTGGTCCTGAAGGGCCACAAGGCCTCCCAGGCCTGGGAACCCTGAAGGGGGACAAAGGCAGGCCCGGATTCCCTGGAGGACCTGGCCCGATGGGTCTGAAAGGCGGCACTGGGCTTCCTGGCACTTCAGTAAGAGGTTACAGCATGGCTACAGAACTTGGTTGGGTGACTGGTGTGCTGCAGCCTACAGTAATGCAGTCATACAGACACAGAGAGGTGAAATGAGTCTGGTTCACATCCCTCAGGCACATAAAGCCGAGTGCAACGTCATACAGACACATTTTGCACATTTTTGAGGTTGCACTTTTGCATATTCTTATCAGTTTGTATACATTTTCATTTGACCTGATATCAAGTACCCTTACATCATCCCCCCCCCTCCCTCCATGTAATTAGGGACATCCTGGTGAACCAGGAGCCACAGGGTTGAAGGGGGACGCTGGATTCCCTGGACAGCATGGATTTCCAGGTTAGCTGGAGTATGCCCTCTGCCATCCTGCTGTCTGTCTGCTGCCTCAGAAAAGCAGAGTTATTATTGTGTGATACTGTCAGGCTGTAAACGTGAGACCAGTTGCTGTGTGTTTTATGTACCCTGAGGGAAATATTTTCTATCACTGTATTCCTATTTATCACATAGGTGGACTGGGTCAGCCGGGGCTTCCTGGAATACCTGGGCTGCCTGGAGACAAAGGAGACATGGGTGCAGCAGGTTCGCTGTCTTCCAATGCTCAAATCATTCATTCAGTCAAGTTACAGCAAACCTCTGCCACCTATGATGTTGATACCTCTATTTTCCTCTGAAGGACCCCCAGGTGACCCCCCAAAAATTACTTCTTCATACTTTTTTGTAACGGAAAGAGGCCCCCAGGGCCCCCCAGGTCCGCTTGGATCTCAGGGGCCCGCTGGCCCTCCAGGCAGAGACGGTGTTCCAGGTTGGTGGAAATTTCTTTGACTTTTATGCAATTTTTTTTTTTTCTATCCACAGTCATTTGTCAAGGATAATGTTCTTTTCCTCAGGTAAACCAGGAGAATCTGGAGATTCAGGTCCAATGGGTAACCATGGGTTTTCCGGGCCCTTGGGTCGGAAAGGAGTCATGGGCCCACCTGGACATCCAGGTGAGTCTAGCAGTGACGTCCATGCTGTCCTGTACCATGTCTCTTAGCTGCTTGTGCTCCTGTGCTTTCTGCTGTTAGCCTTTCGGTGCTAATTTGGATGGCCTTTGTTGTCGTGGCCCAGGTCACCAAGGTCTCCCTGGTGATCCTGGACCAGACGGGCTGCAAGGTCCCCCTGGCCTACCAGGCTCATCCTCATCCGCTCACGGCTTTCTCATGACACGCCACAGCCAGTCCACAGAGGACCCCTCCTGCCCTGATGGCACCAAATTCTTATACCATGGCTACTCCCTGCTGTACGTCCAGGGCAACGAACGGGCCCACGGCCAGGACTTAGGTATGACCACTTATTGCTCTGAATGCCATAGCTGGTCATTGCCTCCCTCCCCATACCCATATAAGGTAAAGCCGCCCTCCAGCCCACACATCCTGTCAAACCATGGTCTTTCCATCCAGGAGCGGCGGGCAGCTGCCTGCGCAGATTCAGCACCATGCCCTTCATGTTCTGCAATATAAATAACGTCTGCAACCTGGCATCCCGCAATGATTACTCCTATTGGCTGTCCACACCGCACCCTATGCCTGCCAGTATGGCTCCTGTGACCAAGGAGAACATCAAGCCATTCGTCAGCAGGTTGGAGGGGAGGAGAAGGGGGCGGGGCATAGGCCTTGTGGGCTGACAAAGAGAAGCTGACACTGATTTTGCTCTCCTTTTTGGTACAAATGTTCGCACTAAGACATTAAACCAAAACGTTCTGCAACAACTTTTGTTTGACATTAGGTTTTGTCTGTGTTATAGTGTTTTCCTGGGGTTTTAAACAACCATTGATTTTTTTTTTGAAGTGGAAATCAGATTTTGTCTCCACCCAGTATGTCTGAGTGGCTATGTATATATTGTATTGTGGGGACCAAATGGCCCCAATAATGTAAGAAAAACCTGTTATTTTGATGATGTGGGGACCATTTTTCAGGTTCCCACATAGATCTGTGAATGCAATCAAAGAACAAAAAATGCCAAAAGTCTCATATTTATTTGGTTACACCGGAACACCAATTTCCCTTCGATCTGGGGGGTTTGTCACCTCCAAATTATATTTTGTTTGGTTACTTTGGTTAAGCTAAGGGTTGGTCATTATGCTGGGATTAGAGTTTTCATCATAGAAATGAATGGAGAGACCCCAGAAACATGTAATTACAAACCTGTGTGTGTGTGTGTGTGTGTGTGTGTGTGTGTGTGTGTGTGTGTGTGTGCGCACCCCGCTACAGGTGTGCGGTCTGCGAGGCCCCCGCCATGGTGGTCGCATTGCACAGCCAGTCCATCCAGTTGCCCTCCTGCCCCGCCAACTGGGAGACTCTCTGGATTGGCTACTCTTTCATGATGGTACCACCTCTTGCCCGCTTTTCAGGGTCCAGCTTGCCCAGACACAGCACACTTCAGCTGGCACACTTCTCAGAGGCAGTAAATAAATGCCCCAACCTGTAGAAAAAGGATAAACATGTGGGACTCACACTAACAATGGGTGCTGCTGGCTCTGCATGGCTTTCTGTATATGATACATCTCCTCCTTCCCCTGTCCCCCTCTCCTCACTCTCAGCACACCAGCTCTGGTGCAGCAGGCTCTGGTCAGGCCCTAGTGTCCCCCGGCTCCTGCCTGGAGGACTTCCGCGCTTCCCCCTTCATCGAGTGCCATGGCCGGGGCACCTGCAATTACTACAGCAACTCCTACAGCTTCTGGCTGGCCACTGTGGACGACCTAGAGATGTTCAGGTATGAAGGAGTCCTTTTAGTATTCAAGTACTTTTTTTAATATTAACTTCTGATTGAGATATGTATCATTTCAAAATATTTTTAATATTGCCGTTGATACAGTGTATGACCAAAAGTATGTGGATGTGAGCCTGCCATATTACTCATTCTGAAACCAGGGATTTTAATGCGAAGTTGGCTCGCCTTATGTTGCCATAAGAGTTTCTACTCTTCTGGGAGTGCTTTCCATTAGAACATTGCTGGTGGGATTTGCTGCCATTCAGGTTGGGTATTGATGTTGGGTGATCAGGTCCTTTTCTGTGAGGTTGTTTGGCCAAACGCTTCATAACTGAAGTTGCCCCCAGATGTTTTGTCCTTCACTCTCACTTCCCTTGTTAGGTACGTAATCTCCAGCAATTATGTGCGGTGTTATATAATTGTATGATGGGTGTGGCTTAATTAGCCAATTACAATCCTCCCTCTATATGTATGGGGGATTAGTTCTAGGAAACCACCCCCCCCCTCCATGGATACCAAGGATACCAAAATACATGGATGCTCAGAAATGGTTTAGTATTTTCATATAACCTACACACATCCTCCTGTAAACTCTCAATCTCTAGATTACTTATACCTAATGGAATGGAAATTCTATGTAAATAGTTGTTATACTGTACTGTTTAGGGAACACACACAAGTAGTGAATGAGACAAGACAAACAGTGCTTAAACTGTGGGAGCTGGAGAAAGACTTCATTCGTGTGGATTCAGCGTAGTGCTTGGTGCACGGCAAATTCAAGTTTTGCTTTTTGGAACGATTTATTCAATTTTTTTCCCATTTTTATCAGTGGCTGATTGCATCTGTTGATGTGGATCCCATGGATATAGAGGACCAACTATACTCTGATTAATAGGAGTGTCTGCATACTTTTGGCCATGGAGTTTATGTTGCTTGTGATTCCTGCATGAAATGTGACCTGCTAGTAATCAAGTTACCAGTTTATTTGTTAAATGTGCATCAAATTTGAATTCTGTTAGTAATGCCTTTGAGGTTATCTCACGTTAAGTCGCCCTTTATGAACCATCCTACTCATTCACGGCGCTATGTGTGGTTCTATCCCCCCGTACAGTAAGCCCCAAGAAGAGACCCTCAAAGTGGGGAACCTGCAGACGCGGGTCAGTCGCTGTGTGGTCTGCATGAGGAGGACGTAACGGGCATCACCGGGGGCAACCCACGCAAAAACAACCTCCTGGAACGTCACCGTGAAGCCCGGGAACGGACATCTGCAGATTCATCCCAGCAGCACTATGGCGTGATAACACACCAGGGTGCAATCAGAGACAATCCACACATTTTTTATTATTATTTTTTTAATACCTCAACAAGGAGACTAAAACTACAAAGGGAGCCTTTTGTGTTTTCTTTGTGTTTCCAAATCAATGCTCTCGCCTCAGGCGTCAAAGAAAGCACAGTGCACTGAAGGTCTTACTAGATGACATGTTGCTTCCGTTGTTTTTTTTTTCTTCTAGTATTTTTATCTGTCAATTTTAGATGTCGCTTTTTGACTCCGCTGTACTTGAGACTGAACTATAACTCCTTCATCCTGTGTAATATGTAAATTGTGTAAAACACTGTAACGTGCTATTGTTTTAGGAAGTGCTGGTTCCCTGTTTTATTCACTCATACTTGTACAAAGCAAACATCTAATAGATTCTGCAGTATTTTCTGTATGAACATATTTAGCAAGAAAATGTACGTGATTTGGCTGTGGAACTTTAAATCATAACACATGCTTTTTAAACAAGATTCCTTTTTTCTAAAAATTGCTTAGGGTCTTAATAAATGAAAATGTGTTTTTTAATTGCATCATCTCATAATGCCAATTAATCCATCTTCAAACTAAATATCCTGTGTGGGGTCATAGTCAGGGTGTTTAGATTTCTGTGTTTTTGGTGCTCCCTCCAGGGTGTTTCCTACATCCATCCATCTATCTATTGTCTTCCGCTGAAGGTCGGGTTGCGGGGGCAGCAGTCTCAGCAGGGAAACCCAGACTTTCCTCTCCCCGGCCACTTCATCCAGCACCTCCAGGGGAATCACAAGGCGTTCCCAGGCCAGCCAAGAGACATAATCCCTCCAGCGTGTCCTGGGTCTTCCCCGGGGCCTCCTGCCAGTGGGACATGCCCGGAACACCTCGCCAGGGAGACGTCCAGCAGGCATCCTAAGCAGATGCCCGAGCCACCTCATCTGGTTTCTCTCAATGTGGAGGAGCAGTGGCTCTACTCTGAGTCTCTCCCGAATGACCGAGTTTCTCACCCTATTTCTAAGGGAGAGTCCAGCCACCCTGTGGAGAAAACCCATTTTGGCCGCTTGTACTCGTGATCTCCTTCTTTTGGTCACTACCCATAGCTCATGACCATAGATGAGGTTAGGAAGGTAGATCGACTGGTAAATCGAAAGCTTTGCCTTTTGGCTCAACTACTTCTTCCCCAAAACAGACCAATGCAGCGCTTATCGATCTCCCGTTCCATCCTTCCCTCACTTGTGAACAAGACCCTGGGATACTTTAACTGCTCCACATGGGGAAGGACCCCGTCTCCAACACGGAGTACTCCACCCTTTTCTGGCTGAGGACCATGGTCTCGGATTTGGAGATGCTGATTTTCATCCCAGCCGCTTCACACTCAGCTGTGAACTGCTCCAGTGAGAGCCGAAGGTCACAGTCTGAGGCCAACAGAACCACGTCATCTGCAAAGAGCAGAGACCTAATCCTGTGGTCACCAAACTGGACACCCTCAATGCCCTGGCTGCACCTAGAAATTCAGTCCATAAAGCTTATGAACAGAATCGGTGACAAAGGGCAGCCCTCACCGGAAATGAGTCCAACTTACTGCCGACAATGCAGACAAAGCTCTGAAGCTGGTAGTACTGGGGCTGAACAGTCCATGTAAGAAAGCCCAGCACTCCATACTCCCAGAGCACTCCCCACAGCACACAGTCGAGTGCCTTCTCCAAGTCTACAAAGCACATATAAACCGGTTCGGCAAATTCCCATTCACTCTCCAGGACCCTGCCAAGAGTATAGAGCTGGTCCACTTTCCCACCCTGAGCCGCCGGATGGTGTACCAGAATCTCCTCGAAGCTTCCCTGAAGTCATTCTCCACACCCAGGTTTTTGCCTGGGCAACTGTGAAAGCCACGTTCCGCTTGGCCCTCTGGTACTCATCAGCTGCTTCCGGAGTCCCACGGGCTAAAATGGCCCCATAGGACTCCTTCAGCTTGACGGCATAAACCCCAATGTACAGGCACCCAGCTATGGGGCAATAAGTAGTTGCTCTCCCCGTGAGCAACTACAGAGTGGAGGAGGGTCCAACCCCCCTCAAGCCAAGCCCAAGCCATGCGTCGAGGAGGGCCCGACTATATCTAGTTGGAGCCTCACAACCTCACGCACCAGCCCAGGCTCCTCCTTTGCCAGAGAGGTGACATTCTATGTCCCTGGATCTAGCTTCTGTAGCCAAGGTCCCCACCTTCGACTACCGCCTAACTCAAACTGCAACTGACCCCCTTGGCCCCTCCTACAGGTGTTGAGCCCATTGGAGGGGGGACCCACATTCCTCCTTCAGGCTGAGCCCAGCCAGGCACTCGCCATCGAGCCCCATCCCCAGGCCTGACTCCGGGGGGGGGAGGAGGGGGCTTCCGCACCTTCATCTTCCTCAGCTCATTCCTCACCTGATCTGCCGTTATGGAGAGGCTGAAGGGGATTTAGGTGGAGGGATGGTTGTGTTGATTCCCTTGATGCTGGGTGGAGGGGGGTGAGGTAGCCTGCGGAGGGTGGGCGACTGGAGGGGGGAGGGAAGGTGTTGGACGACTGGACTCTCTCCTGATTACTTAGTGGCATCAAATCTGTTAAAGAACAGATTCAGTTTGTTCGCCACTCCCTGTCAGCAGATTCTGGACCCAGTCCACTGACGTTACCATAGCCTGAAATTTTTTTCAGGCCCCTCCAAACCTCTTTTGCATTGTTCCACTGAAGATGCCCCTCCAGTTTCCTCCTGTAGGTGTCCATTCCCTTCCTATTTCCCTCCTCAGTTCCCTTGCACTCTCCTCAAGCTCCTCTTTGTCTCCAGATCTAAAACCCCTCTTCTCATTGAGAAGGGTTTTCAGTGCTGGGGTCACCCAAGATTTTTTTGTTTGGAAAACACCCTCTTGACAGGCACAGTGTTGTTTACACTGAAATTGATGTAGTCCGTGATGCAGGTAGTCAAGCTATCCACATCCTCCGCTACATAACAGTTCCCAGTCAGTTGTGTTTAAACAGTCTCTTAGTGCCTTGCTGGCCTCTTCAGGCCACCTTTTCACAAAACCTCTTGGCTGGTGTTTGTTTATTCACTAGAAGTATGTAGACAGGGGGCAGGGGTGATGAGCTGTATGCAGCCTTAGTGTTTGCATAAAACAGATCTAGGCTTCTATAGTCGCTGGTATGGCAATTTACAAACTGCCTGAAAGTGGGGAGAGTGGCATTCAGGGAGACATGATTAAGTCTCCAGAGATAAAAAGAGAGCTTGGGGCTGTGATGTTTGCAACTGTGACACTATAGTGTGAAGAAGCTTGCAGGCTGCTGCAGCTTTGGCCGACAGGGAAACGTACACAGTTATCGCAATGAAATGCAAGAACTCCCTTGGGAGGTAAAATGGCCGAGTGCTAACTGCTAGCAGCTCTATGTCAGGAGTGCAGCGTTGCTCTTTCAAACAAATGTGACACGGGTTGCACCAACTGTTATTTATAAACATCACAATAATAATGGAATATGAAGCTATATTTACTGTAATAACATGAATAATAGCATTGTCAAAACAGCAACAGCACTAATGGGACTGTAAATAATGCTAAGCTAGTCTTGTGCTTTTTTCTCCTATATCTTTGTTGTGACCGCTGGGAACATGGCAGGAAGGGAAGCACCAGAGTCCAGAAATTCTGATAAAACTCGGGTTTTAATAAGGGCAAGACACAATCAGGAGCACAACTAGATATTGGCAACCCAAAGACGTTAATGACAGGACTGGGGAAACATACTCGAACGCGGACTGAAATACACAGGATTTGGAAATAACAGAAAACCGCTGGTGACATTGGGATTTCACATGAGGTTAACAGAAAACAATATTTACCAAGTTCACTGAAGGTCGATCATTTAATATCTCCTTCCTGAACTCAACTGAAAAAATTGCAATGTGAAATATGAGTCGAGAAGAGAAGGTACTTAAATTGCCGGGCTTCCTCCAGGACAGATTCGCGCATCAAATTGGGTAATTTCACCAGCTATGAATGAATTTGCACTGCAATTGGTCATTTCAAGCCTTGTCAAGTTTGCATAATATTATGGGATTTTGGTATTTTTCCGATAAGAAAAAGTTTACACGAGTAGAAGTGCTTACAAATTGTAGTTGCTTTGAGCACATCCACTTGAACATATGCTATTTTCACTTTTGACTTGTAAACTTGTTTCACTCGCGATCTCTGGAAACAGTGGTTTGTTGGAATCCCAGTGTTTTCAACGGACAAAAACGGCAGGAAAATCTTGCAGGTAAATATCTAACAGTATATTTTCTTAACTCTGGTTTTTGCTTAAACTAGATGTTAGAATATCACGTTAAAATGCAGTGTGATTTGTTCGTTAGAATGTATGTTCTATAGCAAACTCAAACACACACATGAAATGCTAGGAATATGGGCTTTATCTTACGTTAAGCGATTTCCTCTCCATTGACACCCATTATAAGGAAAAGGCTTAACGTGACTTAATGTACAAATAGAGTGACTAATAAGCACCAAATTTCATATCTGGTCATAAAGCTGTCATGTGTTGGTTGTTTTCTGAGTTAATTTCCTTGTACCTGTTTTGTGTGTCTGAACATAAGAACATAAGAAATATACAAACGAGAGGAGGCCATTCGGCCCATCAAGCTCGCTTGGGGAGAACTTAACT
>JAODKF010000121.1:29004-68471 GCA_026779585.1 Mormyrus proboscirostris | reverse complement strand
CATGCATGTAAAGATGAAAAAAAGACTTGTGATGACAGCTTAGATTGTCGTGGTATATGTAGATGACTGTATAATGTATAACATATTAATATTTGCATAACAGCAAGTGCATTTCTCAAAACACTTGCAAATGGCAAAACATCATGGATGACTGGCAAAAGCAGGTAACCTCTTCAAAATCCTTAGTCAATGCTCAAAAGCAGGTATTTAAGTAACTGAATATGTCAGTGCCATCAAAATCCCAAGACAATCTAAACATTTTCTGATGCACAAAACATCTAAATGACAAGGGCAGGAAAAAAAAAAACACTGCTTGCGGGAGATTCAAGAAGAACATTTTATTGATTGCACAGCTATATGGTGACATACCATGCACTGAAATTGCAGTCTAGCAAAAAATGCATTTCAATGCCTTATGCATAACGTAAGATATAAAAAAGAAATAGTTACAAAATCAAAAAGGGAAACAATACTGTACAGTATATACATTCTGAAACTTTAAATGCTTTCTACATTTGCAGTTGATCCTGTATATTGGGCCACATGATCTCATCCATATCACAACAGATATCTTCCTTTGCAATGCAGTGTGGAAAGAACCTTCTAAAATGTCTTATACAGCCTCTGAAAGCATCTGCTGTTATATCCCCAAAACGCAGCTTCCATGACAGCAAGCAGTGTCATTTGTATATGTGGGTAATAGTCAAGGGAGGTGATGCTACGATTATATAATTCTTTGGTAAGACCCCACCTAGAATATTGTGTGGACGTTTGGTCACCATACCTTAAGAAGGACATTGCTCCCTTGGAAATGATTCCTGGTCTTAGAGGAGTGGCTTATGAGGAAAGGCTAGCTGAGCTGAATCTGGTTATCCTCAAGCAAAGGAGACTAAGGGGGGACATGATCCAGATATGTAAGATTTTAACAGGTCTGGATGCTGTTCGGCCAAATGGCTACTTCAATATTAGTTTAAATACTAGAACCCGTGGCCATAAGTGGAAATTAGCGGGAGAACATTTTAAAATGAATTTGAGGAAGCACTTTTTTACACAGCATGTAGTTAGAGTATGGAATAGTCTTCCTGCTAGTGTAGCGCATGCTAAAACCCTGGGTCCCTTAAATCAGAGCTAGATACAATTTTAACAACTCTAAGCTATTAGTTAAGTTCTCCCCAAATGAGCTTGATGGGCCAAATGGCTTCCTCTTGTTGTAAATTTCTTATATACCTTCCACCTCCAAGATGAGAAGAACTCCCCAGTAGGGTTGAGGAATGGGGAATATGGTGGTAGGAATTTCATCAGCATCTTGGGGTGGTTGGCAAACCATTGCCTGGTTGGGTTGGAGTGATGGAAACTCACATTATCACCAATCATCACATACTTTGGTACATTTTCTTGAGCAGTCTCCTCTTCGGGAATGAGATCACTGTAGAGGGTGTTCAAGAAGGTAAGCAGATGCTGGGTGTTGTATGGCCGCACAAGAGAAATACGAGTGTGGACCTCATTGTCCGAAATAGCTGCACACATAGTGATGTTCCCACCCCACTGGCCTGGCACATCAACAGTAGATCTCTGTCCAATCAGATTACACCCATGTCTCCTTTCTTTGGCCAAGTTGAAGCCAGCCTCATCCATGTATATGAAAATGGTGCATAAATTATTAGTATTATGAATACATATCAAAAAGGTTTTGTAGAAACCTATAAAATACAGCCAATGATATCTTTTTCAACACTTTTGACTGCAATGACTTACACAAAGAAAAAATGACAAGTTCGTCTGGAGTGTCCGACTGCAAAAGAGAGCTACACAATGCATTTTGATCATCATAGCATAAGCAACCACTGATGTATGATATAGCTGAGAACTGCACATAAGCATCTTCCTGAGTATACTAAAGCAATTGCAAAATGATGAAACAGAAATTGCTGTTATGATGTGACTAGAGGTTGTGGGAATTGAACAAGCTGTTTTGAGAACTTCAGTTATGTTGTGAGAGAAAAAAAGCAACTGAGAAAAACTGTAACGTATGTATTGGAATGCTGCATTTCCATAAGCATGCACTAGGGGGTGCTAAGGATCTAAATATCACTTATATCACATCGACGTCTTTAAACAATCACCTGAAACAAAGAACACAGTAATTAATTATTAACATCAGCTGTAGTGTAAACAGTCCCTGAATTCAAATGCAATGTTTGTTAAATAGCAAATCGGTTTACTATAAATAGCCAGTTTATTTGCAGTATATAGGTTGATTAATAGTGTGGAAGTGGTTAAGAATAAACCAAGCAGGTGACAAAGTTGTTAGCTATGCTGTTGAGGAAGGTTCCCTGACCCATAACATTTCAATAAACTTGCACTTATTTGTACTACTACAATGTGCGTACATGTATATTTACTTTCATGACAACTGAGCATGTCTGAAACATTGAGTTGGACATTGTGAGACTTTTTAAATAATAACAATTAAACTTTATTGATTCCTGTGAAAAAATTCCATTTTCTCCTGCCCCATCTTGCTGTCCATCACACACAGACACATATGTAGCTGACAGCAGGCTTGGCAGTGAAGGGCAGCCACTAGCATCAGTGCCCACGGAGCTGGGGGTTAAGGGCTTTGCTCAAGGGACCACGGGCATCTGACTATTGTACCCAGTCTGGGCTCAAACCGGCGACCTTTTGATCACAGACACAGAAGCTTGGTTTTCCTGGACTTCTAATATTCATAACATTGCACTCTGGTATGCTGTATGATGTTTTTCTTATTATGAATCTATTTGTTATTGCTGCAAGGTACTTATATTGGAAAGGACATGGCACCAAAAACAGAAACAACCTTTTCAATATCCCTTCAATGCTTAGAATCTGACCATTTGTTATTTTCATATTTTTCAATTTAGTTCTTTGTATTAACACTGTAGATAAATAAAATATTTTTCATTACAGGGTTGTGGTAAACATGAATTTGCAGATTTGCAGCTATTATGAGATGACTCTCAAAACAGTTTATCAGGGCAGTTCTGCTCCTAAAGGACAAGGCTTTATTTGTACTTCCACTAAGAGCCAAACTGCTGGACACCTCTCCTGTGTAGGAACAATTTCACCTTTATGGCAGTTTGTATGTTAATAGTTGCAGCCCTAGAATTACTTAATTAAACATGCTCTATAATTACCTAATTAGTTTGTTCAATAATGGTGATGAACAGTAAATAGTAGTCATACAATAATAATAAAAAAGTCTGAAAGACTCCTTTTATGGAATCGAGCAGAATCACATGAATACTTACATCTTTTTTAAAAAATTAAAACTATTACTAAATCAGCAGAATTAATATACTGGCTTCTGTGTCTCTGTATTCCCCTTGCTTATTTTCTTTTTCCTCAGGCTTCTTAAGGTCATATTATACCATAACATTCTTTAGGTGCACCTGCAATGTGAGGCCTATCAAACAGAAAATATATCACTCCCTCTCTGTCCTTGCTGTAAGAGACACACCAGCCATACCTTAAGCATACTTTTCTTAGCTCTGGTTGCAGTCCTCCTCGTCTTGTATCCAAAGCTTAGCAGGATGATGGAGGACGGAAACAACTATTGAAACTCCACCTGTATGTATCCAATTTACAAAGCAGATATAAAAATAAATATAACAGGAAATGTGTGCTCGCTAAACCTGGCTTGCTGTGCCCATTTTTAGGCATAGGGTTGTTTTGGAATGGCCCGGAGGTTTTGCCCCTATTTGAGCATGTCGCATATACCGTGCTGGATAGTGACTCTCATGGCCCGCGTCAATGCGATGCTGACGCAGGGGTGATATGGCCGGACCCTACATGTCAAGCATAGCTGAGGGGCCAGGTGATGATTGTGTGTCAACGCCCCGTGAAAAGACAGCTGGGGAGGTGGCATGGTGACTTGGGGGTACATGCCCACACACACACGCGCGAGTGCGTCAAGCACCGCTTCCTTGGCCGTGTTCCTTGTGAAGCCAGCTTTTCAGGAGCTTTGTTTTGAAACCCAAGTCACTGGTAAATACAGCTTCTCTGGAGAACTGTGGGCATGCTCTGACTCAGAAATGAAACTCGCGTTGACTCCACTGCTACGCCATGAGGCATTCCTGCAAGGGAACCACCAGCGTTCCTCTTACAGACCCAGGAGCTCAAGGAACTCAACCTCCCTTCATGTTCAGGAAGTCGGCCGGTCATATGGCTATTCCAAAGAAGTACATATGAGTTCTAATACCCATGTGTGTACCATTGAAGGCTAAAATTCCCAATAAATCAATTTTAATGAAAACCATGTCTTCTGACCTTTATTGTTGAGATTAAAGAAGACCACAGAAATCAGTTCATGGCCAACACCCCTTGAATTTTTTTATTTAGCTTGTGCTAGTAAAAAGGGACTGACCATATCAAAATGGCTACAACTTGGTCAATTCTTTTTTAATATCTATTCTGCTTGAACAATGACCATTTTTCTGCAATGTGTAGAAAAGACGAATTGCTTACATGTGCGTTTATTGTGGAAACCTTTCATTCATTCCAACCCACAGGGAGTCCAGAGCCTATCCTGGAAGCATTGAAGCAGGGAACAACCCTGGACAGGGGGCCAGTCCATCGCAGGGCACACTCACTCACTATTACCATTCACTTACACATGCACACCTATGGGCAATTTATTAATGCCAATTAGCCTCAGCATCTTAAAACAGAGTACCTGGAGGAAACCCCACGACGACGCAGGGAGAACATGCAAACTCCACACCAGGTGGAGACTTGAACCCAGGCCCCGATTGTGGATACCTACACTGCATTATTAGGATTAAGGTGGGGTAAAATGACTGAGCCAATGATTAGCAGCAAACTAAAGCACTAAGAGGTCACATTATGAATGTCTGACTTCCTTTGGCTAAATCAAACAGATTTGCAGCAATTTGCACTGACTTTCACTGACTACTGACAATACAGATGACCACTGTGTTTACCGCTCCAACTGCCTTGCCAAAACAAACAAAAAACGCCTGTCCCAAAAGCAGGTCCATTTATAGATAGGCTTCCTGGTTGTTTGTCTTTTGCCTGTTCTTTACATAACCAGGCTCTGTTTGACTTCCTGCAGCTGTCAGTCAATCTGGAGACAACAGCAACATGCGCAGCCCCTGCCTGTGGACTTTATTCTGTTTTGCAAATAAAAGCCTGTTTCTTCCCCAAAGACCTTTGTTCCCTGAGGTTTGTCACACATTTTTCCCCTCTTCTTTTGTTTCAGGCTCGGATGAATAACTCTCTTGTGGGTTACACAAAAAAGCAAATTAACTAAACTACACTGTGCTGCCTTTCAGAAACAGAACATCTTTTTGCAAAAGATACAGCATCAAAGCTTTATTCCAGTCTAATTTCACACATCTGCTAAGAAAATATGTTTGATTTTACCACCAAAAGCCTCCTAATTTGTTTAGATTGACACATCATTTGACATTATTAAGATTGCTAATAAACTGTCAATGGAACATTCTTAGGAGTGTTTCTGTCTGTCTTCGCCTAAAGTGCAAATTCCGTCAAGCAGTGAAAAAGCTCTGGTGATTTGTCAGGCCACTAGGTCCCCATTGAGAAAGACGCTGCCTAACCATCAGAAAGTGCTTTTACTGTCAGCGCTGAGTCATCCTTGTTAAATATGTAGTTAAACATCCACTCAGAAGCACAAGTTGCTGCAGGTGCTACAGCCCTTATAATCCATACTCTTACATAACTTTCCACTTCAATTACAAGCCAGCATTATTTATTCCCCCCCCCCTTCTTTTGCCTGTTTGAAAACTTGAAAAAAAATTATAGTACTTCCGCAGAAAATGGGAATTTTGAAAAACAGGAGGTTCTAATAACAGAACCAAGCTGGACTGGCTCGTTTTTTATCAGTGTTTTGACCATATCAAAAATAGAATCAGATTATTCAGTTGACAAAAAATGTGTGGTTCTTATTTGAAATGCAAAAATTTATTATGAGGTGGTGAAAACCACACATTGTCTTATTTAGACTGGCATTATTAACTCCAATGTGACCAGGATAGACAGATGGATGGAGGAGGGATGAATGTATGGATTTATTTTCTTAGTGTTAATTGCACTGCTTCATAATTTTGTAGCAGTTATTTTAGAATCTCATAGTAAAATGGAATTTTGAGATTTAGAACTGCTGTGGGACATCTATAATGCAGTGATTGACAATCTCAGTATTATCCCAGGTGTTTTAGAAACTAGCTGTGGGCATTACTGAAGCGTTCAAAGGTAAAAAACACATACACACAGCTTTATTACAAGTACCACTAAGTTTTAATAGTGGCACAGAAAGGTTCCAGAATAAGTGTAGTAGTAATTATAAAAGTATATTCCATTCAATCCTAGTACTTATCCTGGTCAGGATTATGGTCAGGATTATGGATGCTGGAGCTTATCCCAGCAGACCCTAGACACAATGACTGACATTACATTGCAGAATAAAAACATAAAATGCTATTTGAATATTACAAAAAATATAAACCTTATCTACAGAAGTTCTTGTTTCTTTGTTAGGAAATACTAGGGCAAATGACTCATAAAAACAGAGCTTCCTCACAATCATTGACATAGTCAATAAAAAAATGCACCTGTTTGACACAACAGAGATGCCTAATATTAATTCAAACTTTACTTCCTCAAATCACCACTGATTTTATCAGCTGAGACAGATTTCTCTAATTAATGAAGTTGAGCAACATCACACATTAATCAACTTATAGTAAAAAGACACCAGCTTGAATTGTCACCAGGAGCAGGAAGTTTCAACACATAACCCTGCTCTTAGTTCCCGGCACTGGCTTCCCTGTTAGGTGCAGCTGACTTCAAAATTCTAGCAAAAGTCTAAAGGTCTAGCACCTGCCTCCCCAACAGAAATTAAAAATGCTTACAAGTCACATTGTTCACTCAGTGTTCATAGAATACAGGGTTCCCTATCACCCCATATATAAATGAAGTTTCATGTAGCATTTTGTATAAATGATGTAATAATAGTTTGCTACACACTCATGTCATGCACTGAATGGCCTTGCACGAGAATACCTTAGTGATCTGCTGACCTCATACAACCCTCCGTGCTTGCTTCATTCTCAAGGCACAGGTAAAACATTTTGCTACAGGGCTCCTACACTGTGGAATGGACTCATGTCCAGCATGCCGAATCAGTCTCAGATTTTAAATCTCGACAGAAGGGGAGTTGGGCAACCAGTTGATCTTGGACCCCAGAGGTTATTTATCCTGCTTACTTGGGGGTTTTTGGTTCCTCCCTCCATCTCGTCTGGCATTCCTTTTTCCCTTTTTCTCTGTTTCATGCACCATTTTGTATAAATGATGTAATGATAGTTTGCTACACTCATGTCAAGTGCCTTGGGGCGACAGTGTTGTGGAAGGCGCTATAAAGGCAGGTGCTAGAAATTTTGGTCTTCTAGCTGATTCAGGTTTATGCTTTGATGCTCACATAAGAAGTATTTGATGCGATTTATTTTCTATGGAGCCAAGCTTTGGAAGATGCTCTCACTTCATGATGCTGAAAAATGTATACATGGCTTTGTAACTTCCAGACTGGACTACTGTAATGCCCTCCTTTCTAGTTGCCCGTCTGGATCCTTACATAAACTTCTGGTACAGAATGCAGCAACCAGAGTTCTCACAAACACTAAAAAATTTGATCACATAACACCTGTTTTATCCTCCCTTCACTGGCTTCCATTTAAGTCTGGGATTGACTATAAAATACTGCTATTAATGTATAAAGCATTGAATGGTCTTGCGCCAGAATACCTTAGTGATCTGCTGACCTCATACAATCACGCTTGCTTCGTTCTCAATGTGCAGGATATCTGTTAGTACCTAGGGTAGAAAGAGCCACGGCAGGCTGCAGAGCTTTCTCCTATAGAGCTCTTCAGCTGTGGAATGGACTTCCACTGGATGTGCGGGTTTCAGGCTCACTCGCAATACTCAAGTCTAGACTAAATACGCACTGTATAGTTTGGCTTATAGGGACACTAGTTCTAGCTCTAGCTAACTCCTCACTCCCAGTTAGACCTATAGTGTGAGGTGTAAAGCTGGTTGGGATTGGTGCCATTGGCTTTGGATAAACTGAACTGTCAGTGCTGTCAGTGCAGTCCCTTGTGAAACTGGAGTGCTGACATTTCAGGGACTCCCCATGCCTGCATTTCCACTTGCCTCTCCCTCCTACTTATGCTGCCATAGCCATATCTGCCAGAGCTTGAACATTGCACTTCATATTGCACTCACCTAACCGTCAGCACTGCCTATAGTCTCCCCTACTTTGACTAACTGCACATTTTATTTCCCCTTCTCCTCCTGGGATATGCTGAGAGACCTCAATCTATCAAGCTATCCAGCACACCCTGCTACATGTGACGTCGCCACTACCCATAACGTCCTGGCATCCAGCTCACCATTCTGCCCGTGTCATCCTCTATAGTTGCCCCGCTACCTTACTACTGGTTGCCTGGCTGGCGATCTGAAGGAGCGTCGGTACCGGCTTGTCATCACCTCCCTGCTCTCTGGTTGTCTTAAATCATACAGTATGACTTGGAGGTTGGGCTCCCCCTCTGTGTCTGGTCCCTCCAAAGGCTTTTTCCTTCTAAGGAGTTTTTCCTTGCCACTTGGCTTACTCACAGGGGGCTTTGGGTGGGGATGCTGTAAAGCGCT
Organism: Mormyrus proboscirostris; assembly: GCA_026779585.1. NCBI lineage: Eukaryota > Metazoa > Chordata > Actinopteri > Osteoglossiformes > Mormyridae > Mormyrus > Mormyrus proboscirostris. The sequence goes on along the minus strand of JAODKF010000121.1, from coordinate 59,750 downwards.
TTGAGACAATGTAATATTGTAATAATGCGTTACACAAAAATAAATTTGTTTGATGTATAAAAATAAGTTGAATTGAGCCTTAAATTGTCAGTAGGATGATATCATGTTCAGTATAATAATGAATTGGCATTTTATGTGTATTTCTTTAGGGTGGTTTGTCACACTGCATCTGTTGTCTAACTGCTGTTCTTAAGGTGCAGCTGGCCATGTCCACTGTCCACATACCATGAGGCAGATTCTGGCTGTATGCGGCCATTTTGAGTGTACAAAGTACCTGCAGGTCAAGGCCTGGACCAGTTTTAAAACCCTGAAGTGCATCTCTCACTCAGAAAACACATGTGCATCAAGGGCCTCTACCAGAAAAACCAGGAAGCCAGAATCACTTAATCAATCAGCTTATTAATTTGTATTCATTACTCAACCATATTTTTCCACAAATAAAATTTACTTCATAAAGCTTCATAAAGGGCCAATTCAGGTAATTTGTGGTAGCCAAAACTGGATGGTAATTTCTTGTCTTGAATTGAGTGATTTTCAGTGTAACCCTTAAATCTGTTTTTGACTTCTGTAAATGGATTTTTTTTGGGGTGGTTCAAAATGATAATGGATTTTCACCCTATTAGTTTAATTTCGGAAAATCTGATTTATATTGGATTTTCCGTTTGACCTTTACCTACAGTATCCGTGTTACAGTGCATCCTGTGTTACATATCCTACAATTTGTTCTTTTGTTTTATATAGTCTCTAATGCTTGGACAGCTTTTAACCAATGTCTTTAAAGAAGAAACAGCTCCTGGAGATATATTGCAGTACTTTTCATTAAATCACCCACCCCTCCATTTTCCAACATGGCAAGAGGGCACCCAGGACAGAAGTCTGGACCACGGCACAGGGTATCAGGAAGAATCAGGGAGAACATGCTAACTTACACAGAACCCAAAAACCCTGGAGGTGGAAGACAATGGCATTTGAATCCACAACCCTGGAGGTGTGAGACAATAGGATTTGAACTCACAAACATGGGGGTATGGGATTCAATCCCCCAACCATGGTGGTTGGAGGTAATGACATTTGAATCTACAGTCATGGAGGTGTGACAATGGGATTCAAACCCCCCACACTGAAGGTGTGAGCCAATGGGATTTGAACCCACAACTCTAAAGGTGCAAGAGTGTTGGATTCAAATCCACAAATATGGAGATGTGACGCAACAAGATTCAAACACCAAACCCTGGAGGTGTGAGGCAATGGGATTTGAACCCATAGCTCTGGAGGTAAGAGGCAACAGGATTTGAACCCACAATCCTAGAAGTGCAAGACAATTGGTTTCAAACCCATAAATATGGAGGTGTGCGGTAATAGGTTTCACACCCCCAACCATGGAAGTGTTAGGCAACAGCATTTGAATCCAAAACCCTGGAGGTGTGAGCCAATGGGATTTGACACTAGGCCCTGGAGGTGCGAGCCAATGGGATTTGAACCTACAACAATGAAGGTGCGAGACAATGAGATTCGAACTCACAAAAATTGAGATGTGAGGCAATAGTGGACTAGTGGCACTACCCACCATTCCAAAAATCAACTGAGCGAAATATAAATATTTAATTTCACTTCAGGCAACCCAATGTAATTAGTAATTGGAAGATGGGAGGATAATGGATGGATCTTAAACAACCTTTCAAAATAGACACACAAACACAGAAATTAAACACATTAAACAACATGACCTCCTGCGGATACATTAACACATTTTATTGCAATATCTCTATTTAAAGCAAAAAAAGTCAGATAAATATAAACATTATACAATGATGAAAATTCTTCTGCTGTAACCCCTGATCCCTGGAAAGAAAGAATTGTAAGAAAAACAATCACTATTTACAGTGGAAGACACAGCCAAGTACAGCCCGAATAATTAATTTTTATCTTTCCTCATTTCATATACCACAGAAATAATGCACATATGTGGAGTACCTCTCCTCTCTGTAGACTACCACTCCGAGCTGCTACAAAAAAAATCAAGGGACACGCAAAAATGATGTTCCTCTCAGCACTGGCATCACCAGCATCAGCATCAGTTATTGTTATTTGTACCACAGAGCAGCAAATACCTTTTAATAATTACAAAACAGTGTGCGAAGGATTATAAAACTGCAGGATGCTGGCACACTCTCTGAAAGTGTTTGCCCGCTCCCTGTACGCCCCTCTTTTGTGTTGAAACTGCCCCCCCTTATTCAGTAGATGCAACTATTCAACACAATACCTAACAATTGAGAATATTTCTGCTTTGTAAACGAAATACAAAATAGAGTTAAAAAAAACAGAAGTTGCATAATGTGTATGCTGTACCTGTGAGTCTCCATTGATATGAGGTTATTTTTCAATCATTAAACCTGATACTACTCCAAATCTTGGCATATCTAAATGCATATTAACAGAACAGGAAAAAAACAGCATATCAAAGGCCAAACTTGTTAAATATACTATACATTTACTGAACTGGTCATATACGAACCCCCACCCCGCCCCCTCAAAACTGACAACATGCGTTGCCATTATAAAGCTAACGAGCTACTGTATCGCTTTTCATCAACACCTCTGTCCAGAACAAGATGTAACAAGCCACATAGACTTTCATGAGAACCATCCACCGGAAAATAAGGGCTTCCACTGAACAGCATTAATCCGACAGTAATAACTGTATTAGAACAATTACCAAAATGGTTGAGCACTGGCATGTACCACTAGGTCGGGGAGGCGGGGGTGCAATTTAAGAAAGACCTTTAAGCCTTACTCATACGTAACTAAAAAGTTGAGTACCATATCACAGAGAACAATGTGGCGCCCCCCCTCTTTCCAAGATAATCAATTTTTATAATTAAAGTATAACCAAGATCGCACAGCGAGAGACCCACCCACTCCACCCATAAGAGGGTAAGCATCAAAGACATGGATGGCAAGTTGGTATAAAAGATTAGATTCTGCACAGCATTTGTTTCTAAATAGGCCACCACCATCTACACCTCTCTATTTGTTTAATCCCATTTGGCCATTTGTGGAAAACAGACCCTTTTAAAGAAAAATGAGTAATGGACCATTCATGCGTTACCATATTATGAGGATGAGGTAAAAACAGCGTGCCAAAGAACCAAAGAACACGTGGAACGCAGGCCACAGCATGCTGTTTAGATTCTGTACCGTTTCAACATGTACTAGAAAACCCAAAAGTAATAGAAGCCAAAATCCAATGTGTGTCATCTGATTTGTACTCCTCTGAACTCAAAGTCCCTCATTCAAACAGAAAGCAGGGCATCCTCCTATCAGGCCGTGAGGTGACTAGCTTTGCTCCCATTGGCCGGCAAGTCCAGATCCGGGCTGACGACACTGCACGGAAAAGACGCACAAATTGGCTAAATCCTGATGGGCGACTCGCCCACCTCCATACCAATGCCAACCCAGGCAGGTCATCGTTTCAGTTTACGGATTCTGCCGTCGCCACCTTGCTCACCCCCCCACCCCACCAATTGCATCTAGGACATAGTTGGCGACTAGGGGAGGAAAGTAAAGAGGCAGTGTACGTAAGCGGGGAGACGCTGGACCGCCAGCTGCTATCCATCTCCACAGCCGATTCAGCCAGCAGAAATGCCCAGCATGCCAGGCTCAAGTTCCTGGAAACCCCTTACGTCACCACCTGCTGGTTGACAGTTGTAGCAACAGCGATGCCGCAGGTGACCTGAGCCTGCAACGACATGCGTACTGAAAGCGCGACTGCTCTGTTACGGACGGGTCAAATTCCACATCATTGGGTTATTTTTGGTGCTGTACTTCAGAGCACTGCGAATACTGGAGTACTGAACATGGCGTTGAGGTGCTGATCAGCACGAGGGCGAGATTTAAAAGCTCTGCGATCACTGCAGACAGCGATACCCGGTCCCCAGGCTGGCAAGAAATATCACAGCAAATTAAACGAGAAGGAACATGGAGAGGGAGCAGAGGGAGGCGCAGAGACTAGGTCAGAGGGAGGTATCAAGGGAGGAGCAGTGGGAGATACGGAAGAAGGAGCAGTGGGAGGTACAGAGGAGCACAAGGAGGTAAAAAGAGAGGAGTGGTAGGAGGTGTAAAAGGGAGGAGCAGTGGGAGGTGCAATCACACACTGCTGCTACTTTCGCTCCCAGAAAAATGCAAAGCAGAGTCCACTGTTACTGGGAGGTGCTGGTAGGCCACGGCAGGGGCCCTTCTTCAGAACTGGGGTGGAGGGGTGGGGGTTTGAGCAGACTGGAACACCAGTAATGGGGTGATGCTGATTCACAGTGCACCTTCCAGGATTCTCCATCTTCATTCTGAAAAAGCAGGACAGAAAGCAGGAGTTAATGTTTCATTAAGGAGTTTACAAAGAACCGCACTGACTTCATTAACTGCCATCATTAATCAACCTCATTACCGCTGAGGCAAAACAAGATAGACTGTTGATTTTAGCCAAATAAAGCAGAACACAATGTAATGCTGTTATTGTCATTGCACACATGGCAAGTACAATGAAATTCAGTCTTTGCATATCCTTTGCTCTCCTGAGGCACAAACATATACAAAGGAGAGTAAATCTTGAGGTCTGGACACAGGTTAGGCCAGCATCCAGCTCCCCTGGAGTATTTCTTGGATTAAGAGCCTTGCCCACCAGTGATGCAACTACTCTTGATGAAAACAGGATATAAACCAGTGACCTTCCAATCACAAGCACAGGCCTAACTTGCTGAGCCTCACACTGGCCATAGAGACAGCAAGCTCTTTCATATCCATTTGAGAAGTGGCCTCCCTGACCTGTCGCCTGTGTCCCAGGGAATCTGCAGTCTCCACTAAGCTGCCCCGGCAGCCGGGAATGACCCCAGTCTCTGCTGTCAGCTGTTTGTTGAAGGCCTTTGTTACGTGAGACAATGACCTGCCAGGCGTGATGTGGACAGCAGTGGGGTGGGCAGCTGTATTGCCTGGGAAGCGTGTGGAGCTCTGGGAGTCTGTCTGACCTCAGCCGCTTAACCTTTAACCACAGCCTAGAATCCCCCCAGTCTGATATCCACAACATGTTTTAACAATATTGCATTAAACACTTTTTTCAAAGGCTGTTACAAGCTGTGTGAGAGACAGAATGTTTGCGGCCCTGAAACACGTGTCACAGGACAGCCCCGTCCTAACGCCCCGATGACCACAAACAGCACACCCGCCCAGGAGGGTGGCAAGCTTTTTTCCACTTTCAGCTGGTTATGGAATGTTCCGGCACTTAGAGGCACCCGTGAGACTCCCTCTGTGAGCCTATTATCAGACAGTGTCTGACCGCCGCCACTGCCGTGTGACTATTCCGCCAGAGCTGCCCCGTTCCGGCAGACCAGCCTGCCACTTCCCTCTCCCTCTCTCGTCCTCTGTCCATCCCTAAGAAGTTGCTACAACAGCAGTGGCAAGTTTGCTGTTGACCAATAGAGTTCCAAACAGCAGAAACAACGGCTACATGACTACTAGAACATTCCCCATTTTGTCAAGATATATTCCCGAAAACACCATGATTTTTATTAAAACAACTACTCCCACACCAAGAAGTCAGTTGGTTTCACAACTGTCAACAACACCATCACTACAAAGTTTGACTGCATCAATAACACAAACACCAAAATCAAAAACCTATTCCTTAGTATCAAGACTCATATCTGAACCTTTGGCAAAAGAATTCCTTTATCTTAAATAACACTGACACGTGCACTTCTATGATGATGTCCTCTCAAACAGGGATCAGCGCTGGCTCAGCAGAATAAGGCAACCCCACATGGTTACTCCCATTTAGCCTTTTTAGTTCAGCAAAATCAGAATGAGGAATCTCTAAATGCCATTTAAAACGTCATTTCCCTGTGTTGCACTGGTCACAGAGAAAGTCTTACAAAAGCCATGGTAAAGATATGACCTAAGAATGACCTAAGTGCTTTAAAATCATATTATTACTGGATTCCTCAGTAAAAAAATTGTCACAGAATTCCACCCCTAAAAAATATGTGATGCAACAACCTCATAAAGTTAATGCACTATTGTCAAACCACAGATCAAGCCAGTCATCCTTAACCACAGACACTTAGATTGTTAGCAAAACCACTACAATAGAGATTAAGTAGTATTGCACCCCGCAATGAACACTCACACAAAGCAGCTGGATTTCTTGGAAATTAGCCCCACTGGCCTCCAGTTTCATTTTAACCGTGATACTTGCATCTTGTAGCAAAGCAGACAGAATGTACCGAAACTGCTTAGAGGTTGTGTGTTGGATCATTAAACTCAACACTTGTGCTAGTGCAGTAGTTCTCAATCTTGTTCCTGGCACCCCCCCCTGCCAAAATGTTTTCATTCCAACCCACACTGCTTTCACCCTGCCACATTCATTATTAGCCTATCAAGGATCATCAGAGCCTGTTTGGGATGGAATGAAAACATTCTGGTGGATGGGGGCAGGAACAGGATTGAGAACCACTGTAATAGTGAAACTAAAGAATGTTGTTTCAGATTTGTTTAAAGTAGCATTTAATCATGAAGATTTTACATCAGTTCCTGAGACAGCCTGTTTTTGTATTTGCTACAAGGGCAAAGCTGATGACCAACAGGATTTTTCACATTTGGATTATTTGGAATACTCAACTCCGACACCAAAAAGGAGTCCCACTAAAACCATCAACATCCAAGGTCTGCTAGCGAACAACTGAGGCCCTGATATTGTGGTGTACGAGTGTAAAGGACTGTTCTGTAATATGGTATCTTTATGTCAGACACCTGGCCATTCACTAGGGGTTAATCTTCCCAAGGGGGAAGTCTTGGAAGTGATGTTTAGTGAACATAATGAGCTGGATGTCTCAGCAACAGAGGGCAGTGGGGTATGGTAACATGATCTCAGGGAGCTTGTTTTGCAGACAGCACCTCCTCACAGCCAAGGTGTTACCCAGGCAGCAATGTCCCCCCAAACCCTAACTTTACTGCAGGTTGATGGTCACGAATTTTATAAAAAACAAAAGGCCCACGCTTTGCTTTAACGAAACTTTATTCAGCGTAAAACCTCACAAAACATGAGCTCCCTAAAATCCCACTCAAGTTTGGCTTCAGGCAGGCGCTACGCTAAGCCCACTGTGTTCTACGGCAAAACATGCCCACTGACAGAGGCCGGGAGCTTGTGGTGAGGTGAGGAGCAAGCCCCCCCCCCATGGACTCTTAACTGCACATGGCCGGGCAGCCAAGGCAGACCACCTTGAGACAATCACTGATTAGCAGGAGGAGGAAACCCCCAGCGGTGGGAGATCCCCATGGGAACCACTCACTGTCATTCAATCATGTTAATTCTTCTGAGGAGATGGTGGACGCTGACACCTTACATGTGTAGCAGGTGGCTGACCTCGCCTCACAGTGCAACCCTGGCTCAGGTCACACTGAACTGGGCTCTATCACATTCTGTGGTTTTCTCCTTCATATGAAATACTTGATTTATGTATTTTCATAATTATGGTGTTTTTTCATATTAATTATATTAGCATTTTGGTGAACTTTGCATACCTGCTCATATACCCCAATTGTATCTACAGACTTGAGCAAAAATGAAGCGCTGGATTTGCAGATGAGGCAATGAATAGAGGAGTAAAATTGCACCATGTATAAATAATTAGATTTCTTCCATACATCCATCCATCCATCCAACCAACCAACCAACTGCGGAGCCATGCGGACTGACCACTGCTGAGCCGATTTCGATTTCTGCCCCAAAGCTTTTGGGAAGTGTACAGGAACTCATGCTTCTATTTTCTCAGTCCATGACACTCATGACACCATATTATTATTATTATTCATTTGTGAAATCCTCTTCTACATCATCTAATAGCAGTAATTTCAGTCTTTACGCGAGTCACATATTACTGTATATCGGCAGCTCATATATGGCATGTTTTAAATGCCCACAGTGATCCTCAGATAATCTACAGTACCAAGGAGGAGGCAGCAGCATAAACCTTGATGGGAAAATGGCATAGCAGACAGGAGGGGGCGTGCATGTGCACTGGAGTACACTGGGGCCTCAATGGAATCTGACATGTTGATATCAGTTTTAAGAGGGTAAAATCAGAATGGAGGTACTTTAAATACATCAAGAACTTGAGGTATTTTTTTTTTCACAAAATGTGTTCACGGGCACACATGCACGCACACACACACACACACACAAACAAACAAACAAACAGGAACATGCAAGACTGAGCTCCAGATGACTACAACAGTAAACAGGGTGTGGGGTTACACCCAAGCCCCCCTGTCAGATGAAGGGGAGACCCCAACCTCAAATCCACTTTCCAGAAGAGGCAGGGAACGAGGTGGGCCCCAAAAAAAAAAAAAAAAAAAAAAAAAAAACCAGCTTGGAAACCAAGTGAGGCCAGGTAATCCAACTGGGCTTACCTCCTGCATGAGAAACACCTAACCTCCATATCTGCAGTCATAAATAAGGGCCAGTCCTAAAATAAAGCAGTAAATATAGATGCACACAGTATATCTTAAAGCAGCAGAGGATGCTGAAGTGCCGGACGAGCAGCCGGTCAGGGTGTGGTAAAGAATGGCAGTGGCAGAGGTAGCTCTGCCCCGGCCTGGACTCTGACCTGCTTTTCAGTGTGCGACCCAAGGTGCTCATGCGGGGGCAGACTGTCAACAAATAAAACAGAAAATACATTTAAACGACTAGAAACAATTTATGAAGCCAAATCGTGTCACATGTGCCCTGGCATTAAAACTCTCCAAAAGTCTCCTAATGATCCAAATTTAATTTGCCTTTTTGACTGCACTTCCATCATAGAGAAATTTCCATTTGCACGTTACCTAATGGGTGTTTATTCATTTTACATAAGAGACTCGGAGGTGATCTGTGGCAGCACCTCCAATAAATACACCCCAAGGTAAGGACTGTACAGTCCACCGTGATCAGATCCTATAGATCCCACCATTCTTTCTGAACCCCCACAATCAACATCCACCTAAAACCAAGTTTAACATTTAGCCATGTGTCTCTGTATAAACACATATAACGTAAATTACCTATTACAAAACCTGCAGCTATTCAATACCTGAATAGTTAAAAATAGGAGATGAACTCTACATAAAACCAATTAGAATGCTGTGATAAGAGTACAAAAACAATCCAAAGCAAAGTCGCCTTCAGTCAACTACCTACATTATTGGAAACATCAATCAGATGACAATTCAGATGAAATATGGTATGATCTTCAGGACACGTTCATTTTGATGCCTGCAATTAAACATCCTGGAGGGTCAGTCACTCTCCCCAACAATCCACCTGGTATTCACCACACAAAGGCAGGTGGTGTCTGGTAAACAGCCCCAGCTCCTGCATCCAAATTGTCAGACATCAGGCTGGGGTCATGAGGGCATGCCTTCAGACCTTTGACCTTTCATGTAGAAACACGCCCCTGCGAACAAGACTTTGTTTCTGCAGTATCAGCAAAATGCTGGTTTCTCCAACTCTTAAAGAGGAGCTACACAGCACCGCTGACCCAAAAACCACTGTTATAAATCTAATTTTGCATCTAATATAGTGTTCCCAAAACACATTGCTTTATTTTCAGGCTCAGTTTAAATAAGATTAATCAGTGGTTAAAACAAAAAAAAGGTCTACAACAAAACAGATGTTAAGCTTAGTCTGAGAGTGAGATTCCCAGAAACACAGCAAATACCTTGGGTAACGTGGACCTTAGAAGAGGTAGATGAAACAATCACTGCAATAATTCACAGCAAATTTCCCAGGAGCCAAGCAAAAACTGACAGGTTGCAAAACACAGCATGTGACAATTATTCCAAATGTGGCGTGTGGCATCGTTATATAATTAGGCTGAAGGCTCTGAAAGCTGTCAATACAACACAGACGTCAGTGAAACAGGCAGACAGACAGAGGTACAGCTATCAGTCCTTTTCAGCTGTGCTGTTCTGACAGCTAACCAGTGTGAGTTTAAAAAGCTCATCCTAAGCTGATGCTCTAAAGAGGTCAAATAAAGAGCCTCATCACTGTGTCTCTCCCTCCCGCTTCCAGCCGTTTACTCCTAGCTTGCATGTCATGTTCTGGCCCCAGTATCACACTCACCATACAGCAGGGTGCCCATGGCATACCTCACAAACTGTGCATCACTGCTGGTTGCCTTGATGAGCGAGACCCTGAAAATCTGGCTCATTTCATCACTTATTCACTGATGGCTCTCTCCCCCCCACACCCTATGAGAAACAGACATGTCTCATGTTTAAAGGGGATCAGCTGCTGCAGAAGAGCCCCCCTGGCCACTGACCTACCAGGAGCTGGGAGAGAGTAAAAACATGGACTGTCTGTGGTTCCCAAGAATCGGACTGGGGAAACACTGCATTAAAACGGCAGCAATGACAGCACGGTATGTGTGGCTCAAACAATACTTCCCATCCAGCTCCCCCCCAGCACCACCCCCCATCCATCTGTACTGTAACTTCTCTGATAAACAAACGAGTCAGGCGGGGCCTGTAGTGAGCATAGGGTGCCGACTGCACAGTATCCGCCAGTGTGGAGGGTATCAGTGTTTTCGGGAGGGGGGGGGGTAATGAAAGCAGCTCGAAGTCACCTCTGTTTCATGGCAGAGATGAATCAAAACTATTTTTGGTGACAATGTCAGTCTGGGCAATCTGACAACCGGCCAGAGGAAGCAACAGAGCAGAAGCTCTTTATCAGAAAAAACAGCTGGACTCCCTAAGAAGGATACCAGTTATGAGACAGTTGTCTTATTACAAATGGGGGTTTCCTTTAATTGCGTAAGGGCTTCTGAACACCCAGATCCGCCCCCCCAGGCTCTAACATGATCTGAAATGGAATCTCCTTTCACATGCGCTGAAATACGTTACTACCCCAACACACCTCCTCAGGTCAAAACGCAAAGAGAAATTGAGTGCTGCTATAACCACACCTGTGTGGTTCCCCACAGCCACGCCATCCCCCAAACAGAAACTGAAGGCACGCCAACTTTTGCTGTAAGGAGTGTATTGAGCCTCATTTTATCATAATAGTGACACACAAACAAAAGCTATTCAATCACATAACTTGAATAACTCAAATCCATTAAGTGCTATGAGGAAGAAATAATAATAAACTAGACAAAACAAACAGACACACTTCGGGAGCTACGAACAGCAAGCATCTAGACAACGCACACATGGCCTAGGACTGTAGTTTGAAAAATGGCGGGCGCCATCCCACCGGAGCAAGAAATCACTAACAGAGCTGAGTGTCTACCATACCCTCACTCAGCCTACGATCAGACAGCTTCCTGTGCCAACAGGAAGCTAAGGATAATGAGTGAAATCCAATTTGTGGTTAACCGCCACTCAAAATCCCAGGCCTAAAGCTAAATATTTCCGCATTTCCACCTAAATTAAAAAGGGAATCTCGCAGTCTTCTCTGCAAGCCAGGAAGGGCATAGGACACAGGGCACAGAAGCAGCAGCATTTACACTGGGAGGTACTTTACTCTCGCTCTCGGGACCTGTAACACACAGGGAGGCAGAAACAGAACCAACCTTTTGAGACGGACGTCAGCACTTCTGACTTGGAGAAGTCTATGCTAGCGTAGGGCCCATTTTCTGCAAGGGACAGTGAGGCTGGCGGCGAGGGAGGAACTGCGAGGACAGTGCCACTGCCACCACAGTTGGGCTGGGGCTCCTCCCTCAGGTCCAGAGCAATGTAATTGAGGCCGTTCTGGTACCCAGCAGAGGTGTTCCGGTAGATCCGTCCTCCTGGGGCACAGCCTGCCTCAGTGGGGGCTGGTGAGGAGCCTGCATCAGGTGTGGCAGCGCCCTCCATCTGCAGCCAGACACTGTCAAATGACACCGAGCCATGCCACTTTGCACCATCTGCCAGATGGGGACCCGCAGGCATCAGGGCACTACTACTGGTGCATGTGATCCCAGCTGGCGTGGAGGAAAATGTCTCTGAGCTGTGCCTCCGCCTGCCCTGAGGGTCAGCCCGAATGACTTTTGGCTCTGTTTTTGGGCTGGTAGGGGGCAGCTGTGGGAAGCGACATCCCACATCACGCGGCTGAACCACCAGCTCACATCCCTTCTCACTTGAGCAGAATGTCATCTCTGTGTAGTCGTCCACTTGGCCATCACCGCACAGCATTGAGGCCAATACTGAGAGCTGTGGGGAGAGAGCCTGGTTTGGGCGGCTGTCCGTCTCCAGGCTCATGTAATCCTCATGAAGAGGAGAGCGCCGGTGCTCCCCAGTGGAACCCAATGAGGAAGGAGAGCCATCGGTGGACAGGGAGCAGGGTGTGAATGCCGGCCTATCTTGGAAATCGATGTTGATGTACTCCCCGGGGCTGGCTGGTGGGGCTGCAGGATCAGGGGGCTCCCTTGCCTTCTGCCGGTCCAGGGATAGCCGGGTGGGTCGCACTACATGCTTGTCTGAATGGTGTAGCTCACCGCAGCCATTGTGCAGTGTGAGGGGTGTAAGTGGGTCTTTTACAGGGCTGCTGCTGATGCATTCATCCTCAGCATAGACCACCTTCACTGGGGAGCACATGGGCACATACTCACTATGGCTATATTGCTCAGGGGCTTTATAGGACCGTGGAAGGGAGAAGTAGGAGCTGTAGGACTTGGGGGTTTCCGGGGGAGTTGGTATGTAATACCCATCACTCCCCGCCTGATGCGTGCCCCCACCCTGGGACATGTCCATGTACTCACCATCTCTCTGCCTGTTTCCGCCACCACGAGGGCTAGTCAGTGCCGGGGAGGGGCCAGCCCGGGGGAGCATCATCATGTAGCCCTGGGTGTCTGTCTGCTGGAAAGAGGATGTGGGGACACGAGAGTGTGGCTGCATCGGCATGTAGTCAGTGTCTCGCAAAGATGCTACCCCTGGCATCATTGGCATATAGCCATCATCTTTGGGCTTCTGTGGATCATCCTGGAGCAAAGGTGGCTTAGTCTCACAGTACTGGTCCAAGGAAGAGCTATCGCCAGTCTTGGTGGGAGATGAATAGGCCTGCAGAGCTTTCCTCCCAAAAGAGCTGCCATCCGGCTCATCTAGAGATGGGGTTGTCTGGGTCGTCTTCTGATATGTAGCCGATACACTGCTGCTGCTATTGCTGCTTGGAGGCCTGGAGGAGCTTGTCAGTTTGCGAGTGAGCCTTTCCTCAAATACAGTCTCATCTTGGAGGCCTTCTGCTCCTCCCACTGCCTCACGATGTCGGTCCATGGCCATGTAGTCACTCAAGCTGTTCTCCTCACGGATTGGTGGGGTATTTCCCAAGGAGTCCGGGGTGTTGCTCCTCACCCGGAAGTAGCGGAAGTCACAGGGGCTGGAGCCATACTCATCAGAGGAGGCAAAGCCACCATCACTTGGCGATCCACAGATGGAGGCGCTAGAGGGCCGTGTGAATGCCTCAGAGGCTGAGCCATGCCCGCTGCTACTGGATACACTGACCGGGCTGGTGTTAGAGGGGAAGTGGGAGACGGGGAGAGAGGCAGAGCGAGTGTGGTAGTTGGAGCTAGGCATGGCCCGCACATAGCGGCCGGCCCCCTCTGGCCGAGCCAGGTTGACTCTGGCAGAATTAAGGGGAATCAGGCTGCCCATCACCGAGCGGTAAGGCCGGCTCATGGTGCCCTCACCCTCGCTTGATGTGCGAAATCGGTAGCTGTTCACAGTGGAGCTCTTCCCAGCCGGAGGGGTCCCCACTATCGTTTCAGTCCGCGAACGGCGCTGCAGGCCTGTCTGGCTCGGCGGGAGGTTGCCTAGGTGGCGACGGGTGGTGATGAAGGCGATGGGGTTAGAGCCCGATGACTGGCTCTTGCTGCGGGGCCGGAACTCTGCGAAAGCCTTCAGTGCCTTCATGGTCTCCAGGATGGTCTCGTGCATGCTCTGTGCCACCACAGAGTCATCCACCTGCATCCAGATCTCACCAGGTCCAATGGAAGAGGAGCGGCCCACCTCAATGAAGAAAAAACTTTCCGAGTGCCCACAGCGGCGGATGTTCATCAGCTGCAGATTCACACAGGGCGTCTCTGCATTAAGCTTCATCAGGTGCATGGTCTTTGCTGAAAGGCACAGTCGGTACACTCCAGTCAGGTTCTTAGTCTGCCCCAAGCCTTTGGGTTTCACGTTGACTTGCCACACCTCCTTAAACACAGCTCCAGGACCATCAGCACCATAGCTGTCATCCAGCTCATCTGCCTCCAAGTGTCCCTTCTTTCCCTCACTCATCAGGTCACTCAGTGCCAGGTACCAGTCCTCCTGCTCCTGCTCATTCTCCGCAATCATGGCAAAGCATTCATCCTTAGTGTACAGAGCAATGAGGTACTTGTTCTTGGCATCTGCCCTCTTATTAACGGTGAAACACTGATAAAGATAAATCACCCTCTTCGGAAGGCAGGCAGTGCTAGACATGGAGGCAGAGCGCAGGCTGTTCCGAAATTTCTTCTCACTATCATAATACTCCAAACGGCTGGGGCCCGTGTGGCTGGGTCCCCTAAGCACGAAGAAGCGCTTGTGGCCGTGCTTCTGCTTCTTCAGGTAGCCACATTTCCACACATCGCCATCCACCCCCTCTGACCGGGCGGCGGATGCGCCAGGGTCGTTTTGCGTGTTGTTTACGGAGGCGTCACAGGGTACCGGATTCAGGGAGGAGTGCGACTTGCTCAGCGACGCCTCCAGGGCGTCCTCGCCTGGTGCTGGTCGCCAGGCCAGGCAGTCCGCCTGCTGATCACGCTCTTCTAGTACGTGCTGGTAGAGGCGAGCACCGCCGACAAAGAGTAAAGACGAAGGGGGTGCACCGTCTGCGCCGCCTGCTGCCGCTGCTGCTGTTTTTGTACCGATATCGCGCCGCGGCGTCTCCAGCATCAGCATCGCCCCGCCGCTTCCCTGCAAATCTGCCATGAGAAGAACAAAACTAAAGGTCACTCTACCTCCCCTGCGTCGACGAAGACCCCATTCTTGTTTGAGAGAAGAAAAAGGGGACTTCAGTACTGCCGTTTGCTTCCAAACCGGTTATCCTTTCTGTTCGGAACGAGCCGCGTAGGTTGGCTTAAAAAATCGGCTAAGATTCAGCAGAAAAACAGCGGTATATACTAACTAAAGGCAGCCAATTCTGCGAAAGATCTACCCTGTATATTATCTCCGCTCGCCCAGTCTCTGTACACATCTTTACAGACAAGCAAAAACAACACGTGACCATTGCGTCGTCCGTGGACGGAGCAGCGTAGGAAAAACCGCAGTTTCGATTGGATAAAACTTGTAAATTCAACTAAATTGACAACGTCAAGAACCAATCATAGTCGGGCTTTTGCACACATGTCATTTTGGTAACTAGCAGATGACTTGGCGTTCGCTTTAAAATGGGCTGAGACTGGTATTGATTGACGGCTGATTTAAACCAACTGCAACATAAGGTCCACGAGCAGTCTCAGAGTTACTATGATGTTTGGACGACGTTTTTAAGTGACAATGGTGACGCCCAATCCCTGTTCTCAGTAAAGTGCCATTCATGTGGCCTTTTCTTGCAATGGGTACGTGTATGGTGGGTTTATAAAGCTATTCTTGATGTAAACAAAGTGTACCTTAGATGTGACTTTACAATTGAATATAGGAAGATGTTAAGGCTATTGTGCATTTCATTGAATTTTAATTTCATAAAACCAAAACTCGGTTACATTTCCACTGTAAGCAGCATTATGCCAAAGGACTGTTCGCACCATAATACTATGTATTATTTACTAATGACTATAAGTATGATGAATCATCTGACTGTTCTGTGAGTTTATGTGGCCTAATTTGTAATGACTATCAAAAGTTGCTAGAAAATCAAACGACGAAACATAATCATTAACGGGAAAATGTTCGTAATTCCAAAGTTAGGAATGCTATGTGAAATGGTGAAGGAAATGGACTCGAAAGGTTGTAGCATTTAACTTAAATTGTTCAGCAGCATAGTTTTATACTGCACTGGATAAAGATAAATGCATTGGATCAAGACAAGTTATATAATAAGCCGTTAAGTGTGTAAATACATATTTAGTAGAATATTTTATTTATTAATCGGTTACATAGATTTTATATTTGTTTTGATTGGCGCAGTTGTGATATTTTTCTGACATCAAAACCTCATTCATTTTCACAACGTTTAAACCCTCTTTACGATGAAAGAGTTTAGAGCCATCCTCTGGCAGTAAAACAACTATAAAGGCGTCATGAGCTTAGTTTTATGCCATTAAGCACACTTTAACTGTAGCATTTGTTCATTTTCATATTAAAACTCTGTCATCACATTACCAAAAATTTATACACGCACGGAAAGCAATATATCGTAAAAAGTCACACAAGAAATCGATGTTAACATTTTAATACACGGTTTGTACCGCTTTATAAACTGAATAGGCACTGCAATGTGGGTGTTTGGCTCCCTCTTGTGGTTATATTGTCAATGAAGTTTGAATTTACATATAACATAAGTATTGTACTGACAAGGTCCTCCAGCCCCCTCCCAGCAGTCGCTGAAAACTAGCCCTCGATTTGAATTCTGTACACAAAGCGTATGTATCCTAAAGCTCTGACGATCTACTGTGTTTTTAGTTTTTTTTTGCATTCGAACATCTTCCTGTTTTGCAGTTTCTTCATTACATCATATTCAAACATGCACATATAGTACTTATAATGGTGAATTTTTAATATCACGTGTGATAAACTTGTTTTATTATTTATTTAAATTATTTATTTAAATTATATGACTACATGACATCAAATATACAAAGATGCTATGACACATAGTGAATATGTTATTGTTTTGTTGCAAAGATTAAATTATGTCTTCATCTTAATAGTGCAATTGTTTTATTAGTTGTTTCAGAAAGAGCTGCTTTATTGTATGATGTGAAGGAACATTTTCTGTCTGTCAACAGCTGATTTTTACACCATAATCACCAACATGAAGATTAAAATGACTGTAATGTGGTATTTGACGGAATTGTCACAGCTGATGTTTTTCTATCTGCTGGTGAAGAGCAGGTTTTATAGAGATTTTAAGCCGGTTAGCAGTGACCTCTCTAGTCTACGTCCTTCTTAAAGACGGTATGGATAATCCAGGCTGCATTTAAGGTGCCATCTGGTGCAAATTCATTCTCAACCACAAGAGGCAATATAGGCACCCCAATGGGTAAATTGTTCCCTACCCAAATCGATTCTGCTACCTTTACATTTATGCATTGTGAATTTGAAGTCTCAAAACAAAAAGAAAGAAAAAAAAAACTTTTCACACATTAATTTTTAAAACTTTACATAGATTTATGATTTAGTTTTGCTGTGCTGGCAGTTTTATTAAAAGCCTCCTTTTTATCCACTAAGTACCTTACTCAGAAGGATTCCTGCTGGGCCGTGAACCAGCCACTTTTGAGCAATGAGCCTTTGGTTCTCTTTTTTTGGTCAATATATTTCTGTTCTGACCACAAAAGAGTTTGTTAAATGCCCAATTCTATATTCCCTTCAGAATGCTAAACATTTCATGTAAAAGTAAGCAATACTGCAGGCATAAATATATGATCTTATTGTGTGCATTTTGTTACTTTTTTGCATTTGTTTTTTTTTTGTCTTTTGCATTGCAATTTTATTTGGGGTGACAATTTATCATGAGCATGTATTTCTCAATAAGGATATTAATGGTCTCACAGCCAGAATATTGAACAGATTGGACAGAATATGGAAATGGCAGACTTGCATGTTACGAAAAAGGGTAACAGTCAGTCCCATACTCATGAAACACTACTTATAATCATTAAGCTGCCGGTTCACATTCCAGAGGAGGGTGCTGTCATGGTACCTTTAAGCCAAGTAGCGTACTGTACATTTAAAAAATGAAATACTAAACTGTTTCAGAAAACCATAAACTATAATATACTTATTACCAAATCATAAATAAGATGAATACTATTGAATAGTATTCTTTTTTCAATAATATCATCAGGGAGTACATTTTTGCAGGGAAAAAACTAACCAACAAAGTAAAAGCCCACAAATACCTAAAAAATATTTGTGCGGTATTTGGGAAATATTCTCTTTCTGTAATAATGTAAAGAAGTAATTCCATTTGTGTGGTTGGTACCTGGAATCTATTTAATGTATGGGAGCAAGGGGCCACAACACTTTTTAAGAAAAGAAAAAAATGACTGTACTAATATTTAATAAAATACTAATAACATATGTAATTTAGCTTTCTTCGCCGAGTTCATAAGGGGTGAAGAAAAGTTTTAAATGCAGAACATGTGATAACATAAATGCTGGCAGCAAAATAAAGTGACATTATACACCTTGGCCATGGATGAATTCAGTGATGTAAAAGCACCAACCAGAATGTGTTTTATCATCTGAATGGAAATTAAGACATGTGATGTGTACGTCACAAAGCTGATCCCCATTTTATTTTAGCAAGTCATGTGATGTGTATGGCACAGAGTTGATCCCTGTTTTAGCTTAGCAAGTCATGTGATGTGTACGTCACAGAGCTGATCCCTGTTTTAGCTCAGCAAGTCATGTGACATTTTTGGAACTCCACACAATATAAAGCTATGAATGGTACATAGTGAGTGCAGGTGCCTTGTTACACGCCGTGTTCCCAGCACATCGTAAGTGCTTCCTTTACCCAACACTCCAGCCTGATCCCATTTCCAAAAAGGTACATTTGACCTAACACCCTCTAGCATGGCTGTGGAGAAAATGTGCAGTATTTATTTGCAACAACAGGAAATGCTGTCTAGGGGCAGACAGGAGGGGTGGTGTTAGAGGAAGTACACGGGATGCAGAGAACCACCATCTATGGGGAGATTGCCACTGGATCAGGCCCCTGCCTCCTCCTGTCAGCTACATGGGGTGCCCACAGAGTGCCTGCCGATGGAGCATCACCTTCTCCTCAACGGGGTCTAAAGCCAGGGTGATTAGATGACTCATATGCGGTATGTGCAAGATTTTCTGCACTTCCTAGTGCCATTGCTGAGTGTCTTTCTCTGATCTGCAAGAAAGCAAAATGGATGTCTGGGTGATGCTGTTGGATTATGCTGTGACAAGTTGGCCATCCATCCATCCATCCATCTTTCAGGATAACCCTAATCCTAAAAGCAAACCCTGGAATTTATCATGCGTTTAGCTGTGCGGGGGGCTGAACATTCATAATCTGAAATTGAATAAAGTGATTTTGCAATTTTGTTTTTTATGAACCATTAAACAGACTTTTTAAAAACAGAAATATAAATATATTTTATCAGAACAATGACAACATCATCTAAATGTGTAAATATCTCAAAATCTTCACCACTGGACTAAATGAAGTCTTAAAATCAAAATGAGTCTGTACTGTTCGCACAAACTGAAATCCAATAACCTCCCATACAGAGCTCATATCGGCAGACGACACAAATCAGTGTCTGATTGGGGCTCCATCTGCAGAACCAGAAAGGGAAACATGATGTGTTTGAAACATGATGGTGTGAAAGCGTTGCTGCAGTTTCCTGCCTGGTGATGCTGAGACCAGGGCTCTCCCATGCCTGAAGGTACGTCAGTTCCTCTTGGCCAGCTGCTTTTCTGCTTTCCGACGTTTATATTGGGCTATTTCCTCCATCTGCAAGCCATGAGCCAACTGCCTGTGTAAGACATTAGAGGGTGTTCCTCAATACCAAGAACGCAAAGAAAATGCTTGTGTCCTTGGCAAGAGTGTTCTTGCTAACCTGTCTCCCAAGAACAAACTTTGGATGCAATGAACCATGGGATTGATTAGCAAGGATGCAACTGATGCATTGTTAAAATTTGGAGTGAAGCAAGAACAACACCCGAGGATTTTTATCATCCTCTGTACTTCTGTTCTTGAGCATTGGAACTGGTCTTCGGCAATGGAAGATGATGTCAAACGGGTACACAAGAACATAAGAATGGTCAAGTATGCATATTGATAAGCACTGTTAACACCGTTGGGGCAGGAGGGGCAGGGGGCCAACCGGGCCCAGCTTACCCTGGCTTCAGTTCTGGCGGGATGGGCAGCGGCTTGGTGAAGTCTTCCTTGCCAACCAACCAGTACGTCTCCTCCATGCCTTTCCCCTGCATGAAAGAGAGCAGCAAGGCATACGAAATTTAATACAGAGGAGCCAGGATGAATCAACTTAGGGATCAACAAACGTGAAGTATTTTGGAAAGCTACACTAAAAATTAAGTGGCAATCGTTTGTGACCCATTCATTTCTGAAATTGTTATTATTAACAAAATAATAAGCCTTTCAATATTTATCATCACAAAGAATGATTGGATCTCTAAATACAGTCCCTTTCAGAGTACTATAAATGAACCTAAGGTGTTGCAAATGGAACCCTCTGTCATAATTGGATGCCTGTATCTTTTGTGTTTACTATTTGTTTGACATGTCCTTGTCCTATGTATAAACATATATTAGAAACTTACTAATTTCTAATATATTAACCACTTTCGTCTTGCCCACTGGGTGTGTGGCCATTTTCTAGAGAATTAACCATTTTTATGCAATATACATCCTTTTTGCATACCCGCAAACCCAGTGTAAACGGCTATCTAAATGGGCTGTCTATTTCTTAATATAATTCAGGATATCTAAGTAGGGACCTGAAAAAATGTCCTCAAAAGGAAGGAAGTTTCAGGTTTTAGCACACTTTGAGAACAACTTGATCTTCCTATCTAAATGGGGACCGTCCATTCATTTCTATGGGAAAAACCATAATCCCAATCATGACACCTTTAACCTCTACCCATCCCTAACCTTAACCATAAGTAACCAACCCAAATACAAGACTTTTGGCATTTTTACTTTTTTGATTGCATTTACAGATTTTTATAAAACTGAGGTTATCCAAATGGGCACCTCAAAAGATGTCCCCAAAAGTAGGGAAATTTCAGGCTTTACTACACTTTGAGGACAATTTGGTCCTCAAATGTGATCTATGCAAACACACACACACACACACACACACACACACACACACAAACATACCTATCTAATGAGGACCTACCATTCAAAAATAATAGTCTCTTTACTGTCAAGCACCTGTAGTAATGTGTGGTGCGCATGCTTGGCTGATCTCAGCCTACCTTGAGTTCTGTCCTTCCTCGCAGCTGCACCTTGTATCCTTCCTTGAGCTCCCACAGCATTTTCACAGTACTTTCACTGACATGGATACGATATGCTGCAGGTAAGAGGCCTATTAAACGCTGTGTTCATGGCTGCTACTGATAAACACAGAGCAGGACTGTTTCACTCTATGCATGCTGTTATCTATGCAGGCCTGATGAAAGTCCATATGTCTTTCATTAGTAATGTTCTCGCTTCTTCCAGTAAGGTCTGAGAGTGGCACCCTTGCCGCTGCAGTGCTTCCGTTTACTCACGCATGCCGGTGGACTCCATCCGTGAGGCAGTGTTCACCGTGTCTCCAAACAGACAGTACCTGGGCATGGTCAGCCCCACCACCCCAGCCACACATGGACCTACAGCCGAAACACAGAGATGAGCAGCTCACTTCCATCCTAGGAAGTCTATTGACAGGCAGAGAGCTATAGTACTAAGTACTTGTTGTACAGGCAGTCCTTGAGTTAAGAAAGTCTGAGTTCTGGATAACTCATATGAATGAACGCCTATTAAAGCCTATTATATAGAAAATTCGGGATAAATACAATGGTTCATAATAACGAATGCATCCATGACTTTGTAATACTCATGAAAGCGGTTTCAGCAGTTTGTCGACTCAGGGTACAGTACAGTACTGTATGTAGTTACTTTTATTATTATTGTATAAATATTATTATCAGGTCACAGCGAAACTCCTCAGGATCCCAGCTTGTGATCCCCCAGGCAGATACATGGTCCAATCCCACCCTCTGGAAATGGTCATCCATCTGCCACAGTCAGGTGTTAAGTGGGCGTCCCCTTGGCCTGGTCCAGCCATTTGGTTCCTGAGCAATGAGGATCCTGTGAGCCGGATCACCCTCAGGGAAACGCGCAACATGGCCATAGTGCCGTAACTGATGCTCCCTCACAATGCAGATAATGTGCCTCATGCAGCACTCCTCTAGCAATCCCAGATATCTGATCACCAAAGTCTTGGCTACATGAAGATGACTAAATGGTGTAGTTGCAACATTCAGTTGGATAAATAAATAAGAAAAACACAACTCATGTCACTATTTCTGGTCTCCTTCTTTTGAATATGTAGGAGCTCTCATGTCTATGCATGAGTCATTCACACCTGGCCACATCCCCCCCCCCCTTTTATGGCACTGACGGGGATGTATCTGAAACGGGTTTCACCGTTGTGTTGTTCATCAAATTACCATACAAATGTGATTTGAATGTGCGGTAATACGCCTATTTAGAATGTGAATAGCAATCTTCAGATGAGAGCGCTACTACACGCCCCCGATGCAGATAAAACAAAGTGACATGGTTTACTTTTTTGCCGATTTAACCTAATTTTAAAAACTTTAATACTTCCGGCAATGGATGTTTTGAAAAGAGGACAGATTAGGGATTTAGTCAGCGTTTATTTCATGATTCTACAGCCTTACCACCCGCCTGTAGTTGTTCACCCCAGATACAACAGATCCCTATGGCCTGCCCTGACCCCAGCTGTTTCACCACCCATGCAATCTCAGTGAGATTGGGTGGTTCACAACTGATCAGACGATCAGCTTCAAGAACCGTGGACCCAGAGATGTCCAACATCCTAGCTGGAGGGTCAGCTTTAAACAATTGCTCAAAGTAGCCAGCCTGCAAAATTACAGTGGTATTCGTAAGGACCATCCCATCACCCGCCCTGACTGCAAATCTCAGAGGAACAGATTCAGATTTACATAATGCGTCTGTAAGCAGAACATGGGTCACTAGACCACTGATGATGTGTCAGCTGCTCACAAATTCGTCTAACAAACGCCTATCTGCTTATCTACCTTCAAAGCCCACACAGTCATTCTTCTCAGTTCCTGGTACAGACTGGAGTTGCCACCAAGACGTGTACTCCTCTCGACAATATCCAGGGTGCCCTGCGAGATGAAACACCTCCTTCTGGGAACATGGGCAATACCAATACAGCCCTTGGCAACCTTCAGGGTTTTATCACTGAAGGCCTCCCACATCACATTAGAGTCAGTAGTCGCACCCAAGTTTACAAGTTCCTCACACGATTGCAAACTCATCAGAAACAGCTTGATCTTGGAATCTGGTGAAGTCCAGCCTTATTCTCCTAGTAGGTGGTAGCCTACTGGATCTAAGATGAATCTTCACAGTAGCAACAACAAGTCTGTGGTCAGAATTCACAATCTGGTCACTTCTGTAGACCCTGCAGTTCTGCAGGAGCCTCCAGCATCTGCCCATGAGGATGTGATCGATCTCCTTCACTGTAGCACCTGTGTTGGAGTACCAAGTCCAATGATACGGCTCAAAGTCAATACTGACACAATCCTCATAGCCAGCCCTGTCAGTACCAGTGGTCACACTGAAGTCACCCATAACCAGAAGAGTGTCACCTTGTGTAAACCCTTCAACCACCAAAGTAAAATGTCTCCCTCAATGAGACATCACTCACCTCAGTTGGAGCATACACTGAGACAACAGACAAGACACCCAAGGAGTGCCTGAGTCTCATGATACACTCATTGAAAGAAGTGACACCAGACACCACCGGAAGGAGCTGACCTGTTACAGCAACAGCTACTCCCTGTGTATGACAGCCTTCAGACTGACAAGACCAAAAGTAGGTATATTCATCTACAGAGATCTGGCCACTCCCCGGTCTGCCATCAAAACGTGCAGTTTATGAAGCTCCCCTGACAGCAGAGGAAGATGGTCATCGTGCCGGAGAGACATGACGTTTCATGTGCCTACCTGGATGGGTCTCCTCAAACTGGGACCCAAGTGCCACCATGCAGCAGGCGATGCCACAGCACCACACCAGCCTCAAACCCTAACAGGCCTGACCCTATTAGTTCTCTTGACTCATTCAGGGATGGGGCTCCCAAAGACTTTCCCTCATTTCCTTCATGGTGTGTGCAGCCTTCCTGGGGGCGTCTTCAGCAGAGCTACTGCCACGAAGAGCAGAATAGTTTCTAGCTTGTTTAAATCGAGCAGCTGTGACTTCTTTTATGGTGGCTGGAGGGCCAATCCCGCTACCAACCCCCAAAAATTGTTTCCCTGTAAGTTGGAGAACCGATTGCAGGGCTGGATGCAGTTTAAAGTCTTACCCAGGACATAATTATTATGCATTATGTTATTTTTCCAGCTTACCTACAAATTTGATTTAATGACAGATTAAAAGAAAGGATCTCGTTTGTAAACTGGGGACTGCCTGTACCAGATCATACTGTACAGTATGTATTCGTCTTAGGCACATTACAGTGTGAAAGACCTGGTTAATACTCCTCACCAGCAGTGGTCACATGTTGTATAGTTCTTGCCCTGGAAGCTCAGCCTAACTACACTGATACTGCAGTTAGTTCTTTGACAGCTGCAACCTCATTTTGTACCATTTGCATTACTCACACGATGCTTTGGATATAAGCAACTCTGAACAAATAATGGTAAACATGAGTTTTTTACAGTGTATTCTGTCTGTTGATTTTCTTGCTAAGATGCTGCTTGGGTGGGCAGCCTGAAAGCTTCAGGATCAAATGCTCCATATGCGTGTGCATAATGGGGAGAGAAGGATGTGTGCAGCCCCGACCCGTGTGCAGGCCGATGCGAATGCGAACAGGAACGTCAGGCATGTGCCTCATCTTGAACGTGCCGACGGCGCTCAGGATATCTAGGGCCATGCTGGCGATCTCTGTGGCGTGCCGATTCCCATTGGGCACGGGCAGTCCTGACGCCACCATGTAGGCATCACCAATGGTCTCCACCTGGGTGAGGCATCACAAGAGACAACAAGCTTCATAAGGAAGAAGACGAATCCTGCCTGTAAATGAACAAGGAGAAAGCAACCCCAGCTAATTGAGGATGCTGACTTGTTAACCAAAATGTCATTGGGTAAGTTCCGGATCAGACGTTCATGTGTGTTTTCACTTTAAATGAATCAAACACAGAACTGTTACCATAGTGCAAAATACAGGGGGGTCCAGGGGGGTCAGACACCCCCGATTAACCCATGAGACCCCCTGAAACCCTCAAACAGGATCTACCTCTCCTAAATCCATGTTGCCTTTCCTCAGAATGTTATTTGCATCCAGGTAATTACCATTTTCATAAAACCTTTGATAAATCCTGTAGTTTTAATGTATAGTGGTACCCCTTGGTTTTTAATATTACTTCAGAGTAAACAGTATTTGGTAATAATATTGAAATTATAGCTTAAAGACGAGACATGTATTTAAAAAGATAAAAGCTATGTCACACTAACTTATAAAAAGAGGCATATGTCAGTTCTGCCCAAATTGCCCAAAATGTAGTGGAAGCTAAAACCCTGGGTTCTTTTAAATCAGAGCTAGATAAGATTTGAACAACTCTGAGCTATTAGTTAAGTTCTTCTCAAACGAGCTTGATGGGCCGAATGGCCTCCTTTCGCTTGTAAATTTCTTTTGTTCTTATGTATGTTTATAATAAGGTTATTAATTAAGTTGTAAATCATTAATAGACAATTAAAAACAAGTTATACGAGTTTAATTTTAATTAATGAGTTACCATAATAAGTCGCAAAAGGGAGCATTATTGTAAAATAGTACCAGCCACGGTGTAGGGATGACAACCGACTGGTTAAATGTGGTTTAAATGGTATGTGTGGATAGTCCTCTTCTGAATAATGGTAACATGTAAATGACCATTGTGATGTTTCTGGCCTGCCAACGGGTAGTTGGGTGTTTAAGGATAATGAATTACAATCTGGGCATTAACAGATTGAATCCCTGGTAGGGTAATACTATTGAACCATCGAGTAAGGTTCTTAAACTGCACAGCAATAAAATAAAAGTAATACATAAAAACAATGAAAGACACCAAATAGGTACAGGCAGAAAGGATATACCTTATAGACATCATGGTTTCCAATGACAGCATCAAATAAAGTGTAGAGGTCATTGAGCAGATCCACCACCTCGATGGGCTCACTGTTGGCTGAGATGGTAGTGAAACCCACAATGTCACTGAAGTACAAAGTGACGCTGTCGAAATACTCAGGCTCCACGGTGCAACCCATCTTCAGGGCCTCAGCTACAGACCTGTGAGGCCACAGGCAACATCTGCTCATTCACACAGCCCTTAACAGCCCGCTAACAGCAAATCAGTTTTAATATTCGTTGGACTGTATGTGGGTGTGTAATTGTCAATAGGTTCTCTACAGGTTCTTGTATCATTCTGCACTGTATGTATTTTATATCTGTGCTTGTATGCATGGAGTATTAGCATATTTTAGTACATGTGGTATGCATGCTTGATGAGGTTGTAACACATGCTGTATGTATGTTGGATGATGTGTAGGATGTCGGTTGTGTTTTGCTAGGCTCAATAGGTTCTTCTGCTTCTCTAGCACTCACGGTGGTAGCATCTGGGTAAGAAGCCTCTCAGTCTTCTGCTTCTCCACCTCCAGCTCCTCTGTCCTCTCTCGGATCAGCTCCTCCAGGTTGCTGGAGTACTGTTCCAGCATCCTCAGCATGGAGTCAATGATGTTGGTCTTCTTCCCCTTGTTGATGTTTTTGAACTGCAGGCGATTTTTTTGTGGACCGTGTCTCCGTCAACACATGATGAGATTGGCAGTAGCAGCTGAGCAGGATAACGTAGTTCTGCAGTTCAGCTGGCTTACAACATTACAGTCCTAAAGGCTGCTTTATACTTCTGCACTGAATCGACGCCGTAGGTCTGACGTAGCCATGTACCCTATGCCGTAACCTAGGCCATAGCCTGATGCACACCTCCCATAAAATATAAATAGGCATCGCAGTAACGCAGACTGCATCAACTGTAATTGGTCCGCTTATATTCACATCGGTCTACTGGCATAGTTTTATGAGATTGCCTCGATTTAAAAAAATGTGCACCAGATACAATTTGGGATGAAATCAGGATCAGAGCACACTAGGAAAGCCAAAAAAAGCAACGAAAACCGCAATGCATTGTACTGGCATTTTTTCACATATGTTTTTTGCATTTTCATCTTGTGTTTGTGTGCATTTTTAATATTGGATTTTATTGTGCATTTTTATGATTGTATTAAATAAGTATTTAAATATGCAAATCAGAAAATCAGATAAATGTAGATGACATTGGTATTGTAGTGTCGGTTTATGAAGAGATTTTGAGGAGAGAGGTTGGAGATTTTGGTGTGGAGATCGCAGGTTGTTTTTGGCATCATATTCTGACTACATTTTGCTTGAAAATGAATTCAGAGTTTCTTTTAGCTTCAGTGCAGCGTTTTCAAAATGCACTGCAACAAAGCGCACTAGTGGGAACACCATACAGTACATTGCTTTTTGTGCAATGCATAGTGTTCAACTGGATCACTGAATGTGTGCGTTGATAAAAAAGCACAATGCATCGGACATAGTGGGAATGAATAATGTCAGCGACAGCGTATGTTATTGTATGCATATTTTTATCAGTTTACTGAGACTGATGACTGTAAAGTAATGTTTAATTTTATTTGTTCATGTAATTCTTTTTGTAAACATTGATCATCATTTGGTTTTGTAATGCCATGCCTTTTTGGAAAACTCTAGGCTCTTTGGAAAGCCCCTAACCTACAACATACTAAAATTTTAACTCCCTAAGTGTGTTTTTGAGGGTTTCATAGCCAAAAATCAAACTGAAGCTAAATTCATATAATAAAAGTTAGTGATTATAATTAGCTTCTGTGAATTTTTTTTAACAGTTTATTGGTTTAGCATTATGAAATAAAATTAACTGGTAGTTAGCAAATTAGTAGTTATCAAAGCAATTTTTTCGGTTAACTGTGGCCACCACTGGGCTGAGGGCACTTACCTGGTCGAAGATCTCATCAAAGGTGGGTCTCCTCTCTGGCTGCTCGTTCCAGCACTGCTTTATCAGCTGAATGCACTCCATAGGGGCGTGGTCTGGAGACACAATGGGCCGACATATGGGTGGGGGCTTCCGGATCTTTTGCACAATCTCTGAAAGGAAAAGTGAAATACAGAAAGCGACATGTCACATGGCTGAATCATACAGCTGACTACACAAATCTTCAATGGATACTGTATGAACTTCCAGGCCATTAATTAAAGGCAATCATATGATGAAGGTAATCTACAGTCAGTTAAAAGTGTATTGCATTTTTTAAAAATATTATTGTGAAATCAGGCACCTGGTGACGTATGAAAAAGTATCAGGATATATCGCTATTTTGTCATGATGTTTGCAGCCACGTCCATAGGCTTGTGCTGTCACCTTGGACGGAGAGGTCCAGCATGCAGAAGGGTGGGCCTCGTATAACCACCTCCTGCATGATGATGGAGAAGCTGTACACATCACCCTGCATAGTGCCATGCAACCCAGGGAATGAGCCCCTCAAGTTCTCCGGGGCTATCCAGAGCAGCTCTGAAAAGCCGGTGAACCGCAGTCAGAGATCCAAATGCACCGACACTCACATGTTATCTCAAAGATGTTTTCAAACATGCCTTGACACCAGCCGTTAACATCACAACCACAGTGCCAGTGTAGGAACCCACAAGCAAATATGAAACACAAGCACATACTCCCGCAGTTTACTTATTTATGTTACAAAAAGTGTATCATCAAAGCCTGGACATTAGAATGACATAAGGTTGCCAGCCAATGTCCAGGGCTGTGTGGGTTTGATATGGACATGCTAAATGTAACTGTGAGGTGAGACTCACCCTCTAGAGGCGGCTCCTCGTAGGGGAACTTTTGAGCCCCCAAAACCTCTTTGTAGCCATAATCAGTCACCTTGAGCACGAAGCGGCCGTCCACCACGCAGTTACGGGACTTCAGGTGGCCATGGCACATGTTCCTGTGGTGTAGGTACTTCATGCCCTATTGACCGTAGAGGCAGGAGTTACTGGCAGAGGACATGACTGCCATCGAGTCTGTTACTACTGCAGTCTTTTAGTTACCGGCAGAGTGTGTTAACACTGTAGTCTCCGAGTTACTGGCAGGAGACATGACTGGCATTGAACCTGTTACTACTGTAGACTCCTAGTTAACAGCAGAGACCGTGACTGTCATGGAGTGTGTTAATACTGCAGACTCCAAGTTAACGACAGAGGACGTGACTACAATTGAGTCTCTTAGTACTGCATACTCTGAGTTACCAGAAAAGGATGTAACCGTCATTGCATCTGTTAATACTGCAGTTATGGTACCATGTGCACACTTCAGCAACACAGTGAATGAGTCTTACACAGTGAATTTAGTCTTGGACTAAAATGTGCCCATTCTTGTTTAATGGCACTATAAAAAGTAAGAGTTTCACTGCTACAAACAGTCCTCAGTTATACAATAAATACCTTCACTGATATGCTGTATATTCTGTAATGTCATACATATATGTCTCTTAAATGATTTTGTGTTTATTAATGACCTGACATTTTTCTGTAGCCTTTTGTTAAGGCAGAAACTGATCATGTGGATGATGGTTTTGCTTTTTCAGATGGCTTGGAAATTCAAAAACATCAATTAAGTTTGAGTTTACTAAAACAGTATCTGGCAGCAGCTCGAAGCAAGATTCTGGATGTGATGTTGCAACTCAAATACTGATGGAAAAATGTACCTTGATGAGGTCCAGCAGCAGCGAAGACTTGAACATCCAGTCCAGCTTGACATCCTCATTACGCAGCAGATCCTCCAGGCTCCCCCGCGAGCAGAACTCGGTGACGATCGCAAAGACACCACAGTCATGAAAGTAACCGAGGAATGGGTTCACATTTTCATGACGCATGTCCTTCATCTGAAAACATACACACATCACAGCAGCTGTATAGGCATAAAAAGGCTGGTGTTTTCATAGAATGCAAGAAAAAAGAAACTTTAAAATGGAGCAAAATATTATGACTTTAATGAATAACATAAGCTAATGTTAACACCAACCAGGTGGAAGATGTCACAGGTTTTTGGGTTGATAGCTGCAAAGTTTCCGGATGGGAGTTTTTTCAACCATGCCCAGTCCCCCTAGGAAAGCACGAGATATTACCAGGGTGACACTAGCCAATGCTGCTTTGCTTAATGATACTTATGAATAATGTATAGGAAAGTGGAAGCCTGCACCTCATAGATGGCCACGTTGGAGTTCTCATGGGTGGCAGCAGTCAGACTGGAGGTGGAGTACGGAGATTTAAGGCTGTGTTCTGCCTCAGAGTGACTCCTCCTTATCTCGCTGGTTTTGCTGTCATCCAGGCTCAGCTTCTGTATCGATGTAGACAGACATGTCTGCAATTTGTCACCCTGGAGACTCGTGCAGAAATTGCATGGCAAAAGTTTACCAAGGGACACTGGAATTCCATTTTTCTTACATTAATAGTGTTTCTCAATAGGTGGGTCAAGATTATTTTCTTGTAACTTTTACCATAATCACTTCATCACCCCCCAGTAATATTTGCTGCAAATCACCTGACCTGAATCCGATTGAGCATGCATTTCACTTGCTGAAAACAAAACTGAAGGGAAAATGCCCCAGGAACAAGCAGGAACTGAAGACTGTTGCAGTAGAGGCCTGGCAGAGCATCAC
>JAODKF010000121.1:18729-28929 GCA_026779585.1 Mormyrus proboscirostris | reverse complement strand
TCCATTGTGGTGGTGTATAGAGCCAAAAATGTTAGCATTGTGTCGATGTCCCAATATTTATGGACCTGACTGTATAAAACCCTATTCCGTAAATATATACAGTATATAAATGATGTGCTTCTGTAACATAACACACTAATTTTAATGAACATGAACATAAAAGTGAAAGTGGCGTGTGTGCAGTGGGACAGCCTGAGGTGCCAGTCCAGTCTGGACCCATGTTTCTGTTTTTTCAAGATCACAAATACAAGACTTTGTCTGTGTTGCTGTCCTCCTCACACCAGAGGCATATTTCTTTTTCTCGGGTTTTCCCTCTGCTGGGCCGGTGTTTTTTTATCTCATTCCTCCATTCCACTATTTTGTTAAGCCTATTCCCAAATAAAAACCCTATTCCAACCTGTCATGCATATCTGTTAACCATCTTGATCGGAGCAGGACTAGCACCACCACAGGGGTCTGCATGTACTGCCTGCTTAATACCATAAAACATGGACAGTAATTTGCTCATTAACAATAGCAGCTAGGAGATCCAATTTGTGGATCATAATTATGACAAGGATGCAATATAATGCCCAATCAGTTTTTCCTCTTGCAGCCAATAAAATAGACTTGCTGCATCTATACTCCAGTGTCCCATAATCATGTACTGGAGAGGTAGTTCAAAAATGAACTGATGGCTTTTTCAGTATTTATATAATTGTCTACTGAATTTAAACAAGCAACTGCCAAGCAACCGAAAGCCTTCAGTAGCTCTGTCTTTGATATTAGGTTTAATATGCACTGAGAAATTTTCCTTTGAACCTTGTCCACTAACCTTGTTGCTGAGGGATGGATTGATAAAGGTGACATCTTCCAGAGTCAACAGAATCTTGTTCGGACCCTTAACCATCTGCATCTGGCCAATACGTCGTCTGAAAGTAAAGACCAGCATTAAGGTCAAGTAGGAGTAACGGATGAGGGCAGACTGTCCAGATTACCCTGCGAAAAACAAGTTGACTTCATGGAAATCATTACATTTCGGGCAGCTTCTCTATCTTAAAGCTCTGAAAGTTGCTCTCTGCCTGTCATGTGTTCTTTAACTGATTTCTTGTAGATAAAACTCACAATCTTGCAATAGTTTAGTCCTTACTAGTTAGTGGATACAAAAAGAAGGTAACTTGCCATATACACCCGTGGAAAAAATTAAGAGACCACAGGACAATTTTTTGTTTGACTCATTTCTCAATTTCTGGGTGTGTCTGTGAATAATATATATTTATATATATGAATTGTCCTAGCAGTGCACTTCACACCTGCATTCGTTTGGGAAATAATGTTTCCCATTCCTTTTGAAGGTCACTTGATGTCATCCTACAATTCATGAGAAACTGTCAGATAAGTTAATGCTCATCTCTGGCAATAGAATGTCGCTTCCCCCCTTTACCTGGTTGACTTCTGGTCGTTCTCAGTGTCTCCTGCTTCAGTTTCTTCTTGTGTACTGCTGTGTTAGAAATTTACCTAGAACCTGTTGCTCAGCATAGCCTTCTGTCAGCAGAACTATGACTAAACCAGGATTTTAAAATGCAGATTTGTTTAAAAATATAGAGTGGTCTCTTAATTTTTTCCGTGGTTGTATATCTGAGGATTACAAGTTATAGAAGAAATAAATTATCTGCAAAACAAAATGACTAGAGTAACTGAACATTCTTGGTAAATAAATGTGTTAACTTAATGAAAATGATTTCATAGTAGACATCATGTTTATTTTATACTAATGTACTGATTTAGGTAATGATGTAATGATTTTATAGTCAGCTACAAAAACACATGGAATCAAAAAACAAAATATGAACTACAAGCAGTTTGCCAGTATAATCAGGAACCTGGAGGCTCCATTCTCATCTAGTGCTGTACTAATCTAAGCTTAAAAATGACTTCAGTACCTTATACAGTAAGAAAGTCCAATACAGGTGAAAATCATCCAGACAGCTGACAAAAACACTGTGATGACAAAAAAAGGATCCACACCTGACAGACAGGAAAAACTGGGTTATTAAAGGTTGTTTTAATAATTAATTTAACTTTATTTACATATTTATAACTATCTCTAAGAGCTTCCACAACCTAGAAATGTCTCATTATTTTGATCGAATTTCCACGTAAAACAATCCTTCACCCAGCTACATACTTCTAAGTGCAGAACTCCAACGTGATTTTTGACGCGCCCTGCAATTTGCATGCTAGCTCCACAACCATCAGTTTTAGTCTTCTACCCCTAATTCCTTATTCCGTGTATTCACACCATCCCTCTCATGGATGCTAACTCTCTGCCCTAATTTGCCCACTCTGTATATTACCCTCACTTCCATGAATTCATGACCCTCAAAGCTAGCTCTCTGTGGCCTGGTCCTCCTCACCTCCAGCGCAGAATGCTCCACGGGCGAACCAGCAGTTGGATTCAGCCCTAGGGGGGAAACCATCAGGGAAGTGAATAGGCTGGCCCAGGAACGTCATCATACCGGCCTTCAAATCCACACGATAGGTGGGGTATAAGTCCCAGGAGAGGCCGTTAGTGTCCAGGAGCACATAATCCACCAGGTTGAAACCAGAGGCATTCGTGTGGAAGTGCTGGTTGAATCCGCCGAAGGACAGGTGGGTGGTGTGGCGTGCAAGGTTGCTTGCTGACAGCCATGTCCTGGAATCCCGCAAATTTTGCATGGCTTTGGCCATAAACATGATGGAGCTGTAGATGGTCCCGAATAAAGGAGATACCTGCATAACAAGAAGCACAGACATGCAGTTTGTCTGAAGAATTACTGTCAATTCACATGTATCCTTGACATCCAAATACAAGACAATAAGAACAATATCACCAGAAAAACTACTGGTCTACGATATAGACCCATGTCTGGAAGTCTTGATATCCATAGTGATACCTGCTCGGGCTCTATGTTCCTTGGCACTTCCCCACGCTCCATGGCTTCCTGATATGCCTGGAAGAAGGACTTCTCGTGGGAGTCCATGGTGATGGTAAGGACAGCATCGTAGGCAAGCCGTAGCTTGCCGTTGGTATGCAGAGCCGGATAGCTCACATTCTGGTAGGGAAGGCTGTAGAGCAGCGTGTCGTATGGCACAAATACAAGGGAGCCCTCAGTCAGGCGCATGTCCAGGGCCATCTCCAACAGCAGCTTCTGTGTCTTCCCGCCGATCAGAGCCGAATGCATGCAGAGGATCACTACTGTGGGAATCAGAAATGGTGTGAGCAGCTGGAACAGCCTTTGCTTTGTAGGGATCCAACCAGGGGCATCTGCAAGTGTTATTTTTTTTTGATGGGATACGCCCCCACCACCCAACCAATGCCCACTCTGACCTGTCAATTAATGAATTACATTCTTGCCAACCTATTTTAAGTTGATTCTCCATCTCCTGGTCATATGAAATTTTTGTAGCACTTTCTCACTGTCAATTTTGATGTCATGCTGAATGTTCATTATAGCAAAGCCAGTGGATCTGTCTGTGAAACTTACCAAGCTCACTGGTGCAGATTTATGGAATACCATTACAATGTTTTTGATTCTGTATATATTATCTATTGAACTATGGGCCATATTTAATAATGAATTAAACATTTCATGAGCCACTACTTTGGGCAGCTGGGCACAGCGGTGTTGTGGCCATAGCCTGTCATATAGTGTCTGTCATATCATTGAATAGATCTTAAGTGATTGTCCCAGCCTGTTTTCTGTGACAATGCCCCTTGCTTGCTAGAGAGCTGTGATTGGACAGTGATTATTTTGTGGTGGCACAATTTCAGCAAGTACTTTCTGAAAATGAAAATAAGCCAGATGAGCAAAGATGGCCATTGCATTTTGGTGTGGTGTGGCACAATTTCTTTGTTTAATTGTGTGCAATGTAAACCCTTATAATTGTTTTTCTGGATGGTAGTGAAATAGGATGCAAAGCAATAGACTGATGGTTTTGCTTTTCATTGTGTCTCGGTCTTGTCACGACTCTTGTGCATTGCATTATCACATGGCACAGTTTCTGTGTACTGTGCACAGTAAAACAACATGCTGTGTGGATTGTTTTTCAATGCACGCAGATGTTGTGTTTGTGTTTCAAGGTGGCACGAATTCTGCTCCATACATAAAGACAATGTAATTTAGAATACTAGACAACTGTATTGCTCAAGAACTGTGAGAGAAAATCATGATGATGCTTCTGAGGGATTCATATTTTACCCAGAATCATGTGCCCTACTGCTCTTTTTATGTTCCTATTGCAGCCATAATGAGGAAAAAAAGAAGATGTCACTTTACACACAGTGTATATTAGTGTACAGCTGCAGGTGCCCAATATCCTACCTATATGACTCAATCTGACCTTTTATTTGACCTCTGTATCTCCTAATGGGTTTCCGTATCGTGTACTAAAGAAGCTTAATTAAAATAAAGGACTATGATTTCTGTGAATTTTCTGTCACTAATGAAGTGCACAAAAACTACTCACAAGCATTTTTATACTATACTCACTGCGCAGGTCCTCTGCCTTCTTGATTTTTGCTAGCGTGTGACGTATGCTACTTGGGTCATCGTCAGTCGTCGCCATGACGCCCACGGGGATTCCATGGCTCCGCAGGGCACCGGCCACTTTGTTGGCTGTCTCTATCCAGCTCTCCTCCACTGACGAGACAATGCCTGTGTGCGCCCAGCGGAAATGGCGCATCACACTAAGCAGCACCCACGTGGGCGGGGGCACGGTGCGGGCAAAAGTCGGGTGGCTGCGGGGGTCATCCAGTTCATAGCTGACGCAAGCCCAGGAGAACACAGGCTTGTTCCAGCTCTTAGCCAGCAGGGAAGCTGCCTCGCAGTAGCCAGGGTTGGTGGGCCCCACAAAGCCAGACACCTGGGAGTGGTAGCCCAGGAAGCGACTGAGGGCCCTGGAGGTCTGGCAGTCCTCCTCAAGGATGACATACCCGAATGTGGAGCCCAGTGACAGGGAGCTGTCCGTGTTGATCCTGTTCACAGCAATCTGTGCTGCCGCCCTGGGTAGTGCCTTAGCAAAGAGAGGGTCACATGACCATGGGCCCACTACACCAACCTTGAATACGGCCATTTGGGTCCTGCAGGAAGATATCAGCACGGCGAGTAGGAAAAAGCGGAGCCAGGCTTTGCAGAAAAGACAAAATAGCTGATGGTCCTTCACGTCAGGAGCCGGCCGTTTCTGCGTTAAGCCATGGGACAAATGGTACTGCCGGAGCATTGTCCCAATGCCCCCCTCATAGGCCTAGTGCTCACAGCCCCCTGAATGTTTTCACCTAGCAGGCAGCCTGGTAGCCTAAAAATAATAATAAAAAAGAACGAGGGAGGGAGCAGATGAGGGAAGCTTAACCCAACAGAGGGATGAGGATTGAATTTATTTACTACAGAACACCATGGATGAGAACATAGAAGGGATGGATATCTGTGGGGATTTTATAGTATATCATGTAAAAAAACAGTACTCTTGCTTGATTAATTTCCATTTATGGGCATTGCTTCTGACATCATTTCCTTCTAGTTTACATACATCAGCTCACCCTTAAGGAATCTGGGAGCACCTTAATTCCCGCCACCTATCTGCAAAAAGAGAATAATTATCTTGATATTTCTGGTTATGTAAAGCATATTTACCTATTCCTGGTACCTCAAAATCACTCCATATAAATGACTGTGTGTGTATGTGCATACAAGCCCTTCTTCACACCGCACAATGTCTAACCTAGAACTTCAAGTTTTACAGTCAATTTTACAATTTGCATGTTCTCCCCATGTCATTATGGGGTTTCCTTTAGGTACTCTGCCCCCTCCCTCCCCCCTCATGGTTCAAGACCATGCTGAGATTAACTAGTTAATAATGTCATTTTGATACTAGTCATATAAAATCACCAGTAGATTAATTTTTTGGTATGAGTGACAATGTCGGAAAGCAGGCCACAGTTCTGCATACAAAGGTTGGCGTTTGTGGACCTGCAGTAGCATACCTGTAAGTTTCTGCAAGCTGCCTGTAAACCCTGCTGACTAGTTGTACATCAAAGTTGGATGTCGGCTAGTGTAATTTATATTATACTTTAATTGTAAATTGTGACAAAACCAGACATGTTTGGAAGCCATATTCTGACACTACATGAAAAGCTGTAGAACATGCTTTTTTTTGTAAAATCACCTAACAAAAAAATTAAAAATGTCAGCTGGTATTATTTCTATAACAAGTTTTAAATGTAAGTAACTATCAAACCACTGTTATATGACAAATTCAAATAATTAAATTGCATTGGCTATCTGGGTTATGTTACAATCCTTTATGAGCTGTAAATGTATTACATTCTTAATGGTAGAACAAAGCAATTATACACTAAAAAATTGTCCTGTACATTAACAGTAAATTACTGGCAGCAGGGTTGCCAGTAGTTTACTGCTAATTTTTACAGTAATCTACTTTACAATATGTTACTGTTATACTGCCACACTGGAAAAAGTATCCTGTAGGATTTTCTCAAATTAATTAGGGCAACATTTTTGCACTTGCTAGTTTTAGTTAAATTTATAATTTTTTTTGGGGTTTTTTTAAACCCAAGTTTAGCAAATAATGTGCCCATTGCCAAATTAAAGGACCCATTCAGCGTCTGATCCAAAGTGGCACCAGGCATGATGGCAGAAACAATTGTACATAAAAGATTGTCTATACTTACCGTTAAAGAGAGGTAAGTTCCTTAACTGAAAATAATTACATTACTCTTACAGTCCTTACTATCGTGATGTCATGTATATCTTAAAAAATGGAAAAATTCCCATAAATTGGTTAACCTTTCTTCCAAAAATTAATTACAAAATTTAATTCCAAACATTGAAAGGAAGCTATTCAAGTTGCAAAATAAAATAAGCAAAATTAGATAACATTAAATGTACATTAAAATAATAACGATGAGCTGAATTTGTGAAAGGGGGGGATATCGAGGTCTTCGGAGTGGCCTTGGTGGGACTTACCCTCGCTGACGCTTATAATCCCTTCTAAGTCATAATGTATCAGGGGTATTGCAGACCTCAGACAAATAACCTGCAGATTATCATAAATCCCTGGACGGGAGGCACAGTATGAATAACATCCATGGAGAAGAGGCTGACTAACTGTGTCGTGAATAAGGATCACACACATTTCTATGGCATACGCAATAGGTCCGCTACACAAGATCTATCCAAAAACAACTATAATGTGTGTGGCTTGAAACTGACTGCCAGGGTCTGATTTTAACTTTGCCGACAATGCCGTGATCTTAGCGGAGTTTATGGTGAGTATTTCTCCACCTTTGAATTGGACTGGGGGTCCCAATATGATATTCCGTCATGGTACCCAAAATCTCTAGCAATGCCCCTGCTTACCCTTGACTGAGGCCCTCCCCCACCAAACAGATAAATTCTCTCTTAATACCGAGAATACTTTTGATAGAATAGACTGGGAATACATATGAGCTGTGATGAAACATAACCCAAAGTCATGGTGAGCGTCAGGTACAAATGTATCACTTCTGTTTTAGTTTGAATATGCCTGAGAAAATTACACCTTTGCACTAGCCATTTGGAAATGCTACTTAATATATTTTATAATCACTCATGTCCATCTCCATCATCGATTACTTATTAGCTTCATCAGGGTGACTGTGGTGTTTGAGGGAATTTATACTTTCCATCTTGTAATAGAAAAAAAATAACAGAATTGTGAATTTGTCATTGCATGTGGGGCATAGGGAACCGTTAATGGGGGAGGGGGGCTTTTAAGATGATTCCAGAGTGATAGTGGGCCCTGTAAACTTTGAAACATAATTGGATTGGTCTAGGTTTGAGACCCAGTCTGATCTTTATTAAGCCCAAAATCTCTAGCCAGGCGGCTTTTAGGATGATTACAAAGTGAGAGGGGGCCCTGTAAACTTTGAAATGTAACTGGATTGGTCTGAGTTGGGGACCCAATATGATATTAATGGGACCCAAAGTCTCCAGCCACACCCCTGGTGGGGGATACCTGGTTATATTTGTATTTAGGTCTGATCTCTGTAGGTGGGTATACCTACTTTTGGTCTAGTTGGTCTGCGAGTGCTTTGCAGAGTGGAAGGAAAACCCAGTTCATTCTTCCCAGTTGATTCTAGAATTTGCCAGGAATGTGTTCTTGCTCCTACTCTGTTTAATGCTTGTATGGACTGGTTGTTGGGACTGGACCGCGTGTCAGCCTGAGGGATCGCCAGCCGAGATCCCAAGGAGTTTTGCCGTGTGGTGGGTGTGGTAACATGCTGCATCAGCGTATGCTGCCCAACCTGACCTGATTTGACCTGATGGAACTGCTTGTGATTCATTTCAAAGATAGCAGTAGTAGCTGCAACTTTTTCACTTTTCAGCTACTTGGCTATGTGGGTACTTTTTCTTGGCTACAGTCCATTGAAAAGCTGAGAAAAAGTACTTTTTCAAATTCAACTTTTGGACAAGGTTGAATCACTTTTCAAGGTCAAAGTTCATCCTGCAAAATGCATTATTACAATTGGTTATTAAAAAGACAGTGGGGGGGCGGGGGTGATAACGTCAGCCAACCGGGAATGTTGATTACTCCCAAGCTCCTGACCTTGGGCATATCATGCAGGGACTATGTCTCCTAATGGCGGCGCTGCTTTGGGGACTGATAAGGCTCCCAAAACACAGAGAAGCACAAAGGTACAGCAAGAAGCTAGCGAGACTCAGGATGGCAGCCCAGGTGAATGGTCTGTGCAACTAACACGTGAAATTACCGAATGCGTTGGCAAAGTTGTAGATGAAAAACAAATACATTGGAAGCTTTTACATCCCGCATGGAGGATCATTCAAAATGTATCGAGGGAAC
Source organism: Mormyrus proboscirostris (assembly GCA_026779585.1). Classification (NCBI taxonomy): domain Eukaryota; kingdom Metazoa; phylum Chordata; class Actinopteri; order Osteoglossiformes; family Mormyridae; genus Mormyrus; species Mormyrus proboscirostris. The sequence continues at coordinate 20,049 of JAODKF010000121.1, read as the reverse complement.
AAGGAGCCGGGTGTCGGCAGCGGAGGACTTGATGGCTACAACGGAAAGGTTGTTGGAAGCGGCAGAGAAAAAAATACAGATGCTCATAGAAAAAGTGGATGAAATTGAAAACAGATCTAGACGGGATAATATCAAAATTGTGGGGCTGAAGGAAGAGAAAGTGAGCAACCTATTCACTTTTTTATAACATGCCTTTCCGAGATTCTCAGGCTGGACACAGAAAAGGGACGAATTAAAATTGATCGAGTGCATAAAACCCCAGGTCAGCCAGTTTTTAGTCATTCTTGAGCAGACCTCATTAATCTGCATGATTCTAAGGACAAATGGCAGATTATGGCAGCTGTGACGGTTAAATGCCAGCTGCAGTATGGAAACCAGAAAGTGTTAATTCAACAGGATTTTTCCGCAAGTGTGAGAGAGCGGCATTGCAATTTTACCCAGGTCTGCCAACAGCTGATTCAATGCGTTTTCCCGCTACTCTCGGCGTGACTTGTCACAAAGTGAAGCACATCTTCCACACTCCGCGAGAGGCACAGGGCTTTTTGAATGGCCTTCACTTAAAGCTCTTCAGAGTAATCAAGGGTGTGAACTTGTTGTTCTGTCTTGATTGAGATCCGTAAATAAGACATAGCTTTTTTCATAGATTTTTTTTTGTGCATGATTTATCTTTAAGGGGGTTGGTTGTCTGTAGAGCTCAACTGAGGATGATCAGATTGTTTGCTGTTTTGTTCTCTCCTTTTTCAGGAGTTCCCATCTTTCTATCATTCACCCTGTGAGAGAGTGTTTGCATTGTTAATTAGAAGCAGACTATTTTTGTTTGGGTACTTATCTTTTGTTTTTTGGTCAAGGCTAATGCCATCACTGGTATCACCACTTTTTGGCCATCTGTTGTATTCTAACTTGCTCAGCATAATTCCCATACAGTATGTCATACTCTATCATACTCAGTGCATACATACCTGTACCCCAGGTCATGTACCCCCATTATCATTATGAGTAATGCTAAGTTGTTATCTTGGAATGTCAAATGGGTGAATCATGTACTGTACATAAGAGGCAGAAGATAACTTTTTTTTCTGTAGAAAAGAAAGTAATTATTTCACTGCTTCAGGAAACCCATTTGACATGCAGAACATGCCAAATTAAAGAAGGGTTTGGTTGGACAAGTTTGTACCTTATCTTCCATTAAAAAAAATCTAATAATCTTAAAGAGCTTTGTGCAGATTTGGGCCTATTAGACATATGTGTCATGATCCGCTCCGTCCGATCCTCCCGTGTGCCACGCCCCCTCATTCCCCACGTGTATTTCCCCGATTGTTT
>JAODKF010000120.1:1425837-1449194 GCA_026779585.1 Mormyrus proboscirostris | reverse complement strand
AAAAGCTCCTCCCCATCAATGTTTGTAGGGATGGGTGGGGGGATCCCTCCTGGACTCTCTCTCTCTCTCTCTCTCTCCAATACTCCAATACTCCATCCAACAGAGCGGGTAGACTTGTAAAAGAGAAAGGAGTGAGTGAAGGGGACAGATCGAGCAACGTTAAATTCAGAAGCGCAAGTAATATGAGCGCATACTAGACAAAACGGATGAGATAATACATTGCAGAGGTACAGATACATAATGAATGAACTCAGCGAAAAGAAAATGAATTTGTCGAGAAGTTTTAAGAAGTTTCTCTCATGCGGCTTTGCACTTCGAGCCTTTGCCAGCACTTTTGCTGTGGTTCTCCTGCCGTGGTGCGCAGCTTTTAATCTGGACGTGAGCAACCCTGCTGTGTACTCTGGACCTAAAGGCAGTTACTTCGGCTATTCCGTGGAGTTTTACTTAGCCAATTTCTCAAGGTAGGTTTCTACGTAATACGCGTTCTTACACAAAGCCTGGAACTTTGTGAGTGAGAGTATCCGAAAACGCATCAAAAAGGGTATTTCGTTGTTTGGGAATTACTACTACTGCAATAGCAGAGACAGCAAATAACGCTTATTTCAGTTTTTACTCAAAACTGTTACAAGCCTGTTACAGATGCTGTTCATTTTGTATTACACAAGCAATCATAGATATCAATGTCCAGAAATAAATAAAAGAATTTATTTTAACATAATTTTGATACCGACTGACCCGTCCAGGGGGATATTTCATAAAATTATGTGTTTAAAGTGATTTATGCGATGCATCAATAAATATTTTTTTAATATTCAATTTAATATAGCAAGTCGACCAGCTCTTCCTATTCATTTTGTCTAAATTCACCGTCCAAATTCGCTTTCTCTCCGCTTCTGCACATGGACATTTAGCGATCTCAGCACAACGTGCCTAATTTACAGTTGATTTCTAATGCAACCCCCCAGTACATAAAGAGGACATTATTTCAACATGCTTGTAACTGAAGTCAAACTAATCACTTTATTTGTCGCCGGGGGGGGGGGGGGGCAAAGTCGATTTCGGGAGTGGACGCTAGGGGAACTCGTGATTGTGTTCTACTATATTGCTTAGCCTACCTATTGATGCATTGGGTATTTGATCGGTAGTATTCCGGCAGTGCGAAGCGTAATGCGTTTAGAATTATAAAATAATTCTGCTCTGTTTTCTGAATGAATGACGTAATTGTCTCGGAATTTCTGAATGAATGACATAATCTCGGAATTTCTGAGCATGTTCTGATTCGTTTTGAAACCGTGAGTTTCAGAGGGCCTTATTCCAGTCAATTCAATGATCGAAAGTCAGGCAACTATTTCAGAGACGTTAATTAATAATAGTATGATATGTGATGTTTGAATCAACACAGCTTGGATTTTGATCTACTGCATTAAAAAGTTTCAATCATTAAAATTACCCTTGTGTTTTTGTACGAGCAGCAGAACATTAGATGTATAATTTGGTAAAACAGTATTAAAAAGGTGGGTGTGGTGAGGATACCTTAAAGAAATCTATACTAAATCCAAATGTGTTGCAGTACGTGATGTACACATTAGGTGCAGTTGCATGGTTGTAATTCCACTTTAGATGTAAAAAGGATATGATTAGGCCAATTTCTACATCCTTGTTGGTTTCTTGGTGCCGCCATTTAAGCTGTCAGATTTTGCTTCTCCTGAAAAGTTCAGTCTGTGCTGAGGTCGACGCGTCGGTTTTCGGCGTTGATCATGCACAGGAGAGAGGGCTTAAGTTCACTACGTCGCTCGTGCCGCTCAGAATCGTCGTGGCGTAGCCCCCTGTCGTGGCCTCGCTATGCTCAGTGTCTCCAGCTGCGGGCTGTACAGCTGCAGACCTCAGTAGTTGGCTCTAGCACTCCTCACAGCTGTGCAATACATTTTCGCGACCGTCTGTTCATAAGTAATGTCCGGTAACAAATTAGCTCATGCTAACAGGCTTGTGGTAGCATCTGAAGACATGCGTGTAATGTCGGATGATCCGTAATAAGTAACTGCTAATACTAATGGAGAAGCCGCAGTTACCTAATGTGTCCTCGCAATCCTTGGCTCTGGATGGTGTTCGTGCATTTTGGTGCACTCACTACAGTGACAGGGGTGTGAGTGTCTTTGTCTTCCATTTATTCATGGTTCTGATTATTTTTTTCTTCGTAGGAAAAAGCTGTGTCACGTATGGCTTGGTGCTTTTGAGAGGCATGTTCAGCGCTGCCCTTGGTTTGAGTTCATCCCAGAATTTGTTTGGTTCCAAGCACTGGTTCTGATTTGCCTTTCCTCAGGCATGCTGTGCAAATAGTGAGAGTGAGAGTTTAGTGGGACTGCTGTGTTGTACAGAGCACAACCTTGACCATAAAAATAGTGTCTCTTCTTGTATAGGAAATAAATCATGAAACATTTGTATTGCTCATTACATTTTCCAGAGTGGTATGGTTGGTTGACCCTGGCGGGTTCCCCTTTGACGTCACGCCACCTTTTGCTGGATGATTAGCACGCCACACCCCTGACTAGAACATTGTCAGCAACCAGGCTGTGGCAGCATTTGTCCATTGGCTCGACTGTCTGAATTCTCGGCCATGTAGATGCCCAGCTGGCAGTAAATGTTGCTGTGAGGGGATGAGGTCGAGGGAAAAGAGCTGTCTGACCACAGTCCTCATTTTTTGCATAAAATACACACAGACACATATGTACCCTGTGTGATATTCCCAAGGGTTCTTGAAAATCTTGTAGCCAGAGTCCAGTCTGAATGCAGTTGTCTTTAGGACAGAGTAACTGCGTTTGTGCAGGCCACTTGGAGCAGGTGTGTAGCCTAGACCAGGAAGTGTGAGGCAATGGGGAATCAGATTTGTTATGCTCTGCGGTGTCATAAACTAAGATGCCTGGTTACTCATGCATTGCTTTTAGGGATCTGATAGGGATGGGTGTCTTCTGAGATTGTGTGGATGTGGACATTTTGCCTTTAAAATACTACATAAGGCTCAGCGATGCACATTACAAGCGGAAGCAATCATTCCAAACCCCTGCAGGTTGTGCGTCACACTCATTCTTGTGACATTTATTTGTTTGACAGACACTTTTGTCTAAGGAAACATGCAAGTGAGGATCAGAATGTGGGGCTAGGCAGCATCCCTGGAGCAGCGGGGGTTCAGGGCCGGGCTCAAGGGCTCAGCAGAGATAAAAATGAGATCTTGACCCTCAAAACAGACACAGATCGCTAACCTGCTGAGGCGCACACTGCCCAAGGCATGACTGATACCAGGGAAACAAAACTCATATTGTCTGCGTAATGAACATCCACGCTGACCCACCAGAAATACACTGAGTGAAATGTTACTGTTCTTTGTAAAACCTTTCCTTCATACAATTAACAATTCAGTGGTGTTTATATCCACCACTGTGCTAAAGTCTCAAGCAGTCATTGACTTGTCAGTGTCCTTTTTGGAGAAATTCCTGCTTTAGACATTGGGTCTCTTTCATAGTGATGGGCAACATTTGTGAGAATCAATGGCACCCACTCCCATAAATATTATTGGCATAAATATTCCTATATCTGTTAATTCCTTTTGACGTCACATACTTGACTGCCGCCTCTGTCCGTCAATGCTAGTGACATGAATATAAATGTAACCAGGAGGCGTCATCCTCACTGACCGGACGTCATGTCGCATTTAAAACGACGTCATTTTACTCCATTAATTCAATGGCACAGTAAAACTTTTGTAAGTAAGTGAAATTTATTTATAAAGCTCCTTTTGTGGACAAAGGTTACAAGGCACTGAATGATTTCTGTTGGATTACACAATGGTACTGCACCCCACAGTAATTTATCATCAAAAAAACTGGGAAATGGGTCATGTTTCATCCTAGCCTGAAAGCTACTTACGTTTGCATGTTTATTAATGTTTAGCAGTCACTTGTTGTTTCTCTCTTTTTTTGTTGAAGTGGGAAAATAACACCATATAATCTTCCATTAGAATTGCGGTCCAAACGGATGTGTGACGCTCCACATTTGCCCCGTGAGGCGATGGATACGGAGAGGTGGACTCCTGCATGCTGGGCGGAGTTTGGAGCTCTGCTGAGGGAACTTGGGAAGGGAAGCTGAGCATGTGACCGCCGGCTCTGCATGGCTTTTTGTGGGCTGCCTGGGGCTGATCTGGCAGAGACGTGTGGAGCGGCTCTGTTCGTGATTTAGGTAGATTTAATCTCTAATGTGGCTCGATTTGGGTTAAATGCAGCAATTGTGCTGATTCTCATCTAGCCTCCCACAAATTTAGACTTTTACTGCCCAATGTTTAGACACCTTAGTTCATTCCAGGGCCATAATAATGCAGAAAAAAATGTTTTATCCTGGATTGTGACATTGGTTTGTGTTTGCAATGCCATCTCCAGGCTTAGTTTTTCTGTTTTCTTCCCTACTTTGAGGACCTACAGAACGTCTTTTTACATTTTAACATTTTCTTACAAAAGTAGATGAGTTTAATAATAAGCTGATTTTGTTTCATGGTTATCACATTTCTGGTGTTTCACCTCTGTCTGTATGTAACAATGCAGTCAAAGTGTTAGAAGGCTGCTTTGAATCTAACGGCTTAAATGCTCCCTGTACACAGAAAAATGACTCTTACCACCCCAGCGTGTTGTATTTCAGCACAATATGTTGTGAAATTCGGTTGTAAAAACTGTTTTATTGCAAAAACAGGAACCATATACCGCTGGTTGTGATTCTACTGTGAATGTGCAATTGTGCAACAGACTATAACATGATATAAGCTTTGGTCACATTGCATGGTCACACGTACAATGCTATAAATAATCTCTGTGTTAATACTTCCCTGAAAGGGAACATGGGGTGGGATTTTAACAAGATTGGTTGATGACTCAACAAATACTGGAACCAGGATCGCATTTTTGACTCAAAGAGTAGCTGGTATTATCTATTGTTCATTCCCCACAAAAAACACCCCACTGTTGGCCATGTAAGGGGAGGATTTTGCTTGGTATGACAGAAATATTCAGCTGGGCAGAGAGAGTGGATGTAAATCTGGAGAATTTGGTGTATTAGGGCAGTTATTCAAAAGCCTATTCTAGGACATGACACTGAACTCTGAGACGATATCTCCCTTTTTCCACTATGTTGAAGATGTATTCATATCGGCTGGTATTCTCTGCCCATGTCTGCAGTCCGTGCATTTGTGCTCTTTAATCATACCCCGAGGAGCTTGCAGACTAAAAAGGAGAAAAGATCAAAATCAGAATCAGCTCTAATGGCCAAGTATGTTAACACATGCAAGGAATTTGCCTCCGGTTCGCTCTCTATGTGCTTAAATAACAGGACAGACTTACAGCAAAAAACGAGACTCCCATAAAGAAACTGCAGTATGCACAGAAGACGCTTAAGCCAAAGGGCCTCAGGGCAAAGGTGCAGAACGCAAAGATGCTGCTTACTATGCATACATGAGGTACGGTGGATGCTGGCCGATAGCAGATTATAGCACAGAATTGTCCTTGACATTTAAGTCCGCTGAGGGGAGGGTGGCTCATGACTGCAGTGAGTGAGTTGTTTTCTTCTCTGATGTTGGCTAGATGAGTAGGCTGTAATGGTGTATGCCATTATGAGGAAGAAAACTCACAACTTATCTTTTCTTTCATTGTATACTGTCTTTGTTGATTCGTTTGTAATATATTTGGCTGTTAAGCCTCACCGTTCCTGTACTGAGACAGAAAACGGCCTTGGCGATTTCGACCTTTTTGGAGTGACATCCAAGATGTCTGTTTCTCCTCAAATTCTCCCCAGACTGCTCGCTGACACAAAGGCCATGTTTTGTCGAGGTAGGTCCGGAGAGAAGCCCACAAACACAAAGACTGCCGTGGGCTTCTGTTTTATACAGCAGTGTGCGCATTGCAGCGTTAGCATGTGTTTGCTGCTCAAATGTTTTTTAGCTTGGAGTAATTTAGCCCTTCGTTATGATTGGTAAATGAACCATAGCAGTGAGCGAGCCTTGCTGATTCATGGAAGCTGAGCTCCTTCACTTTTACTGTGAGCCAGTTGGCTCAAGATCTGTTACCCGGCTGCAATTTGTATTGGTTTCCTGCTTTAGAAAAATGTATAAAAAATATTATCGTTGTAAAACTAAGGATGGTATTAGCTAACAAAGAACTTAACTCCAATAACTAAAATATGATACTGGAGCCACACCAGAGTAGGTAATTGAGGGGTTTTTAAAGATGGTTGAGTGGAAAGCATCTATTGCGTAATGAAATTTCTCTGCCAGGACATTTCTACACTGGCTTTCCCCTACTGGATGAGGCCCAGACCAGGTGTCTGCTCCAGTGAAGCCACCGCCCTGTGCTGGTCAGTCTCTGTAGCCAGTGGCCTTTCTGGCTGAAAATTCTCCCTCCTGTGGCAAGAAGGGGGGCTATGATTCTCTGTGCCTGTTTTCTTCCATTCTATCTTTTTTATTTATTATGGCTCTGATAGAAATGTCCTTTCGAAAGTATGTAATTGTCTCTTTGTTAAAGTTGCTGGGTTGTTTGTAAGATGGCTGCTACTGCAGTGCACAAATGGGGTAAAGCTTAAAAATGAAGCCTTCGGAATTTCATGTTTCATGTCAAGGAATTTTTGTTTTCATGTTGAAATTGGATGTCAGGGTGATGCAGGCAGGTGTAACTGTGATTCCTTGTTTTATGTGGATATCCCGCTTTTGTATGGGACTCCTAATGTCATACAGGGGCCCTTGTGATTCAATTTCTATGGTCCTAATATGACTGAGAGAAGAGAGTGTGTGTCTCTGGGTTTTTGAGTGTCCTGGATAAAAACAAAGATCCAGGCCTTTAATGACCTTTTGGGTACAGGCATCAGTAGTGTGTCTGTCTGCGGGGAGAATGACAACCGCATCAAGAGATTCACTTACCTTGGCAGCGACATTCATGTCTCTGGTGACTCTTCCTATAAAACCAGTAGACGGACTGGGAGAGTACATGGGGGTGGATCATGAGGTCCTGGAAAGGGGTGTATGGCACTCCTGATTTCTTTGCAAGAGGACAAAGGTCTAAGTCTTTAGAGTCCTGGTGCTCCCTGTCTTGCTGTATGGCTGCGAGACATGGACGACCTAAGACCAAGCCAACCAAGATCCTGAGGTGTTTGGGTAGGTGCTGTACCAGTGCATGCTGTACCAGTGCATGCTGTACCAGTGCCTGCTGTACTAGTGCTTGCTCCCCTACCTGACCTCACCTGTCCTAACATAGAAGCCAAAGAACTGATTTGGTCTTGCTTGTGGTTGGCTGTGTTGGTTCTGCTTTTCCTTCTCTCTTAACAGTTTTCGGTCTCAGGGCACATGGCCCAGTGTGTCTTGTTAGTACCCTGCCTGACCAACGCCCCCCCCCCGAGCAGAGAAAGGATGCAGCACATGAGAAGCTCCTATTTCCATAGAAACACAGGAGCATTGCTTCTAAGCCTTGGTGGCTACACTGAGCATAACTCTAAGCCTTGACGTTTGACTGTGTTTCATTAGATGACTGGCATATGTTACCCAGCTGGTGGCTTGTGTTACGTCTCACACAGCATCACTGCAAAGTCACAGTCTTTCTTTCCCCTTTTTTGGGCATCACAGAGTATAGGCCATCTTTTCTCTGCTGTTGTGACATTCAGCTGACATGATAGCTGCTCACCCTGACAGAGTGGAGAGCACAGTTACAAGCTCATGGCATTTTAGCTTTGAGCGATTACTGTAGCGTGTGAGCAGTGTAAGCTTTTTAGCTGAGCTGAGGACCATTAAGAGTGGAAAAAGGGGGAAAATATCCTTTAATTAACAGGAGCTAAACTTTTGATTAGGCATTTGATTACCTGTTTTAACCCTGGTTGTAAACTGCTGAGTAGCAGACAAGCTGACATCAGCAATTTCCCTCAGTGTCTGGAGTGGAGAGTTAAATTTGGGTTATTTTATTTGCTAGTTGTTAATTTAATTTTCCCACAAATCAGAATGAGTGCCATTTATTAGACCTCTTTTATTTTCCGATATGTACAGTGTGCCGCTAACGAGGCAATTCCATATGCTTGTGAAGCAGCTTTCTCACCGTAATAATCTCCCAGCCCAAACAATTAAGAGAGAAACCCTCAGCCGCCTCCTGAAGCTGTAGGTGGCCACTGCACGTCAGCCTAAAAGCGTCGAGGTCCAGACCTCAAAAAGGGTTTCCGTCAGCTCACTCCCTTCCCCCAAGGAAATTACTCATGGGTTCCATAAACACGGCCCTGATGTCTTTACTGGTGAATGAAAAGCGAGGCAGAGTTCCAATGCAAGATTTCTTCAGTTTAGTAGAGTACCTGAAAAGCAGGGTCTCCTTCTGCTGGGTCCATGGCCTTCACCTCAGGTGCTGGGCTGAGGAACCATCAGACTTCTCCCAGCCTTGATCCAGACAGGTGCCAGGAGAAGTTATGATGCAATGCCCTGCTAATGTCCATTTCCAACTGTCTGACTGGATTGTGCCTGCTTGGGTTTTAAAAGATGCAGTAAGACCTTGCATTTCTAGGACTATGATTGTAAACCTTCATCTCATTAATGGAGATAATGGCATGTTGCCATGTGTTTGCTTTGAAGCCACTGGCACAGTGAAATACATCTGACCACAACTGCTCAAAGCTTCCAGCCTGGCGCTCTCTCACTCTCTGAGGTTGTGGCAGACTGGATGCACGTCTTGCGGCTGGTCACCGACTGTGCCTTTTTCTGTACATTTACCAGTATCTGATTCCAGAAGCTCATTCTGCTGCCCACTCCTAGGGCCATAAGGTTGGTCCTGGAGGCCAGAGAGATGCTCAGCAGTGATAAAACCCATCAAATTACAATTCTCTTTCATCTGAGCTACTCAGATTTTTATCGACCAGTGTAGTAGGACTGAGGGGAGGGGTCTTGTCCCAGAAGTGTTTCCGTTATGATGATTAAAGCATTTGTCATGTTTGGTTTGATTAGAATCTTGGCACAGTTTTGGAGAGAGGTTTTGCTGAAAAATAGTAAAGGGTAGTTTAGTTATTTCATTCAAATAAAGATGTTTAGAACGGAACAGAGGTGGCAATGTTTGAAAAAGCAAAGAAATAATACAGTGCAATGAAAACGAGTCTAACTTTGCTTTCTTAATGTATACGCATAGTTTTTTCATTTAGTTTCTTTTTCTTTTGAAAAAGTCTGACACTTTGTAGCTATTAAATCTATATGTTGAAGCTGAAGCAGCCCTTGTCAGCTGAAGCTATAGGAGCAGCAAAGGATAGAACTGGTAAGAAAGCAAACTACGATGCTTCTTGGAAGGGTTTATAACTTCTGCCTGCTAGAAATGAGCAAACCACTCCAGTGGCTTACAGCTAGGGTTAGAGCAGACTTAGGAGGATCTTAGGGGTTTCAGAGGTGAAGGGTTTTCCAGCTTGGGAGATTTTGCGGCCTCATGGCGTTTGAAACTCCGCCAGCCATGCCACGGAGACACCTTCCTTACTTTCCAGACATCCGGGCCCCAGAATGTCAGAGTGGGAGAGAGTGACGGCTAGACTTTTCTGGGAATGTCATTACTCATGACCAGGGCTGAACAGACCTTTCAGTGGCTACGATTTAGCCTGAAAACAAAACAAAACTTCAAGGCTGTTTTTTTGCTAGGAAAACAGACCTGCTGTTTTATCCCCTCGTTATCTAGTTTGAAAAGGTCAGGGTTAGAAAGTGAAGAGGTTGCTGTAACACCTCCTTGAATTTGTTTTGCCTTGAGCATCTCTTGTTTTGATTGTGGTAGTGACAAAATACCAACCACATCCTCATAGTCCAGCTCAGCTGCAAAATTAGTTTGAGAAGCCTAATCTCTGGTTTTGTAGTGCACCCTTGGATCTTTCCTGTGGCCCACAAGGCATATGAACTTTTTGAAGGAGGGTCACTCAAGTCTTGAGTGAAGATCATTGGTGTCATTGATCATTAAAGAGCATTGAAGTGGGCAGTAGTGGCTTGATAGTTAGGGAAGTGCACTTGTAATCAAAAGATTACAGGTTCGAATCCCCCACCAGCAAGGTACCCTGAGCAAGGTACTGTCCCCGGATGCTGAATTAGCTGCCCCCTGCTATGTCACGAAAGTCACATATAGGTTAAATGTGGAGGACACATTTTGTTGTTGTGTGGTGTGTTGACAATGACCACTAATCACCAAATTCTAATTCTTTGATGAATACTAAGTATAAACAAATTCAGTCTCTCCTCTGCCAGTACGGATTAGATGGATCTAGTGCCACATCAGCTTGTTAGCAAGCTTTTAAATGGAACCGTAGTACCGGGGATGGAGGGACCTCAGTTTTGCTCCTTATAAAACAGAGGAGCTTTGACATGAATCAGAGACTCCAGCCACAGGTTGTCAGAGCTATGAGAAATAAACATCACATCCAGTTTATCCAGTTAGTAATTTCTTTCAACATGCAAAAATTGTTACTGAACTGTCAAAATCTCTTTGGGATCTTAGTGATTATTTTGAAGTGAGCCTCTCCCGCAATTTTCCAAAAGAGCGAAGACTGCGAGAAGGTTTGAGAGCTGTTCTAATGTAAGACTGTGTACCCTTGAGGACCTTGTTGTACCTTCCTGCAGTCACCTCCTCATGATGGTCATCTGCTCTTCCAGGATAAAAACAACTTGTGCTCATTTTGGGTCACTAAGCGATTAAGGCAAGTGTTGACAAATCCACTTGAAAGGCCATGTTTTATGACACTACACTTTAACTGGAAGGTGACCATGTGCTACTGATTGCGTAAAAACTGTTGCTGATATCTGCTTAATGCAGCCTGGGGTTAGCAAAGGGTTGATGTGTCCTTGAGTTCTGGAATTCGCAGCTCATGAATTTTGTCAGGATACTTGGTCTGACCCTTGACCATGGAAGGTGGCATAGCACACAAGGTCAGCAATGTGTTGCTGGGTAACCTGTTTGCCTACTGTTAATCAGTGTTCCAGATATAGCAACAGTGATATCAAAGGCCTGATGGTATTGAATAAACCTACTTGAGACTAGGAATATCAACATCCAGTAGTTAAATAATAATTTAGGCCTGTTTCTCAATTAAACCAAGTTGAAAACTTACTGCATTTATAATTAACTGTTGTCAATGTCATTCCTTACAGTGTCAGCATTTTGGTTGGTGCTCCCAAAGCCAACACCAGCCAATTAAACATCACAGAGGGTGGATCTGTGTACTTCTGCCCCTGGAGTGGAAGTCAGTCACAATGCTCTATCATTGAATTTGATGCTGAAGGTAAGCCTTTCCTAAGATCCTCAGGGGTTTAATCAGTGAATCCAGTTTTTTAGGGCTGTTTTTCGTTTTGATTTATTTGCTGTTCTATAGGAATCTGTGTGAAGTTGATTACCTGTTTTTAACCTACTTTCCTTGGAATATGCAGTGTGAAGGTGTTTTGCACAGCTTTCTAGATTGATTCTTAATTTATATACGTTCTAGAATGGTTCTCTTGACTAGATGTTGGAAACAAAGTAAGCATTAGTGTAGATCCCCTAGGTCAATGTTTTTCAACCTGTTCCTTGTCCCCCCATAGGGCCCATGTTTTTGTTTAATGGGCCCTGGGAGGGAGCAAAAATGTCTGGCAGGTAGCTGGGAGGGAGCAAAAACATTGACTGCACCGTGGACAAAATACTATCCCATCCCAAGGCGCACACACACACACACACACACTTACTGCATTCTATAGACAATCTAAGATCACTAATTATTTTTAATGATGCATTTTTGGCCCTAACTCCAATCAGTTTCACTCAGAGTAAACATACAAACCCTGAAAGTGTAAGGTAACAATATAACCCAGTATTTCCCAGTCCGTTCCCCAGGGACCCCCAGACAGTTCACATTTTTGCTCCCTCTCAGGTCCCGGTAAGCAGAAACATAGACTGTATAGGGGTCCCAGAGGAGCAGGTTGGGAAATACTTGTATAACCCAGTGAGCAACGATCCCAGCCTCAAGTGTTTCCCTGCTTGAAAAAAGGAAGAGATGTTTAGAAGAAGCTGGTAAACACTTCTTTGCCTCAATAATGGACTTACTCCCTTAAGCACCTACAAAAGAGCTGTAAGGCTGTAGACCATGCCTACAGAGGGTTTAGTTCAGCTACTGGGCTGCTGAAATTGCTTCTTTATTTAGGCTGGACTCATTAGGGAAGGCGGCTTCCCTGCCCCTTTCTTCATCTTAGATCTGATAAGTAGGAGCCGATACGGTCTCGTGTCAGACATCCCAAAAGAACAACCGCTCCACCTCACAATCACCACCCTGGGGGGGTGCTGACTCGATGACTGAATTTAGCCAATTGATGTTGTTGCAAGACTTTATCTAAGCTGCCTGTACACAAACACCCCCTCACCCAGAGCCAGCACAAGCTCTCTTGCACAGTTCAAAAGGCAAGTCTCACAGGGGGTTGAAGGAGGTTTGTTTGTTGGTTTGATGTGGATAGAGAGAGCAGAAATGCAAACAAGTTTGGCTCTCTAATAATGAGTGTTTATTTTACTAGCAAACTGATTTTATTGTTGTAGCTTTATTGTTGTTGACAAACTAATGAACTTGGGCAAATACTCTTTGACTTAAAACATACAGGTAATGCTCACAAGAAATGCCAGTGACTTTCTTATAGAGCACTTTGTATGTACTCATCACCAATTGAGCAAACACCAGCATGATAGGCCATTCAGTTTAATTGGATTTTATGTATTTATTCAATCAATTGTAATCAATTACTTGTTATCAAGTTATCAAGAAGAAGAACTAGCTATACAAACCAGGGTTGAAAGTCATTGATTTTTTCAGTAGGGCTCTAGCTTGTGATCTAACAAAGTGTTCGGAAGATAAATTCTCAGATACATCAAGCCCTGTAAGAAGTCTCACCTTATTCTCGTGTTATCATTTTGATTTGTGACATATAGCCTATGAGATTTCTTCAAACCTCTTGCATTAATACACTCTCTCAAACTCCACCTAACATAAAAAATGACCTTCCCATGGGGGGCAGCTGTGATCCAGCTTTGTTTTTCCCCATACAAACAGAGTCCATCTGGAAAGGACCTCCGTCCTTTGAGACCAAGAGTCTTGTCTCTGCCTGGGCTTGAGTCGACGATACTGCAGATGTTCTTCATGTCAGTAAAAAAGCTACATGAACTCTTGGAAGTTTAGGAATGGAGAGGAGGGAGTTTTCTGAGAAGGCTGACTGACAAGATGCTGTGAGCAAGGCTATGAGTCAGGGACCCTGTTTGTTTTGGGCGGCTCCATAACATGCTGTAATGAGCCGCCCCTGGCCTTTGGGAGAGCCAGCAGGATGATGTAATGCAGCCCTCGTCACGTCTTCTGCTTTATGGCATATTTTTTCTGCAGCATGCTTGTAATTATGGCTTGTTTCTGCTTGTGTACATGGCTGGTTGCTACACACAAGTCGGTCCCACTGGTCTGTTCCATAAACACACTGCTTTCTATCTACTTACTTCATGTTGTCATGCAGATCTCTGACCATACAGATTTCTTGAATGATGATCTATATTTTAAAGTGGTGCTGATATAGGACCATCATGGCTTTGTGGGTGTTTGCTCAGAACCATCAGCATTTATGTATGGTTATCGTCAGGTTTTTGGAGGTTTTCTCTTTTGTTTAATTTAGACCACACTTTTCAGATACAAGAATTTGTATTCATTGATTATCTTTTTCAGATCTAACTCTGTGTTTCGTTCATCCAGGAGATCGCAGTTACCATGTCAATGACACAGATCTACAAGTGGAATTTAAGTCCCATCAATGGTTTGGTGCCACAGTGAGATCCCACGGAAGCACAATACTGGTAAGATAATTAATTCAGGTTTTTAATTCTGGATTTCTTTGGTAACCTGAAGTCCAACCGGTTAACGAGCACGTTTATAACCAAGGTCAGCCTGATTTATATGGTTTTTAATGTTTCTGTGTTTATAATTATGCATACGTTAATTATATAAAGTTATACAATTCCATAGAATTAAGAATTATATACTTATATAGAATTTATAATTCTATATCTACAAAATATGCTGAATATACTAAATGAAATGATCGTGTAGTGGCACCATCTGTGTGAAATTAATTTTAATGAGTTTCTACATGAACCGTTAACCTCTGTGTCAAAGGCTTGTGCTCCTCGATATTACTGGAGAACAGAAGAAGACATCCCCAAGTCTGATGCAACAGGAACCTGCTACCTCTCTGTAGATAACTTCTCCAAATTTGTGGAGTACGCCCCATGTCGTACAGGTACGCTTCGAATGCAGAATGTAACCCTCACTTGCAGTATTGTATGTGATTTTACATTCTGCATGCATGTTTCAGCCCAAAGATCCGGTGCTGATTTAATTCTCCTCTTTTTATGGCTCAGAAATACATGGTCCTGCTGGCCAGGGCTATTGTCAAGGGGGATTCAGTGCTGACTTCACTAAGGTAAGTTATGACTGTTCATACTAGGTATTTTCCAGCTGGTCGTTGTCGAAAATGTGAAAGAGGCTGTGCGTGGTTCCCTAGTCTTACAGTGTTGTGTTTTCTAGAGTGGGAAGGTGGTTCTTGGAGGCCCAGGCAGCTACTACTGGCAAGGTGATGATAGCATATGTGGCTAATGTGTTTGCAGTGAATGGCAAACAAAACTGTGAATGAGACCGGGCCACCTGCAGGGGGGGGGAATAAAGGCCTCTGGTTTTACACTTCCCAGGTCAGCTTATTGCTGCCACAAAGGAGGAAATCGTCAAGGCCTACTACCCTTCATACTTCCTGTTGTCTGTTACGGGGCAAACTCAGACTCGACAGGCACAAGGACACTATGATGATAGCTACCTTGGTACGTTAATCAAATTCAGCTCCACCTGCAAGTAATTAAATGGCCATTTCTGACCAGGAAGTATGCTGGTCTTGCATTCACCAAAGTGCATAGGTCATGTGACATCCATAGTTTGTCTTCTTTTCCAGGTTACTCAGTTGCAGTGGGGGAATTCAGTGGTGATATGGAAGAAGGTAAGCCTCGCCATGGATACCAGTGTTTATGGGGTGGTCACATTAGTCAGTCAGCTACCTATTTAATTTTTTAACTGCTTTCGAGTTAAAGTAAACTCCATCTATCATTATACCTTTGTATAATGAAAATAAAGTTTCTGATTCTGATATTTGCCAACCAGAACTTGTTTCATGAACCCAATAAATTCAGTGTTCTGCTATAACTGATTATGTAATTTCACCTTCATTTTTATTTTTCCTGCAGATTTTGTGGCTGGTGTCCCGAAAGGAATCATGCTTTATGGTTTGGTAAGGATTCCTTAATATTTGTTATAGTAAACAAGAAATGAAAAGCTGCCTCAAGCAAAGCAATATACCACACAATTCTTGTTGATGTATTCTGTACCTGGCATGTATTTATTTGTATAACTACTACCCTGAATGTACCTATGTGTGTGTGTGTGTGTGTGTGTATGTACATACAGTACACACATGTGTGTGTATGAATTTCAATCAGCAGGTACTTAAAAGCCAATGATAGCATCTTTATTAAAGTTTAGCAAAGTTATGCAGCAATATGATGAAGTAAGTCGAGTACCTGAATCTCCTGAATGGCAAGGTTATCCCATCAATGGATTTTTTTTTACCTAAAGGCCTGGACATATTACAGGATGATAATACCAAGATTCATAGGACTGGAACTGTTGAAGAGTGGTTTAGGGAGCATGAGGAATCATTTTCACACATGAATTGGGCAGCATCGAGTTTTGACCCCACTGCAAGTTTTAGAGATGTGCTGAAGAAGACTTTACGGAGTGGTTCAGCTCACCTGTCATCAGTACAAGATCTGGATGAGAAATTAATGCAAAACTGGATTATAAAATGTTGAGATGCTGCATAAGCACATGGAAACAATGCATTGACGAACGTGCACCACAATCAAGGTTAAATATATGAAATATCAGAGCTGCTGACAGTGTGTGTGTTATACAGATATATACATACCATTGCGGCTGTTGAAGCCACGGTCACCTCTCTTTCTAAAAAGGGTAAAGTGGGTTATTGCAAAAGAGGATAAAATTGGTGTAACAGGCGGTATTTCAAAGCTTTAGACTGTGGTGTAGTGGTTTTTATTTTTTTAAACAAGCTCCTTGTGTGCAATTACACAGATTAGTCATAATGGTGAAATCTGTTGGCTGTCAATTTATGTGTTCATGTATTTGCTCTAACACCCAGGTGTCTATTTTGAATGGAACTAACATGAAGTCAGTGCTTAACATCACGGGTGAACAGGTGAGTTTGTAACCTTGGTTTTCTTGTTCATTTTGAAAGCATAGCTGTTTGTGACAAAGGACACGTTTACACAGTTGGCATGTGATCCAGGGGATCCAGGGTCATTTTAACCCTGCAATGATTAAGTTTTCATGGAATGAGTGGGTTATTTGTGGTGTACAGTTTTGTTGGATGCACTGTTCTCCATTATTTTGTTTTTGTTGTCACCTATGGAATAACCTCTAAACCAAGGAGATCTGATGTATTATAAATGACAGAAGAATTACATTTGTTTGTTTCTGTGAGGGGAGAGGGGATTTGTTGGATGGTATGTCGGAAATCTCATCCAAAATATAGCTTGATGGTCCTTTGAACATGCTGATTGCATCTGCTGGCTAAACAAAACATACGTCTGTTTGGTTACCTAAAGAGTGAAGGAATTTGGACTCGGGATCATTTAAGTTCAACGGCCAAAAATCTATATGCAGAATGCAGCCAATATGCCAAAAAGGATCATGCTGAAAAAAACACTGTTAGCAGATTCAAAAAAGGCAGTTACAGACTATTTTATATTTCTTTCACTTTTGGGAGATTATTGTTAACTATTGCTCCCCACGTTCGCCCGTAGAGAGCATAACATGTTGATATATCCTTCTTGAAGAAATTTTCCTTCCTTATACATCAGAAAAGTTGCTGTATAAAATGTTATCTCTCTGTTTTGGGATGAGATAAACTGTTGTTAAGCTTGAGTCAGCTGGGTGGCTAGAGGGGTGGATATTAGAGTGGACTGGGGGGGGGAGGAGGCTTCTGGTGGGACAGCTAAAAGAGGGAGGGGTACTCATATCCCTGAGGAGGGCTGGACAGTGATGTCTGCTGTAATATTTTCCAGATGGGCTCTTACTTCGGCTACGCTGTGGCGGCCTCTGACATCAACAATGATGGGTGAGTAAGTGGACAATCCAGTTTTCAACACCCTGGATAAGGGAGCATAAGGCAGAGGAATCTTACTGTCACTGGCCTTCCTGGCTAGTAAAGGACTTCAAATAAAGTCTCTTTCAAGCTTTAAAGGCACCGTATTGCCAGACATTCCAGATCATAGGACTCTGTTCTTACATTCACTGTTTATTTTCTAGTTATAACTGCCTTATAAAGATATTGTAAAAACAGTAGCTCTGTAAGGAGTTATTGAGTCAACTATTTATTCTTAAATGAGGCACCGAGATGACAAAAAGACAATTATGTATGAACAATATACTTATAGTTATGAATGACACTGATGTATGAATGAGATAATGATGTATGAATACACTGAAATGTGAATGAGACACTGAGCTATGAGTGGAATACTGAAGCATGACGGTGTTGTTCCTTCCCCAGTCTGGATGATCTTTTGGTGGGAGCCCCCATGTTTATGGTCCGTGGATCGGATGGGCGGCTGGAGGAGGTCGGCCGTGTCTACCTTTATCTTCAACGACACCCCCTAGACTTTGAGCCTGTCTTCCCCCATCTAACTGGGACACAGATATTTGGGAGATTTGGAAGCTCCATCGCCCCCCTGGGAGACCTCAACCAGGATGGATTCAATGGTAAGCAGTCTTGGAAAGGTTGGAGGGGGTAAGGATGGTGAGGAGATACTAGGATGGTGGCCAGGCATTGTCAGTCTTCAATCCATATGTTCTCTCTGCACCAGATGTAGCCATCAGCTGTCCTTTTGGGGGTGAGGAACAGCAAGGACTGGTCCTCATCTATAATGGCTATGCAGGAGGGGTGAAGGACATGCCCTCTCAGGTCCTCGCTGGCCAATGGGCCTCGAGCACCTTTCCTGCCAGCTTTGGCTATGCCATCCGTGGAAACAAGGACCTAGACATGAACGGATACCCAGGTGAGCACTGCCCTGAGAGGTCTCTGTTGTTCACTGGGCCTTGTTGGTTTTTCTCAAGCTGACTAACCACGGGAAAAAATATTTAAAAAAATGACTGCAGGGGTCAAGCCACTGCAGGCTGCACAGGGGGAGATACAAGTGGAATACTGATCATACTCATTAAATGGGGACCTGTTTGTGAAATATTACAAAAAAATTATGCTGTTTTTTTCACCCTTTAGATCTCATAGTAGGTGCATTTGGAGTTGATAAGGCAATTCTTTACAGGTAAAATATCACTTATATCACTTCAGCAATTTGTCACATTAAATGTGCTAAAGCTAAAATATAATTTCTATTATTTACATATATAAATATGCGTCACACCAATGTCAGTTGCTCAAATAAATATCCTATAACGGATATGCAGTTATAGATTGACGGATATAATATTTATCATATATAGTACACAATTTTATTTTTGATATTATTATTACTAATAGTAAGTAATGGTATGGACATTTTGTGAAATGGTTGTTTTAGGTTATTGCAGCTGCTACAAGCCAGTTCTCATGTTTCGTTATTGTTTTGGTCAGGCGTGAGGTTTAGCCTCAAGGTGGCACTGTCCTTGTTCTGTCTGTCGTCCACAGAGCACGACCTGTTGTCAACACCAGTGTCTCCCTTTTGGTGTTCCCCACCATGATGAACCCCGAAGAGAGGAGCTGTGTCGTCTTGCGCGGGAATGACACTGTCCATGTGTCCTGGTACGGTCAGAACTCCACCCTCTGTTCTCAGATGCGACTCTTGGCTTTTTTCGCTGACCAGTTTACTGTGAGCCTCAACAAAATGCATCACGTGGTTGGATTGTTTTGTGTTTGATTATCCTAAAACGTCTGTGGTTCTGTTCTGGATGAACAGTTGTAAGATGGACGGATGTGAATAAGGTCTTGGAGTGAATGGGTCAGTCACACACAGTCAGTCATGGGCTTGTTTAAACAAACTTTCCATTCAGTTAACTAGCGTGGGTTTGAAAGGCCACAGTCCTGTGACTGATAAACAACTTTGGAGGTTTAGGGAGATGGGTGGGTTTCATCTCAAGTACATCTCTCACATCGTCACCCCATATCTGCCATAGTACTTAACCTTGTCGGCAGTAGTATAACATTTTAGCTGCCATACAGGCCATGCATTTCCATACCATACATATTTAAATGTTGATTTCAAATGTAAAGATGTAGAATCAATGATATTTCATAATTTTCATTCTTATTATTGGAAAATATCGATCACTAGAGTCAACAGAAATGGCAGAGAGTTTCCCCATTGGTATTGTTGAAAACTGTGATAGGTCATTGATATTGACAGAAAGCATGAGCCTGTGCACCGGGGCAATTACATGACTTTTTCAGAGAGGCATAAAGAGAAGGCAAGGCCAATTTTCAGGGAACAAGACTCCAGTATGGGAACATGCTGGAAATAGCGAGTAGCTTACTGGGGTTTGTGGTATCAGTTGATGTACGCGAGAGGATCTTAGAATAAGTTTCATTAACAATGTCTGACTTGCTAGACAAAAATATTTGTTTAAGATCAACTTAATTTTTAAACTGAATGAAAAAAAAGATTTTTATCTACTGCTACATATATTTAAGATTTATATTGACACAGAAAGCAGCTGCTTGTTAATAACAGGATTTGTGTCTCTTCTGGTACACTTGTGTGCTTCCTCTATTCCTTTTTTGTCCTCTTAACTGGTCAGTAGATTGAGACCAGTTTAGGTTGCAGACTTGAGAAATACCCAGTGTCATCTCTGTGTACATAAAAAGCAGGTCCTATATATATATCTTACTTATGGTTTGCATTGCCATGGAACTGAAGGAATTGAGAGCCAGGCCCAGTGGGAGAAGTGGGTGGGTACAAGGAGAGTTCAGCTCTTGGTTTGGGCTGAGCACATTTGGGAAACATCAAGGCAAACTCCTATGTGGCCCTGGGCAATGGCCCTGCCCCCTCCTTTCTGAACCGGGTGTAACAAAATTTGACTGGCAGTTTGCTGCTCTGTACAGGCTCTCAGCGTCCCTCCGTGCTGGAAGCAATGCTACAGTACTGGTGACATGGTGTGTAAACTAGCCCACTGCAACTGGTGTCTTGCCTGACCAGTATTAACCTGACCCTATGCACCTGTATAAATTCTGTACTCCATAAGTTTGATTAGTGAAACAGACCATTTAATTTTATGACAGTTGCTGGGCAACCAAAGCAGATTGCCTCACTAGTCACTGCTGCAGCTTGGAAAGACTTTTTCTGTCTTTGTCCCTCCATGTCCAGTGTCAACCTCAGTTTCTGCCTCTCAGCCAATGGGAAACACCTACCCGATGATTTAGGTAAGTCGGCACACTGTAAATCCCCCTCCCACCCACAGACCCAGCCATCCTCCAAGGCATTAAATACACCTGAATTTGCTATAATTAATTTGTTTGTTGAGAGCTAAATTAGCTGTGTGATAGCTGAGTGTATTCTAGCATAATGAAATGAAAATTGCTACACTTCAGGATTGCTATGCATTAGTCTACAGTAGTATGTAGTTCTGCAATCCATAGATCCATAGCTTAGAACTTAAATGGTTCAGCTCCAAGTTTCTCTTATGCAGTGTAACCTGAATTTAGTTTTCATTAAATGAATAAATCTTTAAAAGTAAAGTTCATAAAGTTGCTTTATGTAATATTAGGAGGATCTTACCAATCCAGCGGCTTCTTGCGTTTGTGTGTGGTGTAGACTTTGTGGTGGAAATCCAGCTGGACAGCATGAAGCAAAGGCAGAAGGGGGCAGTGAGAAGGGCCCTCTTTGTTGACACGCGGCAGCCCGGCATGCAAAAGAGGCTGCGGCTGGCCAACGGGGCGCGCATGTGCCACGACACCAGGATCTACCTACGGGTCGGTGCCTGACGTCTCCCAGAATGCGGGTGGAACAGGGTGTGTAGCGGTGTGGTCGGAATCTTGCAAATACTTTCTCTGTTCTTTCCAGGAGGAAAAAGAATTTCGAGACAAGCTGTCGCCCATCTATGTCTCACTCAACTACAGCCTGGACCCCCAAGCCGAAGTGGATTCCCATGGCTTGAGGCCCATCCTTAATTACCAGACCCCTGATCTCATTGAGCAGAAGGTAAGACAGTTCACTAGCTACTCTGATCCATTGGCTCAGACACAGGAGCCTATATCATCTCATGTCAGCCTATCCCAAATGCTAGAGGGATGGAATGGGATGGGATGAGATTCCATCCATCCATCCATCCATCCATCCATCCACTTTTCAACCACTTATCCAGCCCAGAGTCAGGGTAAACATGGAGCGTACTGTAGGAAATGCAGGGTAAAATGTAGGACAGGATGTCAGTATGTCACGGGAGTTCATATACTGTCCCACACCTTAGAGAACAGAGATGCTTCTTCAACTAATTGCATGTCTTTGGAATGTAACAGTAAACCTGCACGACAGAAGAATATCCAAGCACGCATAGAGGGATTTGATCCTTGGAGGGATGAGGCCACAGACTCAAGATTTATTTATATTTTAGTAAATGCTTTTGGCCAAAACGATGTTTGAGGGAGGGAACGTGAGATCAGAGATGTGGTTATTTTGCCACTTATGGGATTTGAACCCACAACCTTCCCCACATGGAATACCTAAGCCATGCCCCACCTCAGAGAGAACCATTCTGTGCTTAAAGCTTGTAAAACAACCTGGACCCTTTAAGGGTATTCCTTATGGGTCTGTACCTTGCCGTGAGACTAACTCCCCTCGCAGAAGCGTAAAAACCCTTGAGTCACTGAGCAGCCTCTCGTCAGTGATTCAGCTCCATCCGGAATCGCGTACGCTTTTTCCATTTTTGATGTGCACAATTGGGAACTGACTCAGAATGTCTGGAAAGCAGTTTTTGGGCAGGGAAACTTGACGCTGGTACGGTGGAGGGCACCTGAGTCAGCTCACGGGGCTGCCTGTGAGGCAGAGGTGTGTCAGAAGTACAAAGCGGAGGCCACTGGATGCTTTTGGGTGGGGCATTTCTGATGGCATCTGGTAGCGATTTGTTTGTGTTCCGCTGCTGTTCCCCTCCCATCCCTGATCCGGGGCTCAGCATGCAAGCTGCTCTGTGGCGTAACGGTATGCAAACGTGGAGAAGATGCGCAGATCTCACTGTACGGCAGTGCCAGGAATCAGTGACAAGGCCTTTCTCACGCCTATACAATAATGACGTCTGTCCTTATGTCGTCTGTCAGCGTGACACAGTTGTGTGGTGCACGTTGCCTGTAACCCCCACACATCGGACTGTACTCTGCATCCGAAATAACTCTCTCTTTCTGTGAATGATTACATATGGGCAGGACCTGATGCCTATATGGGCGATGCTGGTGATAAAAGTCGCCGTGTCCCCCTAATTACAGTTCCCCCCAGTTGTCTAATTACAGGGAAGCCTGAAATCTTTGAAAGGCCTTCGCTTGGCACTGACTCCACACCCTTACTCTTCTAAATTTTTCCCACTTTATTTTATCATATTTATCATCGCCTTCCTCACAATTATTGGTTATGTACAGGTTGTTCCTGCAGCTGAGTAGTTAAGGATGACAGGGTTAATTGCTAGTGTTTTTATTTTTGCTTTTTGAGTTGATGCTGTTCTGGGTTCTTCCCTGCAGCATATTGACTAGTAGACCTGTCAGTCTTTGTCTCCGGCTATAGTTCTGACTCTGTTTCACTGCCTCGGACTCTGATTGTGTTTGTCCTGGTAACTCTGTGCTTCACTAGCGCAGACTCTGAGTATGTGTTTCCACTCACTGTCTCTCACTGGCTGCGCTGTCTCGTTTAATGACTGATTCTGGCCTCTCAGTCCTTGTAGCTCCAGGCTTACTGGCTTTCTTTATACCTTCTGACTGTCTATTTCTGGTTCGGCTTGTAACTGCTCTCGCCACGTTTTCTTTCTGCCCGCTGCTGTCTCAGCTCTGTCTCTGGCTGTCCCTCTTGGGGTCCCGCTCTCCGCGGTGCGAGAGAACACGCACGCTGTCGAACAGGAGCACATCAGACCTGCAAACAGAAAGACATCTGGGAGATTCGTCCCGGCTTTCCTTTAAACGCAGCGTGCACTGAAGCTGGATCTCTTCAGTAGGCAATGCTGCTCAGCGGAGGATTAATTTGAATCACTGCACCAAACCC
>JAODKF010000120.1:1409922-1420543 GCA_026779585.1 Mormyrus proboscirostris | reverse complement strand
CCCCCTCTGTTGGTTCCTCCTCCACCCCCGACCCCCCCGCAGCTTGTGAACAATGGACCAAGTGCCATCAGCAGTGCCCTGCTGGAGCTGCAGTGTCCCATGGGAAACCGTGACCACAGGCTGATGTATCCCCTGGAGGTGACCATGCAGGGACCGCTGAACTGCACCACCCAAGGAGTCATCAACCCCATGCAGCTGAAGGTCTGCACCGCTGCGTCTTAAATAGCTTCATCTGCCTGTCCTGTGCAGTCAGGAAGCTGCTGGTAGAATAGCCTGATGCTGTTTCTGAAAGACGTTGTTATATGTGACCTGAGCTTGAGTGTTTGTGTCTGTGTCTGCTGTTTCAGTAAAGGTAATGTATAGCGTCTCTCTCTCTCTCTCTCTCTCTCTCTCTCTATCTCTGCCTATCTGGAATTCAGCAAAACTATCCATTTTTCACCATTTATTTCAAAATGACACGGTCTCAGCAGTAAAGACAAAGGAGCCCATTGTGAGGATGTTATAAATGTGTCTCTTCCCAAAGGCTGTGCTCTCCGCTTATGCCTGCGAGAGACACTTGCCAGAACCGCGCACAATCTCGCGCAAACGTAAACATCCATGTCCCTGGAGTCCCTAGAGTGGGAACCATTTAAGTTCTCTGCCAAAAAATACACACTCGCACTCAGACATACACACATGTAGGTTTGTAATTATATCTTTGTGGGGACTCATTCATTTCTAAGGAGAAAACACGCACGCACACATGCTTCGACGCAGACGCACACACTCTCTCGACGCACAAAAGCAGCCTGCAGCTCTGGGGAGTGACCTGGGGTGTTTAAAAGCACCGCGAGTCTGTCAGCTCAGGCCTGAGAGTCCTCCCACTGCAGATGTCAAAGTTTGTGAACCCTCAGTGATTTTTTTCCACGCAGTGATTAATTACCTTCATTTGCCCTGTACATGAGCTCTCACTGGAGAGCGATCAACCGCTTTTCAATGAATCTTTCTTGGGCTTCGGTGCAACCAAATAGTTTTTTGAACTAAAATAAGCCCCATTTCTGTTCTTACTTGCTTAGGCCGTAGCTGGTTAATTACAGGCTCCTTGTGTGTGCATTTGCATGCGTGTTCCCTGCATATGACAGAGAGTACTTTCAGATATAAGCCGTACCAGATGTGGCAGCCATTTTTAATGTGGTTTAAGTTCCCCTATTTTCATGCGCTTGTGTGTATGTGTGCACGCCCCGTTCCCTCCTGTTGGGACCGGCAGCCATAGTCCAAAATGTACCGTTAACCCCGTTTTTCCTTTTATAACTTCTGAAGAGAATCAGCCAACTCAGAATGCCCCTTAATCTCCCCTGAGAGCTGGAGGGCCGGCCTATTGGTGCATCCAGCAGTGTGTGTTTGGGCGTATGTGCATGTGCGCCATCCCCCCCTGACACGCACCTCCTCGCCCTTTGCTGCAGCTCCAGAAGGCCCCCGTGGAACACCACCCCGCCACGACAGTCACCCCGGATCACCATGTGAAAAGGAGGGAGGTCCACAGGGACCGGCTATCTGAGATGGGCAACCTGGTGAGACTCAGGGCTGGGAGGAGTGTGGACAGCGCCCTGCCAAAAAACACAGTGCGGTCCCACACCCTTGACTTGCACCCCCCCATGACTGAGCGCTGGGGAGGAGCCCCATATGTTTGAAAGTCGGACTGTGGGACTGCACGGCTGTGGACACTGGGCTGAATTCTTACTCATGTTCTCAAAGTACAAGCGGCTGGCAAGCACTAACGTCATAACCCCCTGGTCTGAATCAAACAGGGCTTCCTATGCGTAAAACCTATGAAAGATGGCAACACATTTAGATACATGGTACAGTATGGCAGGTTCCTCACCAGAGATTTATATAAGGGGGGGGGCTCAGCGTTTACTTGGGGAGAGGGGGCTGAATTTTATGAAAATGGATGAGAACACACAATGAAAACTGATTAGCATGTATTTATTTGGGGGGGGGGGGTGTAAATACAGCCCCCCTAAAACAGTGCTGCTCCTGGGGTACAGTACTGAAAATGAGCACCCTGCCACTTGAACATATTTTTGCTTTTGGTCATCGTCTCCTATCTGTTCACTTATGTGAGCAGCAGTGAGCTGGGCTTTGGGCCCTAACCTCTGTCAGGTGAATCATAAGGGGGGGGTGTGACTCATTCCCAGGATATGTGGGTGACGGCACAGCCCAAGTGTGCCTAGTCGCTTCAGAGAGGGGTTTTCTGCCAGGGGTGTCGGCGCCAAAACAAAATTTGTGCATCATGCCTGTTCATAACACTGGCGTTTCACACCTCAGAACATCAGGAAAAACCTCCCTTTATAGCTTGACCTATGGACCTTTTTTATTCAGTTGGATTGCCCTGTTTTAAGGTAGGCTACTTAAGAAAGCTGCATTTTAAGGTATTTCAGAAGAGGAGAGCCCACCAGTCTTGTCGTGAATCTTCTCTCCAGTACCTGTGAAGAACCTGTAATACTGACGTCTTAGGCCCTGCCTGCCGCATGCTCGTCTTTTTAAAGAACTATATGAGCTGTATTAATTGTGAGCTGGGACACTGTGTATGAATAGCACACCATAAATATGCTGAGCGGGTGGCTGGCTGTGTCTGGCAGCAGCAGACATGCTGTGCGCTCTGCGGATGGTGAAAAGGTTTTGGCCTCCTTCTGGGCTGAAGGGTAACAGGGTGTTCTGCTCACACCCCACATATGGTCATATGAGACAAAATTTTCCAGAAACCTCCTCAACTGCCCCCCCCCCACCTTCACCTCCCCACAAGGGAGGGCAAATGTCACAGAGCCCAGGGTAGGAGCATGCTTTCCAACAACCTGTAACTAACCTACCCCGTGGGCCTCAGGACGCGCCAGCCCCCCCCCCATCTGTATATTTTTATAACTGAGGGTCCTGGAGGCCTCTTTCTCATTCACATATAGAGGGTTTTTTTCTAGGGGACTGAGGGTTTAAAACAGTGTGTGTATTTTCCAGTCAGACAATAGTAGCTGAACCATGCAGCGTTCAGGAGAGCTGAGGAGCTGCCTTCAGGCCAAAAAACCCTTCATGTGTTCTTGGGCTTGTTGCTTTTTCTGCTTCCCTTGTCCTTTTGTCCTCTTGTTCTCCCCCCTGCCCCATATTCCTTTTTTTTTTTTTAAAAATGTGTTCAAGCCTTTTACCCTGCATTAACCGCCGCCTGTGTGGTTATGAGCAGTGTATCGTGACCCCTGTGTCCCCTCCTGCCCTTCTCCTCTGTCCAGTCCTGCTTGAGCGTGGACTGCTGGACGCTGCGATGTCACGTGGGCCTCCTCGAGAAAGGCACATCCGCCATCCTCAAAGTGCGCTCGCGAATCTGGGCCGAGACCTTCATAGAGGTGAGGGCTTCTCCCGTTCTCTCTCGCGTGAAGACCCACGGACAACGAGGCTTTCACCTGAATGGGACACAGAGAACTTTAATGTCGGCGCACCCCCAGCTCACATAAATTTGCGGTTATTGCTCTGCTGCAGTTATTCAGAGCGGCTCGCTTCTGTTTTTAATATCTTGCTGCATCAGTTCAAGTGTTCGAGTTAAGGTCCAACATACGAGCCCGACTCTGTAGCTTGGAACAGGATCACAGCTCGCTGACCAGCTGTGTCACCTG
Source organism: Mormyrus proboscirostris (assembly GCA_026779585.1). Taxonomy (NCBI): domain Eukaryota; kingdom Metazoa; phylum Chordata; class Actinopteri; order Osteoglossiformes; family Mormyridae; genus Mormyrus; species Mormyrus proboscirostris. Next base: position 1,416,905 of record JAODKF010000120.1, on the reverse strand, counting down.
CTGGGTTTGGCTTGTCCGGCAGCTTCTGACGAGCGTCTTTATTAATGATTCATGTCAACAGTGATAAATAGCATAATAATATCTTAATCATAGGTCTAATAACGTCATCGTCAGTCCTGCTCGAGGTATAAAGAGCATGTCCTGCAATTCAGCACCTGGCTGACTTATCGCGGTGGTGGTGATGTCACGGCTCTGAGGTGCTCTGAGAAACTGTATGTGAATGTGCACATGCACTGAAAATACATTAAGTTGTGGTCAGCAGCTCTCATAGGATCGGAATGCCAAAATGATTCTGTTAGCGGCTCCGTGAGGCTCTTTGCCGAGTCTCTGGTGCCCTCTAGTGTGCACTCTGTTCCCTACGAGGCAGCAGTCAGCAATGTGAGCTATTAGTAGTGCAAAAGATTTAGTAACAGGATTGAAATTCAGGACAAAAATGCAAAGCAATTAAACGCTAATGGCAGGAAACATGTCAACGAATTTTGGATGGAAACGTTTGCATTTAATTTAGCCAATATATTTACTTGTGGCAGGTTCAGACAGTCCATGAAAAATGTAGCGGGTTAAGGGTTTTGCTCTGGGGCCCAAAAATGAAAACACTGTCAACACTGGGATTTGAACTGGCAACCATCCATCCATAGTCCCGAACCTGCAGACCCACACACTACAGGCTGAGATGCGCCCACTCATTTCGGTGTGAAAAACCCATGTTCTTTCCCATGTTTCTTGCAACAGAGAGCCTTCAAGCAGTATGTGCTGGAGTGCTCTGCTCGCTACGTTGTTCACAAGATGCCGTACGCCATCCTGCCCAAACAGTCCCCCCGAGGAGCCAGAACGGCAAGTATCTCTCGGGCCGCAACCAAAGAGAGAACCGTTCCGGTGACCAAAGAAACTCTGACGTGGCTCCCATCTCCCCGACAGGTGACCACCACGGTGGTGTGGAGCAAACCGGACAGCCAGTACGCCGTACCACTTTGGATCATCATACTGGCCATACTGGCTGGGCTCCTGCTTCTAGCTCTGCTCAGCTATGTCCTTTACAAAGTGAGTCCACTGCAGTCCCGGCCTGTGTGAGCAGCAGAGGGGGGATTGGGTCACGCCCGTGACACCCTACGGTAAAAGGATCCCCCGAGCCTCACATCTCACCTGTCTCTCACCCCCCTACAGCTGGGCTTCTTCAAGCGCTCGCTTCCCTACGGCACAGCGATGGAGAAGGCGCACCTTAAGCCGCAGGCTGCCTCCGAGGCCTGAGGCAGGAGGCTGCGGCAGACAGGAAATGAGCTGAGCAGCAGAGGCAGCGATGTCAGCCATCAGACGCCCAAGAGCGGTTTAGGTTCCGGAGGGGAATCTGCCAGATTAACTGTCAGAAGAAAAGACTGCAGATTTTTAGAGGGAGGGTCACTTAAACTCCCCCCGCAGCAACCTAAAAAAAAAAAAAAAAAAAGAAAAGCAAATTTGTTTTTCTGAGATGGAATTTGGAGGTTGATTTTCACCATGTCGACTGAAAAAAACAATGCCAACATAATGGGATTTACACCCTAAAGCTCATCAAACGGCGTCTGCTACAATGTGCACTTCTCTTGTTCATTCTTATCTTAGGCTTGCTCAGTATTGATGCAAGGGATTATTTGATACTTTTGCAGGGATCGATGTACATTTTTCGATGTGTGCTTTACAACCTGCACAAAATCGACGTCCTTGAGAAATCGATGCTTCGGAAAGGTCAAGGCGAGGTTACAGCTGAGCCTGCATGAAACGCGACAGTGGAGAGACGTTCGATACCAAAGAGCGTCCCTGTGTGGGGAGTCGTGCACAAGCCACCTTGAAGCTCCTGAAGTGCCTTTTTACTTTCGTTTTTCTTTTGGCCAGTAGCTGTTCTGGATCATCTCCATAACTTGAGTGTCTGATATGGCTTATGGCTGGAAATGAAGAGGACAGTAAACATGGGGGAGATTTTATCATTTCCATGCCGTCTTTGGGAGGGGCATATAAAGTACGAGTCTGAGCTGTACACAGGCCTGCCCCCAGAACCATATGTTTTTGTCTTTTTAGCCTCCCTTTGGCATGGAGGGCACCTGGCAGGGAGAATGTGATGTTCTGATGAACAAACAGAAACAGAGCGGAAAGTTGGACTGGCTATCCTTCAGAGGGTTTGCTTCTCCTCATCCCGTCCAGGCTCCCTCTGTGTTTCTCACACAAAGAACGCAGAAAAATGCAAGACCAGCAGAACGAAAAAGCAATGCGATGAAGAACAAACCTCCTGGGATATGACTGGAGACGTAGCGGACACATGAAATGTACTGCATTCAGCTTTAGAGTGTTCCAGAGCTCTGTCTTTCATACAGATGATAAAGTGTCTCAGTCTCAAAGTCATATGACGTGAAAAAAGATCAGGATTTGTACCGGCTGTATGTATATTGTTTTGTTTTTTTTTTTCCTGTATGCATTGTTAAAAGTTTTGCTTTAATGTTTTGATAGAATTATCAGATATAATGAGAGAAAGCACTCCTGCGTGTGCGTTGGCTGTTTGGAAAATCACAGTACAGTTACTGGTTGTTTAAGTAATATCCAATCAGAATCCAATGCACATGTAGTCCCCAGACACTTGAAATTCAGTTAAGACTGTACCCTGTTAGGTTTCATAGCAATTAGCAATTTGGGTGGGGGGGTGATTTAACCTGACACTGGTTTGATTTGAATTTCTATGCATTTAATTTGTCTAGAAGCCAGTGAAGAGGCTTCAGATTGTATTTCTCTACAGTACAAAGGAAAAGTCTGGCTCTGAAGGCTCGAGGTATGAATATTTATAGGCAGAGGTAAATGTGGGACTCTTTGCTGTAGGAATCCTTTGAAAAGTTACTTTTAAGTGCAATATTATTTCTGTGTTTTTTTTACTTCCTTTTGGCTTTGGTCGGTGTGTACCTTTCAGAGTGCCGACACACATGCGGCAGATTTGATTTAATCCACATATTTTTTGCTGAAGACACAAGAAAGTCGTCTGGGGTCCTTGCCCTTTGGCTGAGGTTGGTATCTGTATAACCTTCCATCGGTGACTCTTTCAAGGAATTCACAGATTTTTTTTTCAGTTAGCTTTACAGGAATAGCAAGGACACTTATAAGAAAATGTTCAGTCCACAAGTTTCATATGCTGATGGAAAAGCAGGACAATTGATATTTAAATGCAACATTCCTTCATGCAAAATTGCATTTGTCTATGTTTGTATTCTGCATTATTTCAGAAACCACAGTTTGTTACATGCGGTAGCACAAGAAATTGTTGAGGTGTCATAATATTTTAGAATGGGAATAAGCACTGGGTTATTCCTTCTGAAGAATCTACTTCAAGCTAGTAATCATATTAAGTTGTAAATATGTATGTGCTAACTAGAATATTTGAAAATTCTGTGGAAAACATTTTGTTGTTATATTTTCTCTCCCCATATTGGGGGAAACATATTTGAAATAATTGTTTTATTGTTGTATGTTACTGTTTACAACTCTAATAAATCTTTGAATTTGTATAATTTACGTTTTGTAATGCTACACTTGTCATTAACTTGTGGATACCCAACAAGAACAAATATTTGCACTGAAACCTGATACTGCATTTTTTAATGGGGAAACCGCTCAAGAAGGAAAAGTGAAACACTGTAGACGGTACAGTTTTCACAGCATTGACTTTAGTGGTGATGTGAAAGCAGGTTGCCCATCCGGGCCCAGGCACACACTGGATGTGGGGTAGGTGGATTGCTAATGCGGGTTATTCGGTTTCTGTATGAATGCAGCAAGACTTATGTCCACATATTTGGCAGAGCATGATGTAATTCAGAGCGGGCCTTGGCACCTGGGAAGGGGGGCGTCTTCCCTCTGTGCCTGTTTGTGATTTCCATGGGCTGGATCTCTAGGTGGAGCCATCACAAGGGTGTCTGGCGCAGAGCGTGATATCCCTGCTCAGGGCTGAGCGGAGACTTTTTGAGGGACATCTGCTTGATGGAAACAGTTGTCGACTGGGTTGGGGGGGGGGGGGTGCCGTAAGTTCGCAAAGTCGGTAGCTGCCAATGCTCAGAAGTAAAAAGGTGCTGTGAAAGAGAAGCGATGCGACATCGCATTATCTAACAGCACCATCTTCACTCCATTGTGTAACAGCACCATCTTCACTCCATTGTGTAACAGCGCCATCTTCACTTCATTGTGTAACAGCACCATCTTCACTCCGTTGTGTAACAGCACCATCTTCACTCCATTGTGTAACAGCACCATCTTCACTCCGTTGTGTAACAGCACCATCTTCACTCCATTGTGTAACAGCACCATCTTCACTCCGTTGTGTAACAGCACCATCTTCACTCCATTGTGTAACAGCGCCAGCAGCTTGTAATATCGTAAAATATTCATGTGGCTTTTCAGACTAAGATCAGAATCAACTATAACTCTGATATAATGTAACATTTGGGAAGCTTCATTTAGCTTAATTGCTAAAATATAACATGTATGGAGATGGAGACATCTATTTTGGTTCTTTATTATGTAACTAAATGATTTCATTTTTATTATAAAAAAGAGCAACTCCAGCATTTTGTAATAAACATCGCAATATGTAATGATTTATTACAAAATGCGGGGAAATCTATTTCATATTCAGTTCAAGCTGTATATTACAAAATGAGACAGATTATTACAATATGGGGGTGTTATTACATATTGAAATGAAAATTTGTTGTTATTACATAATGTGATGTTATTACATAATGTGATGCTATTACAAGCACCTTTAATACATTGGGGCAAACAGGGCAGGTGCTCAGGCAGCCCAAGCGTCCCGCTCTGCACGTGCCCGTCCCTGCGATTTGAAGATGATGATGTGCTTCTGGTATCATCCATTCAGGGCTTCCAGCTCTAGCTGCCATCTGTCCCATATTCTACGGGATCGGTCCACATTGGAAAATGAAATGCTCGGATTGGTCTTTTTAGGTTACGCAGCGAGAGTCTGCCATTAGTGAAACACCTAATGTGATACCACTTGTGATGTCACTAAACGTGATGGTCAGTGGGGAATGTGCGATGGGCAGCCTGGTCAGTTCGGTGGCTGCAGTTCTGAGGGCACTGAACAAGTCTGTGGTGATGAAATAGGTCATCTGATGAAGCTGAAGTTTGCCAGTGATCCTTGAGGGAATCCATCGTTCCTTCATATACAGGGTAGCCAGCTACGTGGTTCCGGCATCCTATAAGGATGCCACTTAGTTGTCCTCCAAGGGGATGGGTTCCAGGGAGGACATGCTGGAGGCACTATATCTCCCAGCAACGCTGTGAATGCCTGGAGAGGTTGCCTATGAAATACGTAGCATGCTGTGACCCCGACCAGGAAGAGCACTCTGAAGAAGATGAAGTTGTGCAAGTCCAGAAAAAACTGCGGAATTCAAAGAGCAGTATGCATGATGTCATGCCATCTAGTGGACAGATGTGCTTATCGCTACAATATTTCAGTCTCCTTGTGGCCTTGAAAGTTACAGTAAGCTTTAATGTCAGCAGTTATTCCAGTCGTCCTGCCGCAAGCTAGAGGCAGGTATGTTTCTGACGCCCCCGACAGAAACGGCATCCCAAAAGGTGGACAATGGAACAATACTACTAAATAGTCCAGGCCAATTAGTAAGGTTAAACTGTAAATACTGAACTGCACCATATGTCAGCTTACCGTCTGGTATACACACGCGCCGTTTTCATGGAGAGGTCATTGGTGTATGTGTTTTATGACAAACACAACCGGCCTCTGCTTCATCACAAGCATGTGCATTGTAACCGTTTTGGTTTACTTCACACCTGCGGTGGATATGCATATTTAAATGGCATAAAGTGTCCCACAGTAAAATCAGCAAGTTAAGCTCATTATTAACAGACCAAGGCCGTTCAAGCATATTGCTAGATTAAATTCATTTTAGATTTATATAGATAAATAAATTTTTGATAAATTCGTAACAAGACACAAGTGACACCTGGCCATATAAGTTGTTTATTTATCATATGACCGCAGACTAACATACATTTTTGTTGCAAAATTATTAAAAAAGAAAAAACTAGAAATAAACGAAAATTAACCTCTCTTCTAAAACCACACATTTTCCCTTTTTATCTTGCATCTTCCTAAAAACTGATATTCCGTTTATTTTTAAGAGGTGCTTGTATTGTAAGGATATGTGCAGCCTGGGGTTAAATTTGACGTTTCCTCCGCTTCGACAGGGGGCACTCTCGGCACACTCCTTCGCCGCTTCAGCATCGACGCAGCCGAAGAAGGCCAGTTCCTAAAAGTCGGCGATTAACGGCTTTGCCTTCGCATCTCCGGGCGTCAACAGGCGCTATAATGTAGCTGTCAGGCGGCACGACAGGAGTTCCCGATCGGCCGTGGCTGACAGCTGTCAGTGCGCTCATGCGGTGTATCCGGGCGGGTGTCACGGCCACTGTTTTGTAGCCTGTTTGCGCGGCAGGGGGGATTAGTACAAGAGCTGCGGTTTTTAAATCCCCTTTATTTTAATTATTTTTTTTATTGGTTTGTAGCGCCTGTTTTCCCGATGGGAATGAATAAAACGCACATCAGCGTGGCGTACGCTTGTATAGGGGTCCTGATCGGCTTGTCGGCTTTCCTGGTGTGGAACATCGCGTATAAACAGCCATGGACAGCTGCGATGGGGGGCTTGTCAGGTACTGCTGTCCTCATAGCCTGCCATTGTTTATGCACTGTTTATACTTTTTATTGCTAGCCTCGGATAATAATAATAATAATAATAATAATAATTAAGTACGTATAAGTAATAGTTATGGTTGTTGAATGTTTTTGTTGTCCACTGTGTTGTTTTCAATTGTCGGTATTAGTAAATAATGCAAGGTTAAGTATTATTATTGCCAATTTCTTGTATCCTTTATTATTATTGCTATTCTTGTTATTAAGAATGTGGCTGTTTCGCTGCTATTATTATCCATAAAATGTTTAAGTC
>JAODKF010000120.1:1371189-1409822 GCA_026779585.1 Mormyrus proboscirostris | reverse complement strand
CTTTATTATTATTGCTATTCTTGTTATTAAGAATGTGGCTGTTTCGCTGCTATTATTATCCATAAAATGTTTAAGTCAGGTGGTATAGGTATAAGTTGTTCAGTCCAACTGAATGATGTCATTTTCTTGTGTGTTACATATCTGCCGTCACGCATCAAAGGTGATAAATGCATATGTAACTTTTATAATTATGTGTTTTAAGTATTTGGTCAGTTAACAAAACTAAGGTAATATCTGCTCTTTATCTTTCTGGTGTTGGTGAGGTGCAACTTCCATGCCTGCTGCCATCGGTGGGGTGGGGTGGGGTGGGGTGGGGGGCAGGGGTAGGTTCCCCCGTCCCAAGCATGGTAAAAAATGTGGGAGCATTTTTATCATGTCATCTCAGCTGTCAGGAGCCTGGCCTGATCAGACTCCCTTCTGGGTATTAGTACCACAGCTCCACACTTTAATTACAGTTTTTACACAAAATATTATTTTATGGTTTTAAAAATTCTTTCCATAAAGTGACCATTTGGTTGTATTTGTGCCCGTCACAGTTTTTTCCACAAATATTTTATTTTCCACACACTTTTTATGTATTTTATACATTTACCCCCCCCCCCCCACACATACACATACAAACATGCATAAATACATACATGCATACAAACATGCATAAATACATACATACAAACATGCATACATACATACATACATATATACATGCTATACTACTATAATATGGATAGTACTTCATTTTATTTTCATTTTTTAAATTGTCTTCAGCCAAACCTACTGGGCAGCCTTTGGTTACTCAATATTTGTGGTCTTTGAACTCATATTGACATTCCTTTTGTGTCAGCCGGCTCTTTGGCTTTGAGTCCTCGCAAATAGGGATTATTTAAACTGTAATCCAATTAGGCTGGAAGCAGCCTCAGAAAATCCTGCTGGAGTTTTTGAGCAGAAAGGCTGTTTTTTGAAAGCTTTCGAGCCGAAGCAGCCACAAGTATTATATAGCAAGCTTTTACATAGTTGGCCAATCTTTTCCTAAATTTTGCTAGTTCCATTTTCTAATTCTTTTTTGCTTGTGTCAAGCGGGGTGGAGACAAAGGGAGTTAAAGTTAAAATTTGATAAGAAGCAGCAGTTATTTTGTCTGTAATTCCTGCGGTAAACAGTAGGTAGTCATGACACTGCATTTCACATTGGCCAGGAGGCCACAGGCAACAGAATAGTGACTCAGTACTTTTAGATGCCATTGCATGAGCACGGGGCCTGCCCTCAGAACCAGGGGCCGCTTTCTTATTTAACTCCAGTGTTTTCATTGTAGTTGCTGGCAAAAATATAGGGAAAAAATAGAAATGTCCCATGAAACAGGGAAGTGATTATGCCGCAGAGGAACAGAAAACAGGAAGGCATGGATGTGTGATTTCTGAATCCCTGACAGGGTGTTAAAATGTGCTGCTTCATGCTTCTCCCCTTCCCAGCCTGCACTGGGAGTCTGGGCACGGGTGCACTGACCCTTATGCTGAGTCACTGGTAGAGACATTCATTCCAGTTGGGCAGCTGACTCTAACAGGATGTGTGGTTTCAGTCACCTCTGTCCGAGCCACAGTAAAAAGTTTCCCGTTGAAGACCTTTGAAACTCATCTTGTCCGTCCCGCCTGAAGGACACTCTCTGTTCCATTTTTATTTTACTTTTTACACAAAAATTCAATGTCTGTTTCCTGCATGAAATCTTTTGAATGGACGAGGTCCTTCAAAACCCTTCTAAATTCACTCCAAATGTCATTCAAATCACATTACTTTAAGCAAGAGAATCTCCTGGTGATTTTTGCTCCAAAAAAATGTGGTGGTTTGTATAACCAGAAAAGAACATGGTTCAATAATGATTAATTCATTCATATGTGTGTCTAAAAAGCATTCTCTTTACATATATTTAGCTTGATTCAAATGCCCTTTCCTTCCCATTCACAACAAAGTTTTGTGTAACTAACATAATAACAGATGAAATTGTTACTTGATACACACTAAAAATGTGGATCGTCTTCCCCACACCAAAAATGTGTCCTCCACCAGAAGAAAAAAATGTGTCTGTTTGGTAAAGTTCAGTCGATTACATGCTGCAGGTAAATTTAATTTTGAAAATGATAGGTCAGGTGTAGTTTTCATAGTTTTTTTTGTTTTAACCCTGACTGACCTATAAAGCAAGGCTTCCATTTTAGGATTATTTTGTGATTTTTTTTGTCTGTGTTTCTTACAGGTGTTTTAGCATTTTGGGCTCTCATCACCCACATCATGTACCTGCAAGACTACTGGCGTACATGGCTGAAGGGGCTGAAGTTCTTCATCTTCATCAGCATCCTCTTCTCCGTTCTCGCTGTCGTGGCATTGATCGCGTTCCTGTCCCTCGCTATTACCCAGAGGCAGTGTGAGTGTGCTCTGACCCCTCCCTACTCCGCCTCACTACCCCCCTGTCCACCTGCCCCCTCTGGTGATCTCCGTGCCCGCAGTGCTCTCTCTCGATCACGCACATTCTTACCATCTTAACTGGAAAAGCTGCTTACTGCTGGTTTGGAGTAGGGTGGTAACAGTGCACTGTAGTACAATGTTTCACGAATCCAAAATATGACGATATGCATTGTAGGGGAGTAGCAGTGCACCGTGTCATGAAAGAATTTATTAATGTTAATGCAAGAGAGCACAATAAGCATAACCTGAGATTGGCTTTGAGATTTTATTATTGTATTTTTTATTGAAGTCTGCAGAATAACGAAAAAAACTGCAGGAAAAACAATTAATTGTTTGAGATCAGCTTTTTTTGTAAGTGTATATGCTTACAAATGAATAAACAAGAACTGTGAGATCTTAGTGTTTTTTCAGTCGTATATATTATTGATACATTAAGAGCTTTCTGATTTATTCTCATTCTTGTTTTTTTTTTTTTTTTTTAAAGCGTTTTAGGTGATTTTGAGATTTTATTTTTGCATTTTGTACTGGAATCTGCAGAATAAGGAAAAAAACAGCAGGAAAAAAATGGATTTAAAATGGCTTTTTTTTTGTAAATGTACATGCCTAAAAAGGAACAATAGGAACTGAGACATCTTAGCTTATTTCCAGTCTGATTTTTTGAATGTATTGTGAGTGTTTCGAATTGTGAGCCCTAAATCGACTATTGAACTGAATTGTGAGTAGACTGTATCAGGACACCCCTGTTTCGGAGGGTTACATCTGTAAGAAATTCAAAATAAGAAGTAGAAGCTTTAAGAAAACTAAATGAGCAATATGGTGCATTAGTGCTTAGCATTGCTGTGGTGTGTAAAGGCAGTGTAGGCTTCATCTTCAGCCATCTCAGCTTTCTTGTTTTCTTGACTTGTATTGTTTTTTAGTTTTTCTTTATATGCATTTTTCATAGTTTGTTTATGGGAAGATAAATGCCAGGATCTTGTCTTGCCTTTCGCTTCACAGCTGTGGCTGACCCCAGCAGCTTCTACCTGTCTGCGGTTTGGAGCTTCATGAGCCTGAAGTGGTCCTTCCTCTTGGGTCTCTACTCTCACCGCTACCGCAAGGAGTTCGCCGACATCAGCATCCTCAGCGACTTCTGAGGACGAGGACAGAGGGAGCCACAGAGCAGCTGATGCATGAGAAGTCACATGACCGTCCCCTGCTCTGCCCCACCCTCATTTCTCACGGTTTCTGGAGTCTGTTGATCATCCTGTTGATCCGATCTAAAAGATGCAGTCTACTCCAAGTTTACTCTTATGAGTTATGCATTTATGATATATGCCAGTACTGGTATATGCTTTATTTTTTACTTTTTTTCCCAGCACTTTATGTTAATCCAGCCTGCAGGGGCGCCATAAAGTTGGGGAAGGTTAGGATGATTCCAAGGGCCCCTAAGTGATTGGGGGGCAAAAAAATTTGGAACATAATCCAATTGATCTTGGTTGGGGGCCCAATATTCTTTCATGCGGCCCAAAATCTTTAGTGGCATCCCTGCCAGCCTGTCAGAGTTATGGTAGCTCAAAACCACTTCAACAGGACTGCCATTTAAGTCTCGAATCCTCCACTGTGCATTCAGTCTTTCTATGTCTAACATCGCTGTAGACACATGGCAGAAGGAAGAAAATAGCAGCTTGTGTACATACATTTATTATCAAAAGTCTGCTGTAGTCCATTTAATTATGGCTGAGTGGTGGATCCTGCTCACAGCACTGACATTTTGTTTTGCTTTTTGCCTCAAAAGCTTAAAAGTACTTCTGTGATGCATATAACTTAAAACATTCTGATTCAACCTTTTGTACTATTTTAATTTTTTAAAATGGAGACGTGCTCTTTTTGACTTATTTTTTTTCAGAGATCTGAGAACCCCGTTTTATCTTGTGCAGTACGGCTGGCGTGCGTTGTCCCCAGTGCAGATTTACTCCTCACCACTAGGAGGTGTAATGGGTTACACTTAAACATATCTTCGATATAATATATGAAGTCTTCTTTAATGTTTACGTGCGTATGCAGGAAGCGGAATCACATTTTAGCTGATAACATAACTAACGTTGAGTGACGTGTCTCTAACCACATTGTTTCTGAAAATACAAACGCGCTTTAGAAACTTTGCAGGCCGACGTATTATTTAGTGTCTCAGCCAGCGTGATTCATTCATGCTGATGGTGAAGTCAGCGCGACCTCCCGAAAGATTTTCTTTTTTTGGTCTGTCCTCTCCTGACATCTGAAGTACCTTCTAAGGCCATCTGATGCGTAGCCGAGTTGCCTATCTGCGTGAAAGGCTTGTCTGTCACATGGGTCCCTTTCCTGGGATTTTATATTGGTGACTGACAGTGCTCATTTGACCTTGCTGATATAGTACCTTCATGACCTAAACCTAGCCATGAAATAAAGATTTACTCCAACACTTTTAAGAGATATAATCACGCAACCTGCAAACAAGAGTTGTGTTTGTGCTATTTATTTTTTAAAGTTTTAACAGGGTTAGTATTGGGGAGGGGGGTTGAATTTAATGTGTGCAATGATTTTAAGATTGTTTGGGGCCGCTGCATTTGTACTGTGCAATCCTTTTTAGTGACTATAAATTTATTATAATAGACCGAGAAAGGGGGATCATATTCCTAATAATTTCCCTGAAATACAAGGGCCCAGTTCCTTTGCACTCTAACTGCATGCTGCCACTACAGAAAATATTATTATTTGTTTTTGTTTTGTTGTAATATATTCTGAGAATTAAAAAAAAAAAACTTTCTTTCATTGGTCACTTTCATTTGAAACGTTAGCCCCATCTTCTGAGTGAAGATACTCCCCTCATTGTCTAAAATGATGATAAAGTCTGTGCTCTCTCTGTATTTGTGTGGCATTTGTGAATATGGTTGTGTGAATGGGATGTCAATAAAATATTCTTTTATGATGCTGCCCTTTTGATCTGGTAACTGTTGGCCGGGGTCGGCGGGGCTGGAAATACAGAATCTAGTGGCACTGTATGTACATATATGTATGTATATATATATATATATATATAGGGTCATTTTTTATACGTATGAATAATTTTCCCCCCATAGCCGCTTGTCCTAAAAATATATATTTTACATTTTATATTTATATTTATCATTTATTTCTGAGTGGTGCCACGACCTGATATTTTCTGATCCGTGGCATGGTGTTTATAATTAGGTTAAAGAAAATCAGATTACTGATGTTTATATCTTTGTGTAATGGAAGGATGGAGCAATGGATCCCTGCGGAAGAAAGCCGCGCAACAATCGAGAAGCAATGCTGCACTCGGCGATGGCTGGCGTCGGCTCTACCAGCCGGAATGGAGGAGCAGGCGAGCGCTTGAACCACGCTCAGATACCTTCTGCTGGCTGGACCATGTGTGCTACGGCTACGGGGAGAGAACGGGCAAAGGGCTTCAGACTAGGAAGTGTCGTTCTGTGATGCTGGCTCCAGCCTGAATGATGGATTTAGGATTTTCTCAGCAGACATATAAACCAGACTGGCAGCCTTATATGTGTGTAATAACTGGCTCTTTTAAGCCAGACAATTATTTAATGTATGTGGTCTGCTATTCTCCACTAAAGGGCAACTTGGGAAAAAACGGCAGAAAATTTTAAAGGCCAGATCACCCCCTGAGCCCCAGTCAGTCCCATAAATGGTTACTAGGCTATTTGTCTTTTTTAATTTTTATAGTATACTCATCATGTTACTAATTGCCATGTTAATTCATATCATTATTATTGTTATTTTTTGTAGTCCGTCCATCCATTTTCTAACCACTTACCTTGGTCACGGTTGTGTGGAGATTAGGAGCCTAGCATAAGGCTGGGGTGCATTGGATAAGATGTCAGTCTATCATAGGGCATATATATGCACACAGTCACACGCAATGTTGGTTGTATCCTTAGAGTTATGATGCAACATTACAGACTATAGTGCTGTATTTTTAACTTCTCATTTCGGTTGCAGCTGCATCACAAACTGTTCCAAAATCCAGCCGCACTGCACAGACATCGCACTGCAGTCTGTTGCACTGTTTTACGCTGGTGACATTACTTACTATTTACGATAAATAATTATTCGTAATCACTTGAACTACAGGCAACAATACTAGCATATTGCTGATAATTCATGCAAATGCAATACTTTTAAAAATCTTTTTACTAGCCGTTAGCTGTGAGAGTAAAGGTATCATATAGACTTGGAAACTTATGTTACAAGCTGCTGATTGGGCTTGATTCTTCAGCTACAAACCTGAATTGCAGCCGCTGAAGGTGAATGACTGACACGCGTAAGACAAGAGTGCAGTGCAGGGCCCTGTTTGTTTTACGGCCCCAGCGGTCAATTTAATGGAGGGTAGTTTTTGTGACACCAAAGTAATCTGGTGCAGTGGTAGCCGCCATCTCATTTCTGCCAACAACAGCAGCTAGAGCGTCATTTTAACAAGGGTTTTTTTGGAGCGAAGATAAGCAAGCAGGGTGATTTTAAACATCTGGGGGAGAACACTTCAGTCCTATTAATAGCTTGGCTTTGAAATACACTAGGTGTTGGATGACAGCATAGATGGTAGGGCTATGATCTTCTGAGTCTTGGGAGAAGTCTTGGGGTGGCCTTATTTAAATTTAAATTCCATTTTGTGTCTGGAAGTCCAGGAAGGAAACAATTACAGTATTAGTTGGTGGGATGGATGAAGAGAAAAGGATGCTGTGATTGTGTAAACATCCATGCACATATACACTGGGATCTTACACAAACTAGTTGCGATCGTCTCACATGAAAATTACATTTTCATGCATGCAAACTGTGTTTTATTGGATTACATATTTATCCCTTTGTAAAGGTATTTGAAATGCTCCCCTCTAGGACAGTGCTGCATGTGAATAGCCAGGAAATGAATCCACTGATTTTTGCTTGGCAGTGAATGAACGGTCCGCACCTGCAGGACCTCCGGCTCACTGTTGCACATCCTTTACAGCCCCCGCCCTCCCAAACCCCGCTCTTATGTCCCATAAGCTGCGTTGGCGTGTGGTATGTTGAAATGCTGTTGCCTTCAGCCCAGTTCAGCCTGCTCTTGCAGAGTACTTCAGAATGCTAAGTGCCTCTTTCTTCACTTCTGCAGGACGTTTGCGGCTAGATTTGTGCAGAACTGTTCTGTGTAATATTTATAAAACCTAATATTTGTGGCAAAGCTGCATAATATGTCAATACCCATGAGTGCCCTTGAGCAAAAGACTCATGGTTATTCGGCATTAAATGCTAGAAATGTCCTTGTAGGCTGTGTGATGAAGTACCAAAGTACAAAAAATGGCATTAACCTTTATTCCACAAAATATCTTTAAAAGCAGTATTTGTGACACAAAGCTGGCACTCCAGCTGTCTGATATTCAATGAGGGCCCCAAGCCAACTCAAACTCGGAAAACCAAGATTAGCAGCCTGTGTCTGGTCACTCACAGGGATGGACAGTCCTAGGCGCCAGGCAGGACGCCATTGGTCCCTCCCTGGTCACCTGACCATACCATTGTGCCACATGATGGCCATTCTGAAAACGTAAGATGTTGTTCCAGTGGGCCTCCTGGTAAAATGTCCATATTGCACAAGACAGTATGTCAGTGTAATATATGTACTTATTAACATCATTGTATAGTCAACGACAGTAGCATGTCTCTTTGTTCTCATTGGCTATATAATCTGACCAATAGCACTGAACCCTAGTGCCCTGTCACCGCCTCCTTACCACTTCTCACATTTACTTCTGAGACAGGGTCCCAAGACACGTGGAATCTATTAACAGAGCCCGCAAATATGTGATATTTTTCATTTTCTTTTTTCATACGTGAACCTTGGTGTGTCATTGGAGTTTGTTCAGTAATGTGTGGTTGCTGTGGTGGTGTTTTTTTAATTCCACTACATCTCTATTATATTTCTATTTTATTTCAGTAATTCCTTTTAGTAATTGTTACTTCTTGTTCGCATTCGGTTTTGTGTTCTGAATGACTCTGTTCCTCAAGGTCTGAAATAAAGTGCCTGCTGACCTGGTTGTAATGTACCCATAGTTTTCTGCCCAATACGTACCATGACTACGGGCAATCTGACCACCTTCTTTTACTGTAAATGCACAAGATAGATTGCATTGCAATGTCTGCGTAGTGCGGCTGGTTTTCTGAAAAGGACAGTTTACGTTGCAGCTGTAACAGAAATGTTACAGTAAAAGTGCAGTGTTATCATATCGAAGAGAGTTTGGTTTAATTGCCGAAATAGTTCCTCAGTTCACAGTTTGCAATCTCAGACATATATTCACTAGGCCCCCATTTCATATTTTCACTTACCCATCTTAATATCTCATATTACTTTCGGAGATGTTTAAGCACACGTTTACAGGTATGGCTGCGAACCTTTATAAATGCAGGAGAGAGGATCCACTGTTTCAGGGTTGAAATGTTTCAGGAAAAATGTTGCACAGCTTCACAGACATTTCGGTTTATAAGAATTGATCAAAACAAGTGAATGGAAAAAAAAACATCTTGAATCGGTAGAGAAACAGATGGCTGCTCTGACTTTAAAAGGTCTTTTGAAAAGGCTGCTTCGGAATGATTTCCGAGGAACTTCCGCAAACGCAGAACAAAGCCCACAGATATTTAAGCAATATCCATAGCAATTTACTGTTTTATTTACAAACTGAAACACATGTCCTAAGACCTCCTCCTTCTTTTCCGCCTTCTGCTCCACATTTTTGTTACTTTCTTTTCTTTCATAACATCAGACGGAGAAGATCCAATTAACCGTTAAGCTGCCATTCATGCTCTGCAGGTCTGTGTTGTGTTGTACCAGGCCGGGGATGCTGGTTTTGACGCGAAGGCCTTGCAGAAATGCAAGATTCTGAATGTCGTGTCTGTTGGATTCGCGCTCAGTTGAATCGCAAAGCAGATCAGCAAGAAACATTCATTCTAGTTTTTGGGATATAGCCTTTATCGCTGCAGCCAGCTTGGCCACCTGGCTCTCCTGCTAGAGGGCAAAGATCTCAAGCCAGTGTGGGTGCTTCAGTATTAGGGTGTTTAAATCTTTTCCTAGAGGATCACAGTTCTGTCTGGTGGGAATGTCTGGCTCGATCTCTCCAGACTGATTGTATTTTCTAAGCTAGATTAGCAAGTTCATTAACGTCACTGAGAAAAATATTTGCACAGACAATCTAACAGTCTCGAGTGGAAGAAAGAGTTTGATAATGGAGGCATATAATTAAATAAGGTATTACTGCATTAACCCACGTCAATCGTGTCATAACAGAGAACATGAAAATATCTCAGTTAACCTGAAAATGACTAAGAATGCATTTTTTATTTAAATTAATTTCACATTGATTTCAATTATCAATTAATATTGTTTTCAGTGCAGTGACAAATTACCACAGTCTTCTCATGTGGTGGAACGCCTGCCACAGTTTGAGAACCACTAGCTTAGGCTGATCTGGTTCAGGCTGGTCAGGATGGTCATGATTTAGGTTCATGGTGTCTGTACAGTCGAGGTTCCTGTTCACTTATTCATGTTCAAAGTATGACAGTAAATCTCCACCAGGTTTTTATAGACCACAGCGGGATTGTGGGCCATAGTGGACCATAATGGAACCAAGCGGACCTCGTTGCCTAGTTAGACGGACAGCTTGTGTGTGTGTGTGTGTGTGTGTGTGTGTGTGTGTGTGTGTGTGTGTGTGTGTGTCTGTAGAGGAATTCCTGAGGGTGAAGGTCTGTGCTCCAAGCTGCCTCAGTGGAGCACCCAGCTTGGTCTTCTCAGTGGGCCCTGGGCTTACACATGGAAACCGGAGCCATCCCAGGATATCGGCTAAATTACACATGAAAGCGGGGCAATTTAAGAGGAGCCCAGGCACCAAGTATTATGATAAATTATGTCCTAATGCAGGGAGATAAGTCTGGTAAAAATGAAGAATGAATGTTAGCACGCATCATAAAAATGGATTCAAATTTAGTGTTTCTTTTTTTTTTTTGTTTTTTTTTTTTCTTTTGGCATTTCCTTTGATTCCGCCTTCAGTTCTGTGATATTTTGACATCTCTCCATGGAAATAAACACCAGTGCGCTCAGCACTGCCCCCTGCAAAGCAGGAAGAGCCTTACAAATGTGAGAGCCATCTGAGACCGTCTTTTTTTTCATTAACTGGCACATCGACTGGTGAGTCTGTTTCTGGAGGTCGGGGGGAAGTAAAACGCCTCAGGTGAATTAAAAAAAAGTTTGTCAGTGAACCAAAGGGACGAACATTGGGAATCATTTGGGAGAAGCAGAACTGCTTAAACCATTTACTAAAATGATATTTAAAACCCCTTCAATCCAGGATATTTTGAGAGAAACAAAAAACAATGTATTGTTCAGTTAAAAACTTGAGATTTAAGTAGTATTACATGCATGGATTAATTCCATAACAATGCCAAGTATCACTGTAATGGAAAACTCCTTTTGTTTGCAGGACTAATGACAGACATGCATGAGAACAATATCTTGTGTGATTTTTCTTGTTAAAAATTGTCTTTGCCCTCCTGTTGTTCGTCTTTACAGCCTCGGGGGCTTGAGCTTCATAATGTGACCTTGAGTCCGTAACCCCGCTCTGTTGCACCCCTACCTATGATCCCAGTTACCTTGTCTTTAGCCCCATCCCCCCAAATAACTCCAACCACTGTCACTAACACCTCCTTGAAGCATGCTCCCTTCCCCCATCTCGGCCTCCCCCCCCCAAAATGAATTATCCCAAAGGAAGTGTTCTTTCACTTGGGGAAATGGATGCCAGATGGAGGAGCGTGCCCCAGCGCCTTGGGGAAATGGGCTATGGAGGACAGAGGGGCACTTCGATATCGCCTCGAACCCTGAGCTCCAGCGGGCCTCCTGAGCATCTCTCTGGGATCTTTGCCAAATCGCCAAATCGCCCGGCACTGTGCTGCCAGCTGTACCTTGGCCACAGGCTTGAGTCTTTCATTGTTTTCCCGCTGCATCAGGGCACTGGAAGCTGAAGGATAAACTTGAAGCTTGGGTGCACTGTGCAGTTTTTACTTCTGCTCCTAAGAAAGTGCTGATAACCATCACAATAATAAAGACACTTACCGTCTCCACGGTGCAAATGTCACGACTGATTGATCCTGCGTCTTTTCAGGCTTCTCGTGATATTAATTTATTTTCCTTTAGATTCACATCCTTTAGACATTCTCCTACACCCCTAAACTGATTCTAATATTTAGACACTGTGGTTAGCCTTGGAAGCTAATTTTGGGATTGTTTGGGAATGTGCTCCATTTGAGGAGGAAAAAAAAACAGTTTTCAAGGTCTCTTTTGAAACGTTGCATGGTTTCAAATACCGTAAGAAGACACAGACAGTTCTGAGCGGCACAAGAATTCATCCTTCGAACCGATGAGTCAGCGAGTGAGTCAAAGCTGTGCTTCATGCTGGTCCAGAGCTCTCCAAGAACAAGATGAATTCGCCTCCTTTTCAGAAACAGTGACCTCCTCTTGAAGGAGAATGCCAACGAATCTGAGATCAAAGATGCCTTATGTGGTTATGAGGACGATCCCTTGTCTTAATCTCTATGGGCTATCGTAATGGTACAAGGCTGGCTTCCTAGAGGAACACAAAAACGTGTAACGCCACATGATTCACGTAAGGGCCAGCTATCATTAAACAAGCCACAGGGGCCTGAATCAATAGGGGCCCAAAGGATGGACAGTATTACACATGCACGTGAATTTTGTGCATTTTTGCTGCATACTGTAATGCCTGTATTTTTGTATTAGTAACCTTGTGCACACTCTCGTGGACACGTGCTTTGCATTTTGTAAGACAATGTGTACGACTTCACTATGCTTTGCCGCGTCACCTTCCTGCATGCAGCTTTGCCCCAGACCTCAGTTCTTAAGCAGATGAAGTCCCCTACATCCCTTTCACTGCTTCATCCTGCTCGGGGATGTTTACAGTTTCTTTAAACACGCTTTGCTTTCGCTGTCATACCTTCTGGCTGTCGGCGTCCCGCCTTTAGTCTGAAATTGGGAGGTTAATTGGAGGAGGAAAAAAAAGAAGAAAGAGGGAAAAGGCAGAGTGTTACTGAAACATTATGTCATGTCTCTGACAAGGAAATGAAATGTGCAACATCAATCAGGCCTTAGCGGGAGAGATCAAACAGTCCCCCACACTGCCCCATCTGGTTCTGCTTGGGGAGTTTTTTTCTCTTCCTCTCGTCCCTTTCTTCTGCCCCCCTTTTGTCTCGCTTTCGTTCTCCCCCCCCCCCCCTTCCCCTCGGCATGAGGGCCCATCCACGTTTTTCCTGTTAGGCGTTCCGTCACGTTTTCCCGTGATAGTGGTGCGGTGGCACGCAGAGGTCCGCGGGCCGCCTGGTGTCGAAGTTGTGCGGGTGCCTTGGTCTCCAAGCCGGCGTGGCCCTTGGGAGCTGGAGAGAGAGGGACAACAGCCCTCGGCAAACCTTTCATGGGATCTCCTTCGGGTTTCATGGTGTCCCTTTGCATTTAGTTTGTAGTAAGTCATATTAAAAAGAATTGTACGTTTGAGGGGGTATGAGTGTTTAATCTATGTGCAAAGTTCTTTTAAAATATCAAGGCTTTCCTTCTTTTGCATGGGACTGATGAAAACAAACCTGGCTTTATGTTTTCAGCTGAACCACAAAGTCTAGCAAGTCTGAGGGTCGCTGCACTCGGAAGCCATGCTGCGTGCGAATAACGGTTTTTTATCACCGTCAATGTCAGGCCCCTGTTTCCTCTTCTTTGATTCTCTGATCACTCAGCCATCATGGCGCTCATCTCCTCTGTCGCCTGCAGACTTTCCGATAGACAGCAGGCATCCATGTTTCAAGACGAAATGCAAAAAGAAATGCAAAGCGTAAAACAAAACATGCCACAAAATCCGTCCATCCATCCATCCATCCATCCATCCATCCATCCATCCATTTTCCAACCCGCTTATCCTTCTGGGCCTATCCCGAAACCTACGTGCACAAGACGGGGAACAACCCAGGATGGAGGGCCAGCCCATCGCAGGGCACACGCACACACCATTCACTCACACACCATTCACTCACACACCATTCACATGCCACAAAATTTTGTTGAAAATAATACTGATGCACATGCAGAAAGAAACAAGCAGGTTTGGTCCCAGCATTGCTGATCCGTTTTTTGGAAGCTCAGGGTTATTGGAGGTGCTGATGTGGGGCCAATCAGGTAATCGCAGCCAATCTGACAGTGCTGCATCACTTCTGTCTTATATAATCCAGACTTTAATTGTGGTCCCTGCTGGAGGGCCAGCGCAGCTGATTAACTGGGTCAACTACACGCAAGGCCCTGCCTAAAATTACAGACACACGGAGGTGGACATGGGCAACCAGCCGTATTTCAATGAGTACTTGATGGGTGTAAGGCTGCCTGATCACCTGAGAATCTTGCCGCTTCTTCATGAGGGTCTGACTGCTCTCCCTCCCCGAATTTCAGCCAAGAACAACACTAGCAGAACCATGGCTGAAACCCGAGTCCTGAAAACGGACATCACCTGACCCATGCAGACCTGTGGAAATTTAGAGTCAAGCGCACACACAACAAACACGTCCTCCGTGAAAAATCATCTCCTGATGTCATATTCATTCTCAACTCCAGACCAAAATCCCACCCTCCTTAAACGGATAAACTTTTGTGTCCTACTATAATAAATGGGGCCAGCTCTTCTTACTGCAAATCGTGATTTAGCATCTCTTGACTTTTGTCGCACCGATTCACGCTTCAGCTTGGTAGCTGCACGGTGTGAGTTAAAATGCTAAGAGCTAAAACCTGTTTGAAGATGGTGTCCATTCTCTTTCAGAGGTTCTTCTTTGATTTGAAAAGGTTTCTAGTTTGATCGAGCCCATTGCATGAATAAAAAGATGTCATCACATCAATTATGCATTAAAAACAGCCACGTTTATATATTGGTAATTTATTAAGTCTCAGGTCTGGTATCTGATGGAACGTCGCCGCATTATGTTTTCCAGTTTTTCGTAAATGCTTGTATGAGCTTCTTAGAGTAATGCTTTCCAGCTTTTGTGGAAAAGCTGGCAGCTTACAGTGTGTGTACCATTCACGGGGGTTATATAGTGCTGCCCAATGTCCTTACTGTTTTAAAAGATTGCGGAAAAGATTTGGCTTAATAACAACAACAACAGCAACTACAGTACATAATACTACTACTGCTGCTACTAATACTACTACTTATAATAATAATGATAATAATAATAACAATAATAATAATAATAATAATATGTATAACAATAAAAACAATTTTCAAATAAGTGTTTAACATTTATAATTATAGTAGAATAATATAGAGAACAGGCTAACTTACATGATTGTAACCATGTATAATAATGACACATCATAGTTTCAATAAATTCTATCTTGAACAGCATAAACAAAATATCTCCAAAACAGATATCAAAGAAACATTCTAATGACTTTTAATCATACCGAAAAATCTTTGTAAATAATTTACATGTAAATTCAGAGTAGAAATGCGTATTAGATCATGTTTGTACCTGTGCAGTCAGTTGAAGATTATGCAGGTGGAAGCAGGTAAAGATTACTTCCACATGTCTGAAAGTTATTCTTTGTGTAATTTTTGAGAATACATGTTCACGAAATCAACCTTGCCAAATGCAGGTTACAGTAATGCTGGAAAACAAAGCAGTTTGGAATCATAAGGAAGAACATTCATGGTGTTTGTCTGACTGGATCTGCTTTGGGGGGAGACTGGAGGGCTTGTGGAAAACAGAAGACATCATTTGAATGTGCTTTTTAGCACAAATAATTTGCAGCTTTCGAAGGGAATACTCGCCCTAGCATCCATTTAATGGAATGAAGAGTTTTTGCTAGTGTCTAAATGTTAACAGATGCATAGTTTCTCCAGTTATTTTGAGAGCTTTTCCCTTTTCATATATCCACGGAATTTAAATTTCAAGACCAATATATAAAGTGAATGTATCAGACACACCACTTAACATAAAACAAAAGGAAAGTACTAATTAATTCTGCAGTCATTAGTAGTTGTTCTAATCTGCCATAATCATACATGGCAAAGGGACCCTAGTACAACAACAATGCATTGCTATAATATAATTAATATAACAGTACAGCTGTAATATAATTCATTATAATTAACTATAAAGCTATAATTAATGTAACTGTGTAAATTGTAAATATAAGAAAGTTATCTGACATACAAATTAATAGCTAATAATAATAATAATAATAATAATAATAATCAGGGACACTGATAAATATAGATACATGATTTACTGACCATTATAAATACATCATATTAACTTTCATTGTGAAAGTATGCAGTATTATTATGATCGGCGTATCCGTCCGTTCAGCACTATGCAAGACACCTGGATTATCGAACATGATCACCATTTACTGATATAAATTACTCACACGTGTCACATGACAGATATGTCAGCCACAGGAAGGCCAGGCTTCTCGAAGCAGGCTTGTGGAAACACTCATAGTCTCTGCTTGGCTCAAGTTTCTTTAGCGATCGCTCCCTCGGATGACAAACGGTCGCTTCCAGTCACAGCGTGAGGGATGCCAGTGACCTCACTTTCTGGTAAAATGATTCAGCACCTTCTTGCCCAAATACTGACTCGTTTCCCTCGTTTGAGAGATATGCCCGCACCGCAGCATAGCATAATGCACTGCGTGTACCGCATATCCACTCTGACTGACACGGAGACGCACACATGCCCTGCTTAATGCATCTGTGTTCGTTCATGGTGTGCTTGTAGACCCAGGGATAAGTTCCGCGACTTTCCACATGGAACATGTGTTTAAGAATCGTCAGTACTTTCATGCATATCAAACAAAGTCAAAGGCTTCAAGTCGTCCACGAGCTTGACGTTCTAAGGGGTACAGATGTGTGCTGTTTGGGGAGCCCACCTTTGGGGAGGAGGGTAGTGTGCACGCTAGCCTGCAGGGCATGGCTGCTGTTATTAGCGGCCCTCTCCCCTCCAAATGTGAAGGTCGGAGGTCAAGAGGGGGATTCAGGTTCTCCAAAGATCACGCTTGGGTTGCTGGCTCGCATGGGAAGACCGGGCACCAAGAGCAGGACCTTTATAGAAACACGACTCAGAAAATTAATGGAAAACAGTTCCGCTAAAGAATCGGAGCTCTTTGGGATTCTTTCGCAGGTGTAGAATATCTAAATGCCGCGAGTTTACGATGTTAAGTTACTGTGTCGCTACACTAGTGCAATTCTTACACACGTCTAAAAATGGCATGTATCACTACCATAAAACGCTTCTGTGCTCATGTGCACAAGTGTTTCTATTAAACTTTTATACTTTATGTAAATATTAAAGCAGGGTCTCACGCAATCTTCAAGACCCATGTGTTCCATGAATTTCTCTACTAACCCGATGCCTCTTTATGTTCTTTGAATGCTCTTATGTTGCACTTTTGTCCTTCGAATAGTCTTATTAGGTTCTTACTCTGATATCAGCGATAGTGTCGCACGCAATGCAACACTGAGGGATCGAGCTTGTCTAGCCGTTTTGGTCGTGGCATCGCGTACATGGATCTGTGAATGCCTCCCTCTGAAATATTCTCCTTTTCTTCATTCCACATTGACGGCTGGCTGGTGTGTACCCCTCCAGCATCTGACGTGCTAAAATAAAAATCCCCCCCACCTCCTTTTGCCTCGCAGGCACTTTGAAGACTTGCAGGCCTTTAGCACCATGAAATCCAAATGGGAATGTAAAAAAGAAACTGCATGGAGCTATAAAAAGCATATTGGAGGAATGCTGAACCCTCACGCAGTGTCAGAAAAGGTCTGGGTCACTTATACACAGACTTCAGAGTTTTTCCATGTAGGTCAATCTGAAGGCTCCGGGTTTCCACTTGGAGTAGCTGCAGTAAACCTTCAGTCACCTATGTGATATTATCAATATGTAAATTAATAAATAAGCACATTAAATTTATTTATTTATAAATTCCAGCTATGTAGCTTAAAAGGCTATGAAGTACATTGCTATTATATCAAGAATAAAAAAGGCAGTGGGGGACCTGGGGGTGGGGCTGGGTGCACATTGGATTGTTTTGGAGAAATCTGGAACCTATAAACTTCAGACAACTTCTGTAAAAGAGTTAGCCACGCTCCTGCTGATTGGCTGATCTTACTACTTGCCCTCTTCCCATCATCCACCAACCCTATTCACTTCCTGCTTTCCCAGGCTTAAACCACACCCCAGGACCAAGCTTAGCCAATCAATGGCTCTGACTTGCTATACCTCTGGCAACTTATAAGAGCAACCGATGTGGGGACAGGGGAAACAGATTCTCGTCATATGCTTGGGTTGAGATGGGGACCTGGATGAACAAGATTTGTCTTCAAGTCAGAGGGATAGAGAGCAAACTTACTTTGGTGTAGTCATCGCATGGATTTTTAAAAGTTTTAAGGGCGACACTTTGGTTTATACATCCTCTCGAGTCAAACTTTTTGAAACAGTCCTGCCACCCTCGCACACGTCTGTTGACGTGCAGAGCATCGCTGTGGACGTAGAGATCAGGAGGGGAGTGGAAGCCTGAGGGCAGCATCTCCGAGACGGATCACCATGAGAGAGGAGCTGTCCTGCGCTGATTCTCCCGAGGGAGCGATAGTGGCCAGCGAGGAGGATGTGGAGTTCGGTCCAAAGAAGTGCGCGGTACCTGGAGGGGCCGGTGGCCGCAAGAGACTACCCTACCCTAAGAAGGGCAGCAGGGTGGAGGATGGTGGAGCAGACAGCCCTGGCTGCCTAGTGCCCCCAGGACCGAAGCGGCCCAAGAAAAGCCCCCCAATGGTGGCGGCGGGGCCTGAAACACCCCTGGAGGACCTGCACACCCAGCGCGTTATTGCCAATGTGCGGGAACGGCAGCGCACGCAGTCACTGAACGACGCCTTTGCCTCCCTGCGTAAAATCATCCCCACGCTGCCCTCCGACAAGCTGAGCAAGATCCAGATCCTTAAACTGGCCTCGCGCTACATCGACTTCCTCTACCAGGTGCTGCAGAGTGACGAGATGGACAGCAAGCTGGCCAGCTGCAACTACCTGGCCCACGAGCGGCTCAGCTACGCCTTCTCCGTCTGGAGGATGGAGGGGGCCTGGTCTATGTCTGCTTCCCACTAGCCTCCACCCTCCCCCCACCCCGATCCCCTTTCACCCCCACCTTCATCCCGCTTCTCCCCTCCCTTATTCCACTCCATCTCCACTGCTTGGCTGCAAACCAACAGGTATTTATACTTCATCACTGGAATTAAAAACAAAATACTTGGCACTCACAATGTGAAATACAGTGTACGTGCATTACACTGTATATCACTGTACGTGCATTACACTGTATATCACTGTATGTGCATTACAACCTTCTGAAATTCCATGTTTCGCTTTCCTCATGTATTTATAGGTCAGCTTTTCGAAAACAACCCATTCAGGTAGCTACATAAAACTAAAGTAATTGCAAAAAAGCAAAAGTACTTACATTAACAATGAAGGAATTCTGTATTACTGTAATCGTGGTGCACCTTCATCTGTAAGGAAAACAATGAGTAATACACAGTATGAAAACAGAATGTAGTATGAATATCTTAGGGGAGCTATAGGCTGCGAGTACTTCGCGTTTGATTAGAGGGACGTTTAGGGGCCGTCAGGGAACGCTGCTCTCTATCCTGATGTGTTTATATTTAACACAGTCTGCTCCTATTTTGCTACTATTAATGCTTTTGGTACAGTAATAATTTATATCATTCATACGGGTCGGGAATAATAATGGTTTAGGAATTTAACATCTGTTTATAAACTAAGCATCTGTAAGCTAATCTTTAAATAACCCAATTTCTAAATTAGCCTTCAATTTAGTGGCCATACTAGCATACTTTTAGCTATTATTCCTGGAAATTTTAATACTGATCATGCTGAACCGTCAATATTTGTATTATCTAGTTTTCATTTCTGTGATATTGTAATTCGATTCAGTAGCTTGATTATTTAAATGACGGCAAAGGTGAAGTTCCTATTACACATGATAAAAATTTTACTTTGCTAGTCATTAATTTACAAAACAAAAAAAAAAAATTAACACATGATGTATTTATAATGATATTCACATGCACCTAAAATTTATCAACCTGAATTTAAGGCAAGAAGATTATTAGCACCTTTAATTTCTAGAAAGATTTTATCTGGTTTGTCATTCCATATCAAAACATTTTCAATTTTTCTGTTAGATGTATTAGATTTAGAAAAATAAAAACACTTTATATATAATGCAACTGTATTTATACACACTAAATTTTAACTGATGCTTCTATTGTTAGAATTCTCACTGCTTTTGTTCTAATACAGAAATCATAAATTTCTCAAAAGCCCTTTAAAATGTCTTTGTTTAATTAAATTAATTTCATTCTCAACAGAAACAGGGGTTTGTAATATAACTTGTATTCCCCATGCAGACCGACGACCGAAGCGTGATACTAAATAATCTTAATGGTATGTAAAATAAATGATTATTTTGCCTAAAAACAAGCAATCAGACCTGCTGGTAAAAGTGAATAAAGCCATCTAAATTTTTTGCATTAAAATTTTTTTTAGAAGGCTGCACAAATGACTATGCATTTCATGTTATGAAATAAATACAGTTAAAATAATTATTATATTCTTAAGCATTAAGAAAATTGCACAGCAAAATAAAGTAACACAAAAATTTTCCCTGTGAGTTTAGTGTAGTGTCTCAGTTCCTATCCTGGCTGCACTTCTAGTCGTTGCAAATGTTTCAGGGAGGCCCAAGGGCCTGTTTTTTAATTACGATTTTTACTGAAACGCCGCATTTGTGTTTCAGCCCATTGCAGTTTTTTTTCCCTGCTTTACTATGAGGCCCGCTCTGGATTTCAGATTATACGCCGATGCTTTTTATACCCGGCGGCGCTGGGCTTATTTAAACTGCCCGGCGAAACAGGAAATACTGCCGCTTAACGAATAGCAGCGCAGGCCGACAGGTGGGGTGGCTTTATAGCTGCTGCTGCGGCTCCCCGAAAGCCCGCAGATGGGATTTTACCAGTGCCGGGCAGCTCTGCGCTGGTATTTTTTTTCCTTTTAACCCAAATGAGCGTCGTATTAAATGGTTAAAAATGAGGGCAGGTAAAGTATACATGACCAAAGAAAAGGGATGGGGAGGGGAGACAGGGAAAAAAAGACACAAAAAAACACTTTCTTCCCTCCAGCTGTGCCTTCTGCAGGATCTCGTATTCAGTATCATGCAATCAGGCTCTGCTGAGGCCAGACATGCAGGAACCTTTAGATTGGAAACAGTTGTGAGGTACAAGGTAGCTAAGGTGTGTGTACAGCGAGATGCTGGCATGGCAGGAAGAGGGAGATTTGTGTGTGTGTGTGTGTGTGCGTCCTCCATATCTCTCCAGAGTCCACCCATACATTTATCCATAAAGCTCGTCTTTCCTCATTTTGTAAATTTTTATTTATTTCATGTTCTGTTCTGTTTGGCTGAATCTGCATACGCTCTTTTTTAGCAGCGCGAGCAAACAATTCACTAACGACTTTTCACGCAATGAAATGAGGTGTCCGAGGCACCTTCTTTCAGAGTTATCGCTTTCCGGTGCCAGCGCACCGGATTCCCTGCCATCCTGCCCTTCTGAAACAGCCCGTTCATTGCCATCTTTTGCCCCCTCATGGCTTAGGTGTGAGCCGCAATCCTCATCGCAATGGCCTTAGCAACCTTCAAGTTTAGCTGTAAATTCCAGGTGAGAAAGTAGCAGCAAATCTGGATGTCATTAAGGCCCTGGAATGTCTGCATACTGCGGTGCTAAATGCTGGGGCACGGAGATGCATTCTGGGTATAAAACTGATTCATTTCAGAATCAAGGGAGGTGTAAGTGAAGTGAGCTGTAGAAATGGGAACATGCAAAAGCCTCCTGGATAAACTGTATTATTATTTACTTGTATTGGCTCAAACCAAATTTTTGAATTTTCGGATGGGATCAACTGATAGAACTTCTGAAGGGAAAAACGAGAAGCAAAGATCCATCCTTTTCCAAAGTCCAACAGCCATTTTTTGGAACCCACTTTCCAACACGCGCTGCAGGAACCTTTGTGGAGCTACCTGTTCTGCCCTGGGCCTTATAGGCGAAAACGTCGATACTGCTGATGTTGATGCTCATATTGATTTGATAGATAGATAGATACTTTATTAATCCCAAAGGAAATGTAGACCGGCCGTGGCCCCAATCCAGGCAGGTGGTTCTTCCGCTGAGTGGTCCATGGGACAGACCACTACACGGGCTGCAAAAAAGTACCGCGGTCGAGAGTCCATCCTTCGCCGGCAGCTTTATCTGTGTTTTCGTTTTCTTCATTGTTGTATTGTCTATAAAATAATTTTCAAAATCGGGCCTGACCCATGGCCAAGGATTTCTCGAATGTCCTCCATCGGACGTTTTGCGTTGCTCCAACCAGCTGCCACGAGTTTATTATGCAAACACACGTGCAGCCTGGTGAAGGTTAACAGCCTGGGTCAGGTGACTGAGAACGTCAGCGATTTTTGTCTAATGATTTACTTAACACTGCACAATAAACCTTAACAATAATCTCTATTAATAGTGAGACAGTTACGTTAAATGTTAAAAGTATCTTTACACAGCACAATTTTAAAAAAAAATTTTTATGCTGAATATTTGTTTGAAATGGGACCAAAACTCATGGAATTGTTTTTCTATGAGAACACACTTGCGTTATATTCGGAATTTAACTCCTCCATCAGGATGTTAGGGAAGACTTTGCTGTGATTTACTGGGTCCTGGTTGTCCAGTTCGGGCTGGTGGGAGCGCAGCAAAGTGCCACATGCTGTTCTGCCGCAGCTCCGTTTGTCCCCACACATTCCTGATCCCGCCCCCACCCCAACCCCGGTGCATTTTACTGCAGGTCCAGCAGAGTCATCATGAGAAAACCCAGAAAAACAATGCAAATTTCACATTGGGGGGGGGGGTGGCTGTTCATTGGCTCTGATGTGGAGGGGATGCAGGTGATACTACCCACTGCAGTGGACTAACAGAAGTGCAGTCAGAGCTTCACCATCCAGGGTGTCTGATACGCTACCTGCTAGTTGATCATTACCCTATAAACCCAACATATAATTAAAACAATGTGGTGGAGATTTTAAATTGTGTAAAAACAGCTACCAATTTGCTGTCAAAATACAATTCAGTAAAATAACATATATAATTATAATATAATGAAATATATTATAATATAGTTTAATATGTTTTATATATAAATATATAAAGTTATATAATCAACATTAACGTATAGGTTAAAAATGTAAAAACTGCTTAAGACATTTGCTTAACAATATATGTCAAAATATATATTGAAACATATAAATTAAAATAATAATGAACAAAGAACAAACTCTTAACACTGATTTAAAAATCATGAAATATTAAAAGAAATAAAATTTTGCTTTATCGAAATATTTATTGTGCATGATAACATGATGACGCTCAACATATTATTAAAGGGATTGTGGAAAAATATATTTGGTATAATATAAGAATAAGTTATACAATATACATTTGTCTGTTTGCTTTTGTATTTAATTGCGACTGTTTAATGCTGAATGTTGCACTTTTTAATGTGAATTATTCTGCTCTTTTTTTGTGCGTGTTCAGTTAGTATTTGTAATGTGTTCAGTTAGTATTTGTAATGGTCTTGGTGTAAAACTGTGTCTGTACCTCATGCACGCTGGATGATCGGCCGGGTTACTTTTCCCTGATGGCTCATTTGGCCTCCACAACCCCTGCCGCTAATTTACATTTCAGTAAATATTAAGGTTTCACTTCCCAAAAAGCTCAGAACAAAATCCGGTGCTTGGTTATTGGGGCCTCAGTTCCAGCTGATTGTGGCCACTGCTTGTATTCGTCTGTACATCTACTAAGTAAACTACCCCGCTTCTAATGTATCGGATATAAAATGTTTGCCTTGTGAGAATAAACTACTTTACCATGTTAAGTTGCTCAGCTTTGGACATGAGGATTAGGTCTTGTTGCAGGTAGGACACAGCTGTGCCAAGTGCAGTAAAATCGGGCAACGTTTGAGCCATGGGTACAAACAGTAATTGAAAGCTGGAGGAGTTAAAGTGACGGTGTTTAGAGGAGATACAGAAAAGAAAATAATCAAATAACAATTTCCCCACGAGATTTGTTGGATATGAAATCATGGAACGTTAGAAGTTTGCTAGGCCTCAAATATTCATGGAACATCTGCCATTGCAATGGGGATAATTATTTCAGAGAGGTCCTGCATAATTATAATAGGCATGGCAGTCGATTCAAGGACAGTGGTGACAGCAAGAAAATAATAAAATAATAATAATAATAATAAGACATACTGAAGGTAGAAAATAATTCAGACAGTGGTTTTGGACATTTTATCTAAATTTGTCTAATGTGGCAAATAAAGAGGTGTGTATTTCGCTGCCCTCTGCGGGGGGGGGGGGGGTGCGTCACAGTAGAGTAGCATGAGGAAGTTATAGGAATAAAGCCCTAGAGTCTGCAGCAATTGTTTGATTTTTTTTTTTATTTCAATGACAAGCCAGACACTACCACTGAATCTGAGGTATATTTCACCACAGTGTAATTTGACTGTCAGCGTTATCAAATTAACGTCAAAACATTAAAACGTAAACCTTACTCCACAGCATATATAGTTGAGTTTTGTGTAACTGGTTAATTATGATCTATATTATAGATATATTGCATATAGCTGGAGAGATAAGAGTTTGTAGAAACGTGAAGTTCAATTGCAGATTATATAATTACCAGTATGTTATCTGCAGCTGGGTTTACAGCTCGGATGTGTTGCGTGTAACTGGTTAATTCATGGTTGTATGTAGCCTGCTTGTTAGTTTGCTGCATGGTTGAGTTGTAGGCACTTGACTAGGTAGTGATAACAGCCTGCATGTTATTTATTCTTGGCTTGTGTTAATTCCACGGCTAGGTGTTTGCTGCCCCCTACAGCTTTTGTCTATTACTGCCAAACAGTTAAAAGAACCATGACCTCCTTAGCAATCTGTGCATAATGGCATAATTGCTGTCATCTGATTTTTGAAAACCCACATGCATATTTATGGACTCACGCTACTTCTCAGCATGCAAACATGACTCTAAACTCCTGTGAACATGCTAATGTGAAAATAGCTTCCTGCATTAACGCAGTGTACAAATTGAATTCTATAAAACATGGTTAACCAGTTCTGTGAATCTGTGACCCCCCAGGCATTATATTGGTACAGGAATGCAGACTGATGCACCAGGAAGTCCAAGCAAGGGCTGTGATTGCATATTTGGAACTGTTCGCTGTTGGGCTTATTTTTATGGATACAGAATATGCCTGGAAAAACATAAAATCAGTAGAAATATGAGCTCGTAATATTTCAGTGTATAGCTGATCTGTTAATAGTAACTGTTTCTTGTCTCTTCTGTTTATCTCTGAAGAATTCACCCTGGAAGCTGGATCTTTCTCCCCTCAACAGACAGCAAGAAACTTTGATTTCTGTATTTGGAAACTGGTTTGCAAGAACTCCCTAACTTTCTCCATCTCATCAGTGCCTGTCAGTGGAGGTAAACCTTGCCTACGCGATCCAAAAGGACAGAGTTTGTCTCTGGATTGTTCTATGAACTAAAATGAGGTCTTAAGCTGGTAGCTACCTGCAGCCATGATGGGAGACCTCGTTCATAGCCACCTCTAGGTCACAGGGCTGAGTGCGGCACAAAGCAGACTTCTAATGAAGAGCGCTAATCACTCTTTGACTTCCACACTGTTGCTGTCGATTTTACAGTCCAGGCTGGTGCTGTGCTCCTTTAATGCTGATCCTCTCGGAAGCATAAATAGCATCTTGCTTGCATGCTGTTTGTAGATAATGGATAACAAACATTAATATTACAATGATATCGCACATTAAACAAGTTAAGACACAAGCTTTAATTACCAAAGAAAAATCGAAGAAAGGAAAACACGTGAAGCAAAAACACAACAAATTACTGTAGATTTATAGTAAAATAAAGGAAAATGTGAGTTGGGCCAAAGGCAGCAATGCTTACTTATTTTCTAGACATTTGAGCAGGCTCTTTGTGACAAGTATATCTATAAAATGTATATGTTTTCTTTACAAAAAGGACAAACGTAGTTTAAATTTTGTGCGACACGTTAAAAGATGATGCAACAGACTGAAACTCTGTAACCCAGGAAAACTTGGTGTCACAAACTTCTGTATGTGAAAGAAGGTTCTCCAGACACTGGGACACTTCTTTTCTCTCTCCTTTTGAAGTACAGATTCCTCTGTTCTCCATGTTGTTTCTGAAGTTCCGTGTGCAGCACGTCTCATTGACTCAGCTTTTGTGGATAATAAAAAAACCATCAAAATTGCGTTTTACCAGCAGAACCTGTCCAAATCTTTATTACGGTCTAACACCCCCTGTAAGGACCTCGTCATGGATGCTGGTCCAGCTATGCACGGAGAACTTTAAAAAAAACCTTCTGGCTCCCAATTCGAATTACATCTGAACTTTTCATTGGAAAAGCAAAGTCAAGCAATATCTGTTAAGCCAGTGCACTCAGAGTGTTTGAAAGGCACAGATGGGCCAATGTCTGACCCACTGAGACGTATCAGAAGAAAGGAAGCACCTGCTTTATTGCTTTGTGCACAGTCAGCTAATTCGATGTAGCTGGTATCTTAAATTAGACCTTTCATTTAACATTGTTAGAAAGCCTTTCTTGTGATAGTTAAAGTCCATCAATCATCTAGTGTCTTATCCTGTAGTATATCCAAGGCAGCACAGTGCACTGAAAATAAAAACTGAGACTCTAATTGCATTAGGCGCTACTGCTGCTGGAAGGTCAAAGGTCAGGAGTACAACTGTTGTGTATAGCTAATGCTAAGAGGACCTGCCCCAAAATAATTTCTATAACTGATTAGGCAGGTAGTAAAATGACGAGGCTGAACCCCCCCCTCGAAATACACATCCGCCCCCCAGTCGACAAAATCTACGGATGCCACAGCCTCCATGAAATTTATTTCTGGCTATGGGCTTAGTCCATAATTCCAAATGTCCCTTCCATCAACCGGCTTCAGTGTCACAACGGGAACACAACGTCTTGCTAAGTGGTGACTGTAAACAAAGATCTAAAGTACCCCACCATTAAATAAGTGGATAAAGTATGCTTATCCAACTACGATTCATTTTTATCATTACCACGTCTTGTACATACCCTGAGACTTCAGCATTCTGTCTCCTACTGGAATTCTTGGTCCTGTGACCCGGCAAAGGATTATGGGTGAGAGAGATCACCTATCCCATTTCTAAACATTACTTATAGTAACACACAAGTGGTGCCAACCTTTTCTTACTTCGACATCTGGTTATCTAAAGTTGTATTACTCTACAAGTCTCGGGGTGAGGAAAAAGTATGTAACAAAGACTTTTCACTTTATGCCTTATTACACATCATAACACCTGTTAAACCAAGCGGCACCACTGTACTCAGCCTACCACCCCTTAGCGGTCAAATCTGAGACCGAAAAAATCAACCGTACATTTAAGTCAAGAATGTATTATCCCTTTTAATAAAGAAAAGGAGAAACGTACAAAATAGACAATCATGTCTGTACACATCCAGGTACACAGGTATGAACAAAAACTTCCTGTAACATCTAGTTCACACATTGACATTTTTTCTACATACTGTAGATGTGAAACTGACATTTCAAGGCACACAGGTTTTGGTCTTGATAGCTATTTACAGCACAGGTAATAAAAAACTGTAATTTAAGAAATGCAGCTTGGCTACACTGGAAATGCAGATTTGACACATGTGGTCTTACCAGCAACAACCCTTTTAAAAAAGGAAAAAAAAAATTCAGATGCATCACCTCATCAGTTCTTCCCCTGGTTCTCAGTGAATTTTTCCATCTTTACAGCTCATAAACAATTTATTTGGTTCCTGCTACTCATCTATTTTACAATGGAGTTTAATGCAGGACCTACCCTTAGTCTTATACTTGTACACACCTCCTGAGGTAATGAGTTACCCAGGATGAAACGGAGCACCTGTCCTCGGAGGTAAATAAGATGCACCAAGTCACAATTTTTCCATGGGGATTGCAGGCTGACAAGGAGCCTGCAAAGAGACATCAGCTCCCTGTTCCTTCATCACCATTTCTAGTGCTGTGCTCAGTGAACGAGCCACGGATGCTGAAATTTGTTAGTCCTGTTACTTCAACACTGTTCCAGTGCGAGCGACATGCAAGTCTCACACGAACGTTACTTTTGACAAAAAAAAAAATAAAAAATTGCTAAATAAATAAATGCAAAATTGGAGGTGGGGCAGAGACAGAAAATTTCAAGCACAGTCCATCCCAATCCGACCCTTTATAGTTCAAATGGTCATTTGCTTTAAGTGGTGTTTAACTACTATCTGTCAGAGTACAAAAGACGATAACATTTCATTGGCAACTCAGAGATGTGAGCTGAGGTCGCTGCTAGCTACTGCCATCAAAGTCTGCTTGGATGTCTCTTATCTTTGGTCTTACTCTAGTAACGGCTTGTGGAGAATTAGAAGACTACCAGCATAAAGGATGAACACAAGGCACCGGGTAACAGGCATTTGATGTAATACATTAAAGTATAGCTACATTTCTTCAAAGGAGTAAAAGTTTCTTCAAATGTTTATTGTTTTCAATAAAGAAAGAGTTTTGCAAAATAAATGTGCTTAAGGAGGTTATTTTGTATGGTTGGGAATGAAATTGCAGAATTAGGGGGGAAAAAAAGCCTTCTGTTCCCTATTTCATAGGAAATACAGAGAAAAATACAGCAATGCAGTACGTTTTGCAGATAGGCCACTCAAAGAAACTTAGAAAACAAGACCAAGTTCACGCAACTCGAGAAAAGTCGAATTGCGTGTCAATCCAAAAGAAACGTTTCTTTCACGAAACAACCCCATCAGTCTAATTTTCCTCGAAATATCAAGAAATAGACAATATACAATCTACAGTAGGTACGTTTTTTTTCCCCACAGGTTAAAATACTGGGCCACCTGTTATCCATAAGAAAACCGGAATGATTTTTTTGGAAAGAGAAAAAATGCTGAGGCCAAACTGTACATGCAGTCAAATGAAAAATAGAATATTAAGACATTAGGTGCACTACTCTTAAGACTATATCTGAAAAACAACACACGGTTTAAGGCAGACAAAACATTATTGTCTTACAATTTAAGCTGATGTATGCAAGTCTGTTTTACAGAGGTTTTGTTTAGGTTTGTCTGATTTTGGGTCTGTGACATGGGGAATCCAGAGTACGGTTATTTTGGACCCTCAATAACAGCCCATTTGCGCAAGGCTACAGTGCCCCATCAAGGCACGCTGACGAGAATGCCTGCCCCGTAGAAAACTTCCCGAAAACTCTGTCGTCACACCATTCTTACCCAAAATGCAACCCACTGCAATTAGTGCATATATACAAACACACACACACCTATCAGTTTACACAAACCTAACACAGTCTGCGCATAAAAGCCATAATATGTAAGTGGTGACAGAATCCGCGATCTGAAAGTGTCCTATGAAGGATTAGGTGAACTTTGCATTTGAGGACAGCATTTCACGGTTCACATTTTGGAATGCACAGTGCAAAAGTCACAAAACCACCTTCAGCTGACTCATTTCCTTCCCTTCCATGGTTAGTGGTTAAGTCACATGAATATAAATGACACTGGTTGAAAACAGTCTCCCAAGCAGAGACTGGTGTCAGCCCTTGGAGCTCTGGGGATGGCGTCTCCTCCGTTTGTTCAGCTTCCCCCAACTCCAGCAGGATGATGTGCTTTCCAAAGGGGTCAGCTCCTGTCTGGAAGATCACCGTCCCCAGAAGCCGACCCAGACAGCTGTGGCGTACGGAGGGAGTGGGACTCTGAAGCACTGGAATGGTTGCCCTTGGCTAGAGATCAGGAGGAGACTCTGGGTCACTGATTTGTACCAAATCCAGAAGGTCACAGCGTTAAACCACTGTGGACCCGAAGCTCTACTGGGAGGACTTCAGAAGGACTCGTCATTGTGGTCCATGGGCTCCTCGCGGGTCCTGCTGCATGAAAAGACAGTGGTAAGATCTGAGTTATATTTAGACTGTACACATTACCTAATGAGGTCTCTCCGTTACCGCATTCTGAAGCTCCAACGTCTGCGGATGATTCTAGTCATCCTGGCAACGTTTGTGTAGGGATTACCTCTTGTTGTGAAGGACTCCCACTGACAGCGAGGCCAGAGCGGTAACCGTATCGTTTTCTTCATGCTCATGCCGTTGGGCCTGCCGGAAGGACAGGTCCACCGTGTGGACGGTGTGCTTCACCGAGGGCCAGTACTCTCCTGAGACAGATATATGACTCAGTCATCATACTGCCAGGCCTGCATTGCGCCAAACACATCCTGCGTTTTCCTACACATTTACAGATGGAAAGGTCACGGAGATTTAAAACTGGAAGGGAGGCAGGCCACACTGGCATGCACATACAGACAGTAATCTCACAAACTGCACAGAGATGACACGCTACCCACTGCGCACTGGAAAAACCAGGGGGGGGTCATACCTTCAGACATTGCATTGAGGTATTGTGAGGTGGGCTTGGTTATGTGTGTAGACAGAAATAGCATGAAAACTTAATAAATGCAATTAATGTGCATGTGTGTATCGTGCGTAACATTTTACACACTTTAAGGGCTTAAGATTCCTGCGGTTTTGCAAATATTTCTAATGAATTTAATTGGATTGGGGTAACATTTGTGCGCAATCAGGAAGGGGATGTTATGAAAGTCGTGTGCCAGGGAAGCGTTTGAAGATAATTAGAGGCAGGAAGGCGGTTGAGTGAGGGGGGGGTGGGAGGAGTGTAAGGGGAAGAGAAGAGTTATGGAGGAGAAGGGGAAATGGAGGGAGAAAGTGGGGACTCACCGTGAACCAGCAACACCCTTTGCAGAGAGCGCACCGCATTCACATTGGGTTTCTGCTGCAGGGTCTCCTCTGGCAGTGGCTCCAACTGGACAATGCGGGGCAAAGTGAGAGGGACAACAGTGTCAGAGGCAGGACAGGGCGGCAAAGAGGATGGCAGGGCGGGATGACAACCCCATAGCCGAAACACCAGGAGGCTGCAGCACTGCAGCACTGCAGCACTGCACTCACCTCGATGCCCAGCAGGGTGCTGACACAAGCCTCAGAGGCGTCGCAGATGGCCGTGAGATCATAACCCCCCTCGAGGGCAAGGACCACCCGGCCCCCGGCCAGTTCCATCAGCTGCTGTGTCATGTAACCGAAACCTGGTGGGGACGTGGACGGGGGTGCAGGTGCAAGTGCGTTTACACTGTGAAACTGACGCAGTAACTTCAAGCTCTATCAACGAGAATAAGCTCAATATGAACATGCACAAACATCACACGTACATGTCAAGGGCATCAACTAAACGCATGACAGTGGTGGTGTGAGATAACCCCGCTACCTTCCGAACTCGCATAGAAAGTGATTATTCAGCAAAAGCTCCATCATGCCCCTCCTAGCAGTGCCCTCCTAGTCCGACTCATTCACTGTTTTACTAGGAACATTCTTCAGGGATGTACAGTATATCTCACATCACAGACCTCGAGAAAGCCAGGCTCAGCAACCTTTCACTCTGCACCCACTCCACGTTAAATCCCTTTGTGTCTTACCATTACCCTTGACAGGCTTAGCTGAAATAACGATGAAGTAAAAATGTATTCATAACTTGCACATAAAAACTGCTTTGAACTATTAATTTCCAGTAATCAATAGCTATGCATGCATTGCTGTGTCAGTGAACATGGGGTTTTGAGTCTTCCTGCTGCGGTGGAATAGTATAGCAGTTCAGACCAGCACAGTTATAATATGCATGGATGGATGATTGATTTTTATTAATGCAGTCTGTCTACTATGATGCAGATATAGTCTGAACTATTTATATAGCTGTTCTTGTAAATGATGAATTTATGAGTTCCCCTGGGGATACTATCATTTAGAGTTGTTTGAGCAGTTTAGCATAGAAAGTCCACTGCTCTGCACGGTGAGGGACTTACATCTGGCAGAGACCTTGTAGCCCCCCAGAGGCGGAGGGTGTCCCGTGGCAGCATCAAACCCGGACGACACCAAAACCACGTCCGGGGAGAACTCTCGAGCAATTGGCATCACTACGGTCCTAAAGACACAATCAAATAATGAGGTAAGCTGTCAAACAAGAGTCACATGCTCAACCTGTTGGGGGCCAAATGCTTCACCCATAATGGGCCTTCTCAGGTCCCCCCCATAATGATTAAACAAGCATGCAACCCATGACACTGATCCACTTAGTGCCACTTTGCCAACATTAAAAATGATTCCTGATTACCGGTCAGTCCCTTGCATCCTGCTCATTTGCACAGCGAGCAGGACAAACAAGGGGTCAGTGGAGGCACGTGGCCTTTGTGTGGTGGGGGTATATAGACATGGGTGTGGCACACGATAGGGTAGAGTGGGGGTAACTGGCGGCGCGTGCTGAGTTTGTTTTTGGTGGCCCACGTCCACCAAGCTGTTGCCGGTGATTTAGCGATGGCGCTGTGCACGTTAGCCTCTTCGCCGCCGAGTTCAAAGGCAGCCTCCCAGCGTCTGGTTCCCATTTGGGGCGCGGCGTTCTTCTCACGTCATTGACAGTCCCCATCTGGGATCCATTCGGGATAATTATCTTCAACCTACACCCCCTGCCCCCCCAACACACACACACACACATGCAGACCCTCTCCCTCATATTCCCCTGCCTGTGAATTCCTGCATACAACCACTCCACTTCTTTCTTAACCAACAGAACATCACGCACCCCGATGAGACACATGACTCAAGTCCAGACTGGATTAGGGAAATTGTGATAACGCATTAAAGACCCCATTTACAAAGGAGCACACTGGAACAATAAAGGTCGGTCATTGTTTACCGATCATCCGGGTCCCCTGTCCTAATCCTAACTGGCTATCGGGAGAACAGAGATTTCAGCAAATGTTTGTAATTCACAAAACAATGTTTTATTAACTCCCCCCCCCCCCCCAGAGCTAAGGGTGATGATGATTGAATCACACTAAAATCCAGATTGACCTAAATGCATTTAAGTAATTGTAATGTTAAACACACAATATCAAAGAATTCAAGGTGATCCAATTAAATTGTTATCTTTATATGGAATGGCGATATGATATTACAAACCACACAAATGTCAAAACATTTCAGGTTGAAACTGTACTACCTCATTCAGTCAGTACTTATTTTATTGTATTACTGTAATAAAATCCATCTGTATTTAATTACTCTAATAACAATCATGTTTCCCTCGTGACACAGGGTTTGGCTATTTGATCTCTATCTTGATTTTGATCATCCATCCAAATGAACGAACGAGCCTGAGTCGGGGACCCATTTTACTACCGCGGGAAAACAACGCCTGAAAATCAGGACAGAGTCATACCACCGTACCGCGATTCTCAGATGGAGGGGGGGGGGGGCTGCTTGTTTTTACCTCCCAACTGGTACAAGGACAGGGAGACATGGAGCTGGAAACCTGCCGCGCCACCAAAGTAAGCCACCGATACTAAACCCAACCACCAATACTAAACCCAACCACCGTTAATAAATTAAACTGCGGAAGTGGCACTGTGAGGCAGAAATAAAGTCTGTGCAGAGGACTGATCAAAGGAGGAAAAGCTTGAGAAAACACAAATGACAGGAAAAATCTCATTAGACCTGGATTCCATCCTTCTTTTACTTTGCACCTTTTTTCGGAATGAGTTGTGCACATTCAGACGCAGGAACCAAGGGAAGCGGAAGAAGCAGAAGAGTTTGTAAACTCATGACTTGAAACCCTCAGGGCGCTTGGCATCAGAGCGCGATTGAGCGTGAACATTTGAGTCAGATGCTGAGGCTGATTTATCGACAGGTTTGCAGTGAGAATGCTTTTTAG
Source organism: Mormyrus proboscirostris (assembly GCA_026779585.1). Classification (NCBI taxonomy): domain Eukaryota; kingdom Metazoa; phylum Chordata; class Actinopteri; order Osteoglossiformes; family Mormyridae; genus Mormyrus; species Mormyrus proboscirostris. The sequence goes on along the minus strand of JAODKF010000120.1, from coordinate 1,376,248 downwards.
GCTTAAATCAGCTCCACCAACTTCCACGTGAAGCGAGTTGGTCAGCAAAATATCTTACCTGAATGCAGCTAGGTACTCCGCATCTCCCATGGGGGGGTCCAGGCCACCCGTCCATGCCACGTTGACGTTGAAACCTTCGCCTGTGCCTGAGCCCACCTGAAACGTACACACAGAAAAACTGTCTCAAGGCAGCTGCCCCAACTAGCCCTGGCCCTCATGTACTAACATCTCCCATGAGGCAGCACAACGGCTGGGTGATATACCATGCCACAGACACCCCCAACATTGGACAGACAGAATTCTGGGAATTTTCAAAGCACAAAAATGGTACCTTCTTCCAAAGTCTTTGGATTTTGAGTCTATTAAGTCTTTACCTGTATATCAATGCTAAGAAAATTAAGAAATTCAGGTTGTTGATTCCACTCATAGAGTTACATTGCAACATCCTCCAAGAAGCAGGAGAAGGTGGTAGAATTTTTATGAAGTACAGTATGCTGCATCGCCTCCACTGCAAAACAACCAACGTCGTTGGAAGGGTAATGGCTGTTAGGGATTAGATTTGAGACCTCTGGAGTTATTTCCCATCTGTGTTTTTGTGTGTCAGAGGGGGGGTAAAGACACATAGCCAACCAGGCAGTGGGGAGCTGCTCTTACACCCTTGAGACCCCCCCCCCCCCCCCGTTATGATAATAAATGGGAAGAGAATGAGTAACTTATCAGCTTGACCCTAAAAGTGACATTAAAAAGGTTGATATGTCTTTTAAGGTACTACTGGGAAGAATTAACCATCACAGTATTGACAGCAATGATTGTGCCTAGTCAAATATGTCTTGGAGCCAAAGGTCAAACTGGCTTCAGTTTTTCACACGTGAACTTTAAATCAGCATCATAAAACAAATATTCAGCGTTCTCAGCTCAGATGACCTCACCTCTAGGCTTCTGTACAGGTTTGAGTTACAAATTTAAGTTAACCTCATATAAGAAATGGTTTATCCTGGACAGAAATATCCAAAATTTAACAGGATAAATAAGTTAAAAAAGTGGACTCATTATGGAGAAAAATGAAGTTCCCAGCCAAATTTATTAAAGCCAAATGTAAGGATTTGTAATATGGCAAATACTGGGACAAGTCATGTCATAGGAGTAAGTTAGACGGCATAGCCCTGATATTGGTGGACTTGGCTCTAAAACCATAAGAAACTGCACATTGCTCTGGCATGTTTGAGCAAAACAATGCAGTCATCTCCAGAGACAATGTTAGACTTCTGAGCTGTGGATATAGAGGAATAACTGTCTGAATTATGGAGGGAAAAACAAAGCCAGACATAAAAAATGCAAAGAAAAGAAAAACAGGAACAATTGCATAAAAATTTGGAACAAAAAATTATATATTTTGGACTCGTTATAAGAAATAAGAAAATTCAAAACAGCCACCGTTAAAGAGAAAATGGATCAAAGGAGACCAAAGAAAAGGATTTCATGCCTTGCTTGGGTTGTCTACATCCAGTTCAACGATGCAAAAAGGCTTGTGAATTACACAGTGCGGGAAAAGACAGCTGTTGGTTGAGGAACATCATCTGTAGGCGGATGGCCCTTGAACCCTCAGGTCTCATGACTGCTCCTAACGCCACGAAACACTCATTGAAAGAGAGGAAGGGTCTGAGTCTATGCTACCCACCTCAGTAGGACCCCCACTGCCTGGGAAGAAGTTGCCATCATCATATCGATGCAAGGAGATGAAGAGCACGCTGGGGTCACTGTAGAACGCCTCCTGGGTACCGTTTCCGTGGTGAACATCCTAGGAGACGAGGAAACACAAATTAGGGATATTTTGACAGTTTCCCCAAATGACAGACATCTCCCAAAGAAATTATTAGAATCTGTCTCTGCGAACTGCTTCAACGAAATGTTGCTGACAAAACATGCAAACTATTAATGTAGGTTGTCTGTCACATGAAAGCATGTGCATCTCAGACAACATGGCAGGCGAAAGGAGCATCTGGCTATGCACTCTCACCCAGTCTACTATGAGGATCTTGCTGGCGTTCAGCTTGTGTTGCAGTTGCTTGGCAGCAATCGCCACAGAGTTGAAGAAGCAGAAGCCCCTGGGGAGGACAAAGATGGGGCATTTGTGGGGATGGGGATTAACTGAAAACAGGCCCACGGACTGTGCAAGGAACGGCAAGGTCAGATCAGAGGTAATAACTAACTGAGGTTAACACGCTTATGGTTCTGCACATGCACCAAATCTCTTGGATAGTAGCAAATGCACAAACACACGGACTACTTTGGCTCACCAACAAAGGATGTAGAACACACACACACACACACACACACACACACACACACAAACACATAAACAGCGGTGTTCTTCATAGATATGTGTGCATAACGCAAAGTGAAACAGCTATCAGAGTCCATGCCAACACATGGCTGTGTTTTAAGGCACTGACAGCAGCTTCAAGGACGTCCTTTAAATTCACTGTGAACCCATTGTTCAACTCCCCGTCTGCTTGGAACGTCGTTCCCGAAGCTCCGAGACCCGTCAACAGCCGCTGAATGACTATGGGGGGAGCTGTGGGGCACTTACATGGGGGCTGAGTGGGTAGCATGATGTCCGGGGGGTCTCACCACCGCAAAGCCATTCTGGACGAGAGACAAGCCGCACAATTACCATTTTTTATCTGCAACAGGCATTGGTACGCTAATCCCGCTAATCCTACAACATCTGCTGGAAAGAGCTATGGAGTGCCAACATTGTCTTCATTTGGAAAGACAATCCCCGCTCTTCTTCTAGACGTCTTTCTCACGAACAAAAAGAACATAATAATCCATAATGAGACAAAAAATCCATAAATCTGCCTCCACTGATCCGCTGCCAGACGACTTGGAACTTTCACTGTAGAAACTACAAAGAAAATTTTGAAGACAAACTTCATTTGGCTTGAAAAAGCCAAGCTTCCTTTTAGCGTTGACAGTAGGTGTAGTAACAGTATTACTGGGAATATTACTCACAGCAGTAACAGCAAATCAGTTCATAGAAATTTCACAAGACCTAGAATATAACATTAGTGTTGTTTTAATGAGAGAAATAACAGAAATCATATCAGTGATAGGGAAGCATTCACCTTTCACCTTCAAGGCTGCAGCTTTGATTGCCGCCCCTGGCTCTGTGTGGAGTTTGCATGCTTACTCTCTGCTCATGTACACTTCCAGCCACAGCCCAAAAACATGTGGTTAGGTGAACAGGTGTCTCTAAAGCGTGTGACTGCATGCTTTGCGATGGACTGTCATCCTATGCATTGTGTGTTCTGCCACATGCCCTGCGTTTCCTGGGACAGGGTTCAGGCTCACCGTGACTCTGCACAGGATGAGTGCTTATGGAATGTCGATGGATGGATGGCAAAAGAGAGCAGGAAGTACATTTAATTCCTGACTTTGTGGGAGTTTCTGATTCCCAGTCCTAGTACAGGATAAATAGAAATTTTGCGTCGGTTTCTTCCGGGAAGTGGCGTGTAGGGTTTCATAGGCCCACCTTTAACTCGCCCGTTGCCACCTTGAAGGCCAGCTCTGTTACGCCCCCAACAGCCACACGTGACGCTGACGATGTGTACATCTCATTCCAGATTGTGTCGTTGTCCACCTGCCAAATCAGGACAAAAAACCTGAAGCTCAGAGTCCTTATTTGGGGGGGGGGGGGGGCAATCCAGCCTCGCTACACATTTTTGAAGACAGAACATGACACATAGACCTTGTCTGAAATTAGGGGCTGCTGCCTTCTAAGGCGTCACAGTGCTGTTACAAGGCTCTCCCATTTGGAAGGCTCCAATTCCCATTTCCCGTCCTGCGAAGCATGATCCTTCTATGTCCCAAGATTCCTTGTGCAGTGGTAAAATGGGTGTGTCCTGGCTCAAGGGTCAGTTGTCCCATTTGACAGTGCTTTCTGTTAGACCCAGGAAGAATGCATGGTGGCCTAGACTGCATCCTGCGAATGATGCAGCCCCTGAACTGAGCTCTGGAGTGCAGAATACATTAAAAATCCCTAAAATAAGCATGTACCGCCGTATATATGTAAGTAAATAGTAGGACAACTAATTTAGGGAGAAAAAGGAGGGAAAGCTCCATTAGAGAAATATTTTCTGGATCGTCGGCACAGTTTAAAAACAAAGCTGATCAAGAAAAAAAAAACACACAAGTCACTGTTCCAAACCACTAACGCTCTCAGGAGACCCTGGTCACCAGAGGAGATCAGCGCCAAGCTGACGCCGCCCCCCGCAGTACGCTGCTTCTCCCGGACAACCCATTTGTCATGTGCGCGATCGAACGTTATGTCAGACCACATGCATCTACTGGGAAGGCGGGGGAGCAGGGGTACCGGCAGGAGTGGGGGGGTTTGTCTTCAGAGGGAGAAGTAAAAAGGAACGGCATGAATTCCTGACTGCATCCCAGAAGCATCCGGACCCGTGCGAAGGTCTCGCAAGCTTCTCTGGCACTTAGCGATTAATGGAGCCGTACCAGCGGTCAGGCGTGAGTTACTCGCTCTCTCTCCAGATTCATTATCTGACTGTAACAGGAAACATGCAGGCAGAAGGACCGATAAGAACCGTATCTGCAAATGAGCCCCTTGATTTCGATTGGCAAAGCAGCTGTTGCTCTGATCTGATTGGTCCAGCCATCCGAAGGTGTGCGAAGCTGCTGCCAGGGGCGTTGTGTCAGTATGTGTGCATGCGAGAGGGCCCCAGGCTTCAGCTATTACTCACCCCAACGCCCCCACATGGCAGCATGACAAACATCCTCTCAGACAGGATTCCTGTAGGACAGAGACAGACAAATGGACACTTTAAATCAATCGCTTGTTAAATACCCTATGAAATGTTTGGCTTTATCTGAGGACATTCCAGAATGGTCAGGAATATTCTGATGCGGATCCAGAGAAATGCAATGTATGCATTAATGCAGCGGTGCATTAATACTTAATTTGCGTATATCTACATTTGTGTGTCTGCCTCTGTGTAAATCTGTGAGTGCATGTCTGCCTCCGTGTATGTGTGCATGTGTG
>JAODKF010000120.1:1338677-1359037 GCA_026779585.1 Mormyrus proboscirostris | reverse complement strand
GCCCCCCCCCCCCCCCCCCCGGCTCCCTGCTTGAAACTCGGGAAGGGGCATTTTAGGGATGTTTTTGTGGTGAAGAGGCATAAGGGGGGATTGCAGAAAGTGGATGGCTTGAGGGTGTCTGACAGATCCCGTCAGCGTACTGAAATAAACCCGCAGCCAAAACAGGCAGCAGCACTCTGCACTCAAACACCCTTCATGAAAAAAAAACAATCCCATAATTGTTATTATTGGTGTAGGCCGTTTATACTCCATCTGAGTGGCTCATGGGGGAGTACCGGCATCTTCCTGGGATGGACTGGGGGTGCAAACATCTCAACGTCTCCATAAACGAAACGTGACCTTACATGACCTTTACAGTACTTCACCTCAGCTTCACCCCCCCCCAGCCACATCAGCCGCTCGTCCAATCACAGCAGGAAAATGCCGTCTCCGGGCCACATGCCCAGTTCACAGACTGAAGACTGAGGGCCAGCGTTACTAAAGGATGTTCACACTGACAGTGCCTTGGAACTCAGTGTCACACGGAGGATGAGAAAGGTGTTAGAACATCCAGTAAGATTCACTGTGTGTGTGTCTCTTCACTTCAGAGTACGCGTCATATTTTCCTGTCTGCATTATATTTACTACTCCCCATCCACCAAATCTAAAAGACAAATTTAATTTAATTACTTTTAAATGCCATCTAGAACATATCACTAGGCCAACATCACAGAGCAATTCTGGTGTATATACAGTAGAAGGAATAAAGTCCTCAAGCTGACATGGACAAAAGGAGTGTCGAAATGCTGAGTGTCTAGTGACACTCCAGGACTCCTATAGAAACCAGCTTTGTCAGGAATGCACATCTGTAATAATAAGGCCTGAAAGACAGAAACACCTAATTTTATAATAAATGACTCACAGGTATGTCTGCAGACTAGTGCAAAGCAGGACCTGATTGGTTAGTCAGAATGGTGACTAATCAGCAGATCAACAGGTGTGTTTGTGTATTTCTGCACCCAGATCATACACAATATATAAGTCAAATGTATAATTCGGGCATGTTTGGTGCTAAAAGCGTTTTACTGGGCGAAAAGCGTCTTGGTGTTTTGCTCAGAGTTTTGTACAGGTTTAACCTGTAGGACGACTCATCCCTCACAGTACAGTCATCAGCACCTGAAAGGAGCTCCCTCTCACTCCAGCCATACTTCTAGATAATTTAACAAAAATGCATATGCCAGAGTTTAAGTGGCTTCACTGCATACAGGAGAGAGGGAAGGAAGGATAGAGAGAAAAAGGATAAATACTTTGGAGCTGAATAGAAAACCAGACATGTGGGCTTTTTTAAATAATTGATTCATTCCCAGCTGTGAACCACGAGAGCCTTAAAGCAGCAGCACTGAGCTTTTCACAGCACATCATTCATAAAAATGAGTCCCGATTCCGAGAAAACACACCACTGGTGCAGACGCAAGAATGAGCAACACTGATGCTCTGATCTAGGATAAATTCCTGCAAAGACATCCAAAAGAAAACAAGGGAACGGTGACAGAAGCGGTTACAAAGCGGACAGCGAAACAGACGAAGTCCACAGAGCTCCGATGGCCCACGCACACGCCTCCAGGTCCATTTTGGTCATGGGGACGGCATATCTAGCTCATATCGGTGCTGGGCTTTGGCGGGGGTGAGGATCCGGCGCATTAATCAAGTTCCTTCCTCTGGCTCAGTGGAAATTCCTCACAAACAATAAGAAATGCTGAGAGAGAACTGTGGGAGGCACGCTCGATTCCCACTGCAACCGCCGGGCCGCTTGAAAAACACAGCTTCCCACCAAATCTTTCCTTGTGCTTTGTTTTTCATGCCCCCAGTAATTTGAAAGAGCTATACATTTATTTATTAATAATAAATCATTAATCCTTGTGCAAAGCTGCTATTAAAAGAAAAAGTGACTGAAACTGTTCTAATTATTTTCTATTATTAGCACTGAATACCTTCTGAGATTCCAGTTCTGAAGAGTGCAAAAAAACAAAACAAAACAGGAGATTCATTACAAAGAGATGCCCCCCAGACATGTTTAAACTTTCTTCAGACCTCAAATGGTTTTCATATCTGTCTTTTTGCCCACTGAGGTTTGAACCTTCCTTACATCCTTCTGTTTTGTGATGCCGTGGTTTTCCATTCACAATGCAACGCCTCTACCGTCCCCTCTAGAGCTTTTGAGTGCAGCATGCCTAAGTATGGCGGTAGCAGGCCTCAGTATGCAGGGAGCAGGCCTCCGTATGGAGATAGTAGGGCTCAGTACGTAGGGAGCAGGCCTCATTATGGCGGTAGCAGGCCTCAGTATGCAGGTAACTGACCTACAGGCCCGGGACGTTCATACAAGTTGTGTGCCCACTTTCGGTAATAAGACATCAACAACAGGACATGTTAGTAAACTAGTTGGTGATCTATCTGTCTGTCTGTCTGTCTGTCTGTCTGTCTGTCTGACTGACTGACTGACTTACAGACAGACAGGGCAGACAGGACAGACATACACGGTCTCCGGTTCTTATTTATAAAAAACACCCTTACTCCTAAACCACTGAAAAAACCAGAAGTCATTAAAGTCAAACAAAACTTTGAAAAAACAATTTAAAAAAAAAAAAAAAAAAAAAGACAGCTGCTCTGCAGAGTCACTCCAAGTTTTCTGAACATGTCTACATAAAAACACACACACAGATTTTCTGTCCGTCATGACAAAACACTGCCCAGCTTATAGCGAAATGAACTGCCACATCTTATATTTTGCATCATACAGTTTGAACCTTAATACAAACAGTGTCCATTGCAGACCAACTTAAAGCAAAGAAATACACCTGGGTAATGCATCTGGGTAATCACAGGGCGCACACGCAGACACACACACACAGACACACACACACAGACACACACACACACACACACAGACACACACACACAGTCACACACACACAGTCACACACACACAGTCACACACACAGACACACACACACAGTCACACACACAGACACACACACACAGTCACACACACACAGACACACACACACAGTCACACCTATGGGCATAGCAAAAAATTGATTTACTAGAATTGTATGTATCGATATAAACCTTATTTCCTTTAGCATGTGAGCAAGTGAATGTATGAACAGTGGTGGCCTCAAATCCCTTAGTGCAGGGAGGGCAATCTTATGCGTGAAGGTTAAGGTTTTCGCTGCAACTCACTAATTAGATTAATTGTGAGATGACTAATTGGCTGCAGAGTCCTCACACTTGGGTTTGAACAGCCGTACTAAAAGGTTATCCCAAAAACCCACACAGACACCGGCCCTTTGCGGATAAGATTGGCCACCCCTGCCTTAGAGGGTGCCCCTGTGCTTCCTGGCACAGCCCCTACAATCCAGAACTACACAGATGGGTATTAAAGTATTACACGAGCAATAACTTAAGCAAACATGTTCTACAACATAACTGTCTTCCTTTCCCAGCCTGCCAGCTTCGTTTAGAAGCAGGCCTCTACCAAACTGGACGCATTTTTGGGTGACATGCCTTCAGCACTCCAGGATCTGCTGGAAATACCCGTAAAGAGGTAGAAATGTCGTTCTCGCTGATTAGCGCAAGAAGTTGCTGGTGAAAGTATCGTACCACTTACTAAAGATGAAAACACTTAGTGTTAGAAAATGCTGATACAGCTGTATAATGAAACAAAGCGCTCTCCTGCCTTTTTTCCAGAACCACAGTGGATCTTGTCTGGCTTTCTGAGATTAAGTTTGTAAACCATTGATATGCTTGCTGCCATGAATGTCCGTTACTTAGTCATGCTTGCACTTTCACTTATTTTCCAGATTAAAAGCTTTCGATACTGTAGTAACCACAAAAGACTGAACAGCTAGATGGGCATGAAAGGAGAGAATGAGATGTGATGAGAGACATGAAAAGCCGGGTTTCTTCAGCAAGTGCCAAATAGGTGCATTTGGGGTCCATAACCTCAGGTACTGATTTGTGTCCAAATTTTGCTAAATGAGCTCATGTTCATAAACACAGAAAACAAAAACATGGCCTTAAGTAAAGAGACGTTTAAGAGGCTGGCCGATAAAAAGGTGCGACTATGCAAACAGCACGGTGCCTGTCAGCTGATCGCCCTTGGTTTTCCCAGGGTGAGGAGGCATTGGGCTTATGAAATCTTTATCTCCAAGCACTTCTGAAAAGCTTCCATATGCGAAGCCTCCCATTAACCAAATCCCAAGGACATACAAAAAAAGTGTGGAAATTCTCTTTGGAGAAAACTCACTGAATAAAAATAAAATGCTACTGTATTCATCCACCCACACATCCCTCCATCCAATAATAGCTGCATAACCGGGATAGCGACACGGTGAACCTGTTGCCCATCCCAGGAAGCAACGGGGCACAAGGTGCCTTAGACAGGATTCCAGTCCATCGCAGAGCTATAGCACTTCAATTATCAACAATCACGAATTAATTACTAAATGTTAGCAACTAGCAATAAGTAATTACGTACCAACGTACTAATTACTAAATACCCCATCATATAATCTTTAATATTCAGAAATGCAGCTACAATAACTACCGAAACACATAAATGGACTTGAATAGATTTTTAGAAAATGACATACATAACTGTTGAAGAAAGCAGACACCAAACAGTCACATTGAACTCTTGACGGGAATCTTCTGACTTTGCACGTGCTCCAGCTTAGAGGACAATAATAAGGTGGAAGGACATGAGGACGACGCAGTGGCAACGTGACGAGGACAAGATGACAATCGCAGGGCCACGCGACTACAATGGCAGAATGGCGGTAAGACAATGGGGGAACGGCATGACAACGGTGCATCCAACAGCCCAGGAAGGTTGAATTTCCAGCACGGAGCTGCGTCTCTGCGGCTGATCCTGTTTCCAGTATCACTTCACAGGGTCATCCACATGACTCACAAATTAAACTTTTATCCCGCAGCAATTAATATCGTCTGAGGCTGCGGTTTCAAATTAAGCTGGCAGGTATTCAGCTAAATATTTAATACTCGAATGAAACAGTTGACTCCTTGCAAAAACGTTTTACCCACAGCAGTAAGGCGTTCCTTTAATCCATTAAGAATTAATAAACCCAGATAGTTAAGTCAGTACTAACTATTCTTGTTAGTTATTCGTTTGGGAAGTACAGAACACAGGGAAACAATTACGGCCACAGCAGTGGGAAATAGTTCAAACTGAGAATCTGTTAAATTAATACTGGTTAATTAATGTTATCCGTAACGACTGAACATGGTTAACCTTTTAATTATTTTTCTTGTCTCCTCTACCTGTGTATCCTGCCTATCGCCATTGCTATGTTCACCTCCCATCTAAAGCTCTGGAAACTCCATAAACAAACAGTGGGTGGAATCTTCGTAATAAACTCTCACAATAATACACACACAGTAGCACACAATACCCACCCTTCATTCTCCACTGTCTCTGCCTTTTATTAAAGAAGAAGACATACTCTACTAAACATACACATAGGCTTTGGTATTTCAATCCGGTAGTGAACAGTAATTACAATAAGAGACACTGAAAACCTGTTATACAAAGTGCAAATCGCTTAACCTAGAAGGCAGATTATAAAGTAAAAGCACCTGGAGTGGCAACACAGGAATAAATATCTTTCTAGATTCATTAACAATACTGGTTTACTTGGACGTAAACCAGTCAGCACTCAGGGCTCCGGGGAACTTTCCCTCGTCTCTGACGTGCTCTGAAGTCGGCTGCTGTCCACATCTAACGCAGCCATGGTGAAAGTGGAGAGACGACCGTTCTGCGCTTCCCCCGTCCCCTGCCTTGAACCCATTGAAAAGGCTGCGGTGCGTTTGTACAGGTGGCGAGACAAGGCCTCCCGTCGTTTACCGTCCGCAGACCCCAGATACAACGCAGCAGCGTCAGACGGATGCAGTCCGCTGAACACCAAGGTTGCCGAAAGCCACGGTTTTGCTGCAGACCCCATGGGATGCTGGTGAGTAGCGGAACAGTAACAGCTGACAGAATTTAGTAAGCTCCCCCCACCAAATGTCCTCAGGGAACAGAAAAACAGAAAAACACACAGATTTAACGTTAAACGGCTTTCCTGTGGCCGTTTAGTGAAGATGTCACAGGAATCCTTAAAAAAGGACGAGAGAAGCTTCGTGCTCCCTTCTTCGTTTCAGCATTTCATCCCCAGCAGTAATGCTCCAGGCACGTTTGCTAAAGGTACAGCTGCCATGTCGAACATGGATTTCTCTCCTCGCTGACATGTCCTGAGGCTGCGGCCGGTGTTCCCCCCCCTCGCCCATGTTACCGCTCTCCCAGGGCGAGGAGGCGGCGGCGGAATCCACAGCTGTCAGGGGCATTTGGACCCTCCGCCTCCGAGACGGCCTCACTTAAGGTTTGCATTAACACACGCGTGTGTATTTATAGCGCGGCGCTGCCTGTGTGCACTTGTGCGCGTCTGTGTATACGCAAGTCGTGTGTCTGTCATTCTGCTGCAGTGTGGCCACACGACCTGAGGAAGCTGTTTCCCGTGTGGCCTTTTTGGGTCCTCGGTAATACGGACTCGAAGTCCAGCCAGCTGCCTCCCAAAGATACCTCCCCGTCATCCCAAAAATCCAGTGTTGTTATGTGGTTTTTACTGTAAGTATGTCTGAATCATTAACAGGATTTCTCTGTGGAGCTTACACAAACAGGGTGATTTTGGGGATTTTTATAATACATGTAACTAAAAATGCAGGAAGGACACCCAGATAAAAGTTTCAAACTGCTCTTTACAAAGTCTGACTTTTAAGTTTTATTTTTAGAATGACATAATTAAAATTATTCAACTATATTTCAACTACTTATCCAGGGTAGTGTTTTTACAATTTTATATAATTTAAAATACTGCTGATCTATTGTCTTAATTTGATAAAGAGTACTATTTTTTACTAACTAATAATGATTATACATTCATATTAAATTAAACAAAAAACTAACCCGAGACACATAGCAAAGCATAGAATCTGGTACAGAGTAACCTTTTTATTCCATTCTGTAAGTTCAGCATTGCAGCGTGTATTTGACCTGAGTCAATCCTTCCAAATTTACAGCCCATACTGCTCCACCAGATTTACTAATGTGAATGTCTGAAGATGTTTCAGCACTGTGATCAATCATACAACACACTGCATATGAAAATCATTAAAACTACAGTTAACCTCCGGGTTCAGGGTCAGCTTTTGTAAAGTCAAAATCCTTAATGAAGTGCTCTCACATTGCTGAGTTACTGGATCAAGATTTACACAGCACAAGCACGTGTGTTAGATCTATGACAAAGTCAACAAGGGTGTACTTCAAGCAAATACAGGCATGGTCGGAATACATTTTACGGTTTTCAAGGTATTGGTGATTAAAACAATAAACAGCTCACTTCCTAACTGAAGCTTCCTTCTCTCAATTGCTACCTCTTTCTAAAACCATCCATTCTATCTAATTAAATGCAAGGGAACACACAGGGGGGAAATCCCAAAAGATAAGCAGAGCTGCTAAAAATGGCTCATAGAGGTTTGCAATGTGCTTTTTTGCTCCTTGTTACAACATGTTTTGTCTGTTCCCTTGATGCAACTCTCACTGTAACCCTGTACTAGATAAGCAATAATGGAAGATGGGTAAATGGAGGTATCACCAAATTACTAGTAAGCATCTAAGCATCTCTCTCAGGGTAGCAGTGTTAAACCAACACCAAGAGTGTTAAATGATCACCTCTGCAGGTTTTTGATTATAGTAATTTGATATCCTCCACACCGCAACAAAGAAGAGATATACAGATCCTTATTCTCTCCATTAACTGCAGGGAAAACACTGGACAACTGAGTAAATGAGGTCATCAAACAGGGTCACATGCTCTAGGCAGGTCATATGGAGGGACTGTGCAGTGGTGTCAGGTGATCTGCTGTCTTTAAAGGGCCCAATGACATGTGATTGTGTGCGTAGGGCTTGTGATGGACTGACATCTCATTCAAGGTTTCCTTAATCTTGGGCACTATGCTTCCGGGCCCCAGGTTCACTGTAATCTTGTACTTGATAATCAGTATAGAAATTGATGGACTGATGGATGCCTATTAAATTCTTTAGGACAGTGGTTTTCAGTAAATATTGCTAAAGTGAAACAATGGAGCATTAAATAAACAAGCCTGACACTTTATCCATCTTTTAACAAAAACTCCTCCCAGGCAAACCAAAGTATTTAAAGTGTTTGTGTTTACAGTCTACAGCCAATAATATCCAAGGCTTTGTCAAACAACTACTGTTAATCACAAAGTAAACAAAAGGCATTCCTTAATTTCAACCACAGTAAACTCACAAGTTGTCCAGTTACACTGCAATAGATTCATATGATACTTATATATTTTCATGTACATTTTCTAATACTAAAACTAGCTTCTGTTGTTATTTATCTTAGAACGTTGTTATGCTTTAGAATTACAGTAATTCATTACGCCAAACAGGTCGGTGTTTGTTTTTGCAACTACACGGCGACCTAAAATGTCTGAAGTCCCAATAATTCCCTCAACTCTTCTGCTCCATATAATGAGTGTAGAGAGTTTCTTCCATAATCCCGTAAAGTTTTATTTACATACCTCTTCTGAAAGTGAGCAAACTGTCAAAAGTAGCCAAGAACAGCGTGGACCAGCGTACAGCTTCCAGCCAGTGAATTCATACACTAGCCATGACCAAATAAATAGCCAATTCATTTACGGTTAGTTTGCATTAACAATCAACAGCGCCGTAATCCATCGAGTGCTATCAAAAATATAACTTTGGGGGCACAGGTACATCTCAATTCACTGCGTGCTATGGAACTACGGTCGGATAATGGTAGTCATCTGAACGCATACAAAAATATAATTTTTTAAATATTAGTTGAGACTGCGTGAAAGACGCGCAATTCCGCCGTTCCGGCGCGGACAGGTAGCCTATAGTATGACCGCATGGACTGTTTTCGCCCTTCAGTCTCAGTCCCTACATTAATTCATTTCATTAGTGGTACGGCGAACAAAGCAAGGATTTACAATATTCTTTTTATGTAGGTTTTGCATTTGAGCTCCAGCTGTGCTCTGGCACTGAATACAGAGGGAAAAGGATCGCCTTACCTGTGTGGTAACAGGTTACCCGATCCCAGACCGGTGCGACTAATCCGTTTAAGTATAAAACCGGGTACAGCGATGGCCGGTAGAGCACGGTCTCCTGCCCCAGCCCCATTCAATCCACATGTCGTCATGTAAGGTGATTCACTAGTCAATGTAAATTAAAACTAAGCCCGCATTTAACCTTAGGGAATCCGCATGCAATTCGGCCAAATATTAATGATCGAAGTGAATCTGTGCGGCGAGCGCAGTGCACGTCCAGATTTAACTTGTCGTTTTTCACCCGATTCTAGTAAACTAGCATTCTTCGCAATTCCTGGTTTACTTAAAACATGGACAAATGCTACATGAGAGCTACTAGTAAGAGCAGGTCCTCGACACCACAACAGAGACCACATACGGAATAGTTTTGTTTTTTTAAATACCGACAGTCACTTTTAAAATTTAATTAACAAAATGTTCCGTAAAAAATTAAACACAGACCCAGGGGTGGAGAGGGAAATGTCTTATCAAGAAGGAAAAGCAAGATTGCAGTAATTACATCTACATATGTAGTTAAATAAGCCACAGACACGATTTAGCCCATTTAAGATAGTACCACTGCGAAAACAAGTTTAATTACATCCGAGTATATTGACATCCATATAAACCTAATTTATGTCACAATATTGAAAAAACTGTTCGCCGGGAGTCACTATAGATACTATGTAACGTCACAACAATCCCAATAACTATCCTAATTGAACGTAGAGAAATAGATTATATTTAATTATTCCTGGTAAATTTAACGATTATTGGTTTATGTCGATATTCGAGCTTTTTTATAAGCAAAAGCAAGGTTTTACAGCCCTAGATGCATGTTGTCCTATTCACTGCCGGTATGCCTGATTCAGCTGATATGTCACTGCATTACAGGCGTTACATAAAAAATTAAAACGACTTACCAGTTTGTACCGCAAAAGACCTGTCCCGTTTCTGCGTTTCTATTGTCGGACCTAAAGCCGTATTTCCACCTGTGAGGACAATGAAACAAGGTGAGGGCGATGTTTTAATTCATCAATGTAACGATTATTCCTGCACCCTACTTCTGTCTCAAGCATGCATTCAAAGACGAGTTCTAATACAGCTGCTATCCAGATTACACAAGCTACTGAAAGCGTTTTCAAAATTATTGGAGTGTCACAAACCTGTTTTGTTTCATCGAACACCTACGTTTGTCGCACATATGTCAAGATGTATCATAAATGTTGTCCTGTAAGTCGTTTCGCAAAATACATTTATATGTAGAGAAAACAATCAAGACTCACTTCTTCTGAAAAACCATGCCAACTGACCGAAGATTTAACACTAACTGTACGATTTAAATATTTATAAATTGTATTATGTCTTTCGTAAATAAATTCCTTGTGTTTAAAGGAGATTTTCAATTACCCTACCAACAAGATCACTGATAAGACTTCAGATTTACGCTTCAAATTTGTACGTGTGCGGATATATTTCTAAGCAAGATTCTAACTGTGCTACATTTTCAGCGTTAACAAACAAGGAAAAGTATAATAATATGGTATTAATTAGAAGCCGGGCACGTTGCTGAGGTAAATGTCTTGTTTCATCCTCTTCAATCCCCTGATTTCACTAAACTGCTTCTTAAATATGCGGAGAAGCGCAGGAGCTTAAGAGACGAGGGACGCACAGCGAGCGGAGCAGCGCAGGGAGCCCGAGCGGCGAAAACAAGCGAGTCCAGCCCCACAGGAAACGAAAATAGGCGGGCAGCACCAAAAATAGCCTTGACATCAACACGACTTCTGTATCTCATTGTTTTCACGGCGGGGCAGTCTATTGGCGAACTGTGTGCCCAACCCGACTCTGCTCCCTCAATCTTCCCTGCGCTGCTGAGACCTTTCGTGGCTCTGTGGCTCCACCTGTTGAAGCACCCGCGGGTTTTCACGGCGAACCGCCATGCATCCTCAGACATAAGAAAAGCGCGAGGCGAAGAAACAACTGCGCTAGCAGGGTTTTCGCTGACTTAGTCAGGACTGGAAAACAGCTAGGGGGAGGCCCTGAGGTACACTGTCAGTGAAAAAGTAAATTTGTGCCTTTGAGGGTACAATTACTTGTTACTGGGGCTGTACCCTCAAGGGTTCATCAGTTGTACCATAGGTGTAGGTAAATGTACCTTTTAGTCTAATTTAAGGTATAGAAATGGAGTCCGAGAAACATTTTTGTACCATTGGAGTACATCAATGTTGTTTGTACCTTGGATAACAAAATTGTACAAGGCTGTACCTTTTTTCTGACAGAGCATAGAGCATATACCTAAAACATAACCTTACAGCCATGTCACGGAAAGCACTGCGCTTCACTTTCACTACATTTCAATTAAGTATAGAAAGTCCTTGTAGCTCAGGGGTCACCAACCTTTTTGAAACTGAGAGCTACTTCACGGGTACTGAGCCATACGACGGGCTGCCAGTTTGATACACTCTTCTTAAATCATGTATAATAAACATGTTTTAAATAATTTTTTTTAGATATTGTCATTTTCAAATCTATATAAATGTAAATGTGATTAAAGAAGAATAGTTGTGAATTTTTTAGAACAGGTCTGCGGGTGACTCATGTGGTCCTTGTGGGCATCCTGGTGCCTGCAGGCACCATGTTGGTGACCCCTGTTGTAGCTTGATTCCCAAATGAAGCAACTTGTATGACTGAAGGACATCCATCAAATTTCTGTAACCACTTGACCTATTCAGGGTTGCAGCTGGGGTCTTTAATCTATCCTGGAAGATATGGGCACAAGGCAGGGAACGACCCAGGATGGGGCACCAACCCATCACAAACCACACCCACACAGGCAATTTGGTAACTCCAAGTAAAATCAGCATGTTTTTGGACAGTGGGGGGAACCGGAGAACCCAAAGGAAACTCCCCGACAACATGTGGAGAAAATACAAACATGGAGCCCTGGCAGAGACTGGAACCACCCCTTTAACTACAGGACACTAAAATTGAAATCAGGTATCTGCAGTTATTTCTTAAATTAAAAAAAAAATCAAATGGAAAGAAATCCTCAGTGAATTTAGTGGGGTTTTTTAAAATAAAAAAAGAACATTCTGGAACTCAGGTGGTACAAAGGGTTGGAGTTATCAGGTGCCAAGCTATAATATGTACAAAGTGAGCCAAGAACTATACTCTCCAATAAACCTTCTCTTGATTTTCCAGTCTTTTTTTCCCCCCACAAAGCAACCAGGTTCTGTGGTTGGCTGAGAAAGGGATGGATATACAGAGAAAGATATCTGCTTATTCATCATCCTACTATCAGCCACTGTCGTCAGCAGTGCACATAGTCTAAATGAATGTGTTTCTTTGCTTTGTTTGTTTCCAGATTCATCTGTCTCTTAATACTTTAATTATATGTTTACTGCTTTATACTCAAGGGTCAAAGGTGAACATCTGCAGTCCATCCATCCAGGTTCCAACTGCTTATGCAGTACAGGGTGGCAGTATCTTATTTACAATGACAATGTTACACCTCACGTCATCTGGTTTGTGACGGTCAATACCTATAGCTTGTAAGGTATCCTTAAACCTTCAAAAACCAAGTCATCTGAGAAGCAGAGAGGGGAAATTGTACAAGACACATGCTCTTCTGCATTTAACTGCTGATAAATATGATATGTGCACTGAGATGGACTGGCATCCCATCCAGGGTGTCCCCTACCTTATGTCCTGAGATTCCTAGGACAGGCGTCAGGATCACCGCAACCCTGTACCGGATAAGTGGTATGGAAAATGAATGGACAGATAAATATGATATGTATGTGAATGTCATTGTTACCCACTTCTCGTGTTTTTTACATTGTCCTTCCTTCTGCTGCCTTCAATACAACAAGAATCTGTAACATATTGGTAGTTTGCTTTGTGTTCTTTGCATCTTTCAATTCTACGCCCTTTCATAAAATGTTTCGGTCCTCCATAAAATCCCCCAACATTTACTACACTGGATATGTAGCACATGATTAATGCCATTATTTCTGCAGCGCCTGAGAAAGTGAGACCGAGAACGAAAGCGGAGATGGAACGTTCTGGAATGTGATGGAGAGAAAACGTGAGGGAGCAAGCGGCAGAGAGAATGGGGCAAGGATGCGGGTTGCCTGCCCGTGGGATCCCTCTCTCAGGAAGCCATCCGGAATGCCAGGAATGCCGGCAGAGGCAGCAGCAGCCCCAACCAACACAGATGGCTGGGGCCAGACAGGGAGGTGGTGTGAGAGGGCGGGGCAGGGATGGGTGGGGGGTTAGTGGGGCAGAGAGAGCAATGAAGAGAAGAGCCAAAAGAAAAAGTAAGAGGCAGTACAGAAAAAAGTGGGTGGAGAGAGGGTGTGGTACAGTGTTGTTGTAGTTTGGCTCTGAGACTCCAAGATAACTACTCCCAGACCAGAAAAAACTCCCTCTCTGAGAATCCAGAGCATTTATGTGTATACATTTAAATATACAAAAACATAACTGTCACGCATCTGGTGAAATATCTCAAATTAGATATTTGCCATTTCGCACATTTATACCATGACCACGTCGTGCTGACAACAGCCAGAATGATTAAGGATGACAAAATAAGTGTAAAAAAATTACAAAAGAGAGGTTTGGGATTGATGTATAAGGCTGGTTTTGCAGCAGTGTTTCCGCACAACTTCAACGGCTGTTTCAGCAAGAACGATGCTTTGCGTACCATTGAGTTCCTGCTCTATACGCTAATTCTTCAGGGGTCCCGGCATGCAGTGCTGGAACCCTATTGTGCTTGTTAGGATTTTTCTTAATATTAATCATCTTCTTCTGGTATGGGGAGCAGAGACTAAGGCAGGACTCTTCAAATCTGGGTATTGATTCCAAATCCAGGCCTTGTTTTCAGTTCTCCCAGGCAGTTAGTTTAATAATTACTGATTCTGATTGGCCACAGAAGCGTCACACCTGGATCATGGGTAAAGGAAAGCTGGAAAATCAGCAGGACTCGGCCCTTGAGGACCGTGATCTGAACAGCCCTGCTGTAAGGTGTAGAAACACCAAATTTGGTAGAGTGGTGCGTAATTCCCCCCACGACTGAGGCATGCAAAACCTTATCCATTGGCCCGATGGTGGCTTTATAGCGCAATGTCCTACGTTTTGGCCTATATCTCCAGAATCTTGAGTCATAGAAACAAAGTTCTTTTTTTCCAGACATGCCAAATGCCAAAAAATATTAAATTGGGACTATGAAGCTCCAGCTAGATGTTCAGCTAATTTGCATAATGTGAAAAAGCTACATTTTCTGAACTTGTCATAGACTGTCCATCCGAATTACACAAAATTTTAACTACACCAGGTTGAGATCAAGCAGAAAAAAAGTTGGCTGTAGGATTTTGATCAGGCAAATTGTTCCGAAGTTACAAAGAAATTTCTTGCGCGTGTCATTTTTGCACTTAATGACCAATTTCTCATCAACAGAACATCAGATCCTCACCAAACTTAATGAATTCTGAAGCCGCTCCCCCAATTTCATAAAAATAGCACAGTAGGAGGCGCTAGAACTCAAAATATCAATATAAATAGTCAGGAACCACTTGACACAGATTAAATTTTGTATATGTATTCATGGTCAGATGTCCCAACTAATCATATATCATAAAGCCATACATACACAAAGTGCTTCCATCTTTAATATACATTCATTTACTGACATTCTAATAGAACTTTTTGATGTTAAATACCTATAAATACCTATATAATACTGTGACTAACAATCTCATTCATGAATTTAAGTGCTTCGTGCCCGACTTCTTATATCTGAGGGTGTCAAGTATCTCGGTTTATCCGTAAATCACATTTTTTCAGCGCATGTTGCCATCAAACACAGGTGTGATATACAAATCTCACGGGCCGCAATGCCTTAAAACCAAAAACAAAACGAAGCAAAACGAAGCAGAGCGGCCGGGGATGAAGAATTAAGGTGGGCAGCAGGTTGCACCGTCGCCCCCCCCGGCTGGGAAGTTTAAAGACACCCAAATTTTTTTCACTATTTTCACCAAAGGATACATTATCACCCATCTCAGCATTTTCACTGGATCTAATCAATGCAATATCGCCTAATCAAGACAAGTGAACAATCAATATTTCGTACAACATCTCATTTTTCTGTTGTCATCTTTCCTTCTTGTCACAGGCCGCGGCAAGTAACTCACTGAAACACACATCCCGGCAGCCACTCGCTATGGACTGGAACCCATAAAAGTGCCAAAAGGGGGGGGGGGGGGAGGCAAAAAAGATCAAAATGAAAAGGTTCATATTTTTTATATGGGGCGAGACATAAATAAACCCTAATTAAATATTTAGAGGAGGTATATCTCCCCCCTGCTCCATGTTCCTACGCAACCTGCCTGAAGAGAAGGCCAGGTATATCGGCCTGCCCGGCATGCTTATACCAACGAACGTGGAAGGAGACCCGAGCCGGGTGAGGCAGCAATTTACGTCTTAAACACTTTCACTTTTTTAATGCACTGTTGTTTTCCCCCCCCAGCACCTACATTTCGCATTGCACATCTGTGGCACAACCAAATCGTTATCTGTAAGTAATCCCGGGAAATTTCGACAGATTAAATGGTAACCGCAGCTCTAAATAGAACACTTCAAAACCGAAAAAGTGACACCTAACTCCCACACGTTTCAAAAACAACAAGATCAATGAAGTGGGGTGGCAAGGGGGGGGAAAGCGGAGGATGACAGGCGGCCGGCTCCGACTGCAGCTCCCTGCCCGTCTCGGGATTCCCTCTCTCGGGCGGTGAGTCAGGCCTCGTCCTCCTCTCTCCATGGCTCCGCCGTGCAGGCACTTCACACTCTGACGGGCAGCCCCGTAATGTACCGGACAAACCACAATTTGCACGAAAATAACAAAAATAAGTCACATTTTCCACTTTTTCACCTCCCCAATCTGAGCAGCGATGGAACCTGCTAGAATCCCCCAACTCGCATGATTCATTTGGATGTTTTTCTCGAAACGACAGAACGGCAGCCATAAATGCATTTGAAAACCGAAATCTGTCCTTCTAATATACAGTCGTTATGCTCAAAAACTGATGATTGCCTTCTGACAGAATTTATTTTAAAGATGGAAACAGACTGTCCATCTGAGACCTCAGCTGCAAAATGAGTTTACCATTAATATGCAAGTCCCGACGGCACGTCCACTCACAAGCAAAGTTATCCGAAGAAAATATCAATGTGTGCGTATCCAATGCGGCTGAGAATCCTGTACTAGTATTTCCATATGGAGTGAAATTTGCTAGTCTATCGGTGTTGTACGCATTTACTGATGAAGCCAACTGAAGACAATCCCAGCTGCCACGGGAATGTTTATCTATATTTTCTATAACGACAAAGGAATATATATATATAGCTGGGTGTGACCAGCAAACAGAATATAAACAGAAAGAACCAAACATCGAGTACTGCGTCATCTAAACGGAGAGCTCCTTATGTCAGATGGGGACCGTGAAGTAGGTGGCCTCCTGGATGAATCGAGAAGATCATTTCTGTTTGAAGCGAAACCAAGCAGTCATTATCTTTGTTTGTTTTTTATGCATTATTTACTTAGATTGTTTAGCAACCTTTTAAGTTTATTTAGTGGAAATGGGTTGAATTGGCCTTTGTGTACGTTGTAAATGAAACATTTCAACATAAAAACTTTGCATGTTACCAAGCCAGCTGTCCAGTTTATGAATCGCCAAGTTAATTGTCAAAGATGTGGAAGAAAACAAGGTTAACATCGATCTTAAAACACTGTGTCGTCTGAAGGAAAAGGCACGTGGGACTTTATATTTACAAGATTTATAGCATCATCAGGCACTTGGTAACACCGGCAGAACTGAATTTCAGTACTTAAAGGATACATTTGTATCCCAAATACTTACTCCAGAGAAATGGGTAATCAATGCGATTATTAAACATGAATTTACATCTTCGGCGCAACATTACCACAAAGCTCAGTGGTTATCATATAGTTCAACACTTTCTTTGCAAGATTTCATCTAGTGAGTAAATGCAGTGCGTGCATTTGGTCACAAGGTGGAGTGTCGGCCAGCTGCTGAATTTTTTACTGTGAACTAAATGACAAAAAAAGAATAAAATACTTATTAAATAATCTTTCTGGTATTGCAGGTTTGTTAACTTAGATGGTAAGCGCAAAGTATTGGGGTATATAGACCTTAAATGGTCACATTGCAGTTAGATTTCTTAACGTGTTTACCAAGTAGGGGGAGTTAATCACCGACTCCTAATCCAACAGCAAAGTGATTAGACAGAGACACTCCTCACTATCAAACATCACAGGGTACAGTATTCCAGCCACAGTATTCTGATCCCATCTCTAATGATATTCTCAGTATACTACAACACGCACAGTGTATTAGCCACAATTTTACAGCAAAGGTGTCTTGACAGCAAGTGCGTCGTGAGAATTCCCATCAGTTAAACTAGCTTCTTATAGAATTCAATAGCTGCATCAAGACTGTACATCAAGGCTACCCTAACCCTGTTCCTGGATACCTCCCACCTGGCAGAGCTTAGGTGCAGCCTATTGTAACACACCTGATACAGAGAGAAGGTCCTTCAGTAGCATCTCAGCACTAGAGGCCGTAATGCAGCCGGTGGGCCTGCTAATCAGGGCGGCCCCTACGCTCTGCAGGGTGGTACATCCCCAGGAGCAGGGTTGGGCAGCCCTGCTGTACATCAATAATCACGTACAGGGCCAACAGGGCCAGCCTACCTGATAGGTGACATACACGATCGCCTAGGGTGCCATTTTATTAGGGGGCGCAAAAAGGCAGGTGAAAAAAATAATACCTCTAGTCGCATTACATGATATTAGGTATTTACACTGGTTATAATATTTCAGTACTTTTTTGTGAAACAAATGTGACCTAGCTAGTTAGCAGTCAGATAGCCGGTGTTACTGAAATGTTAATTGACAAAATTTGTTTTCTGCTGGTGGGGGCTCCGCAGAATCTTGCTTAGGGTGCTAGAATACCCATGGCTGGCCATGTGAGCCAATGTCATTTTCCTGTGCCAGTTTAACAGAAATGCCCCCCCTACCACTGTAATGACAGCTATGGCTAAATCGTGTCGATTGTCTGGCCACCTGTTGCTGTCAAAGGACAAGTTTCACAACAAAGGTTGTAGCAGCGGTATTATCACAAGAAGGTCCTAAGGTTGCTACTTCGACCAATTAGCTCAGATTTTTGTCTGGAAACAGATCAGATTCCTTGATCCCCCTGATAGGAATTCTTGTGATAAGGTGCAGCTGTTAGTGAAAAATACTAGCTTAACTCGCTAACCACACTAAATGCCACGCAGGACTTGACCTCTCTGGGAGTAAAAAAAAAAATCATTTGCATTCATGCTAATGCAAAAATGAGTGTTTTATTGCTTAGATGGTCACAAATCATCTGCAGACCAATTTTCATGGACATTTCAACAGAGGGCCATATCAGTGAAGCAGGGACTAGACCCAGTAACAAAATTAAAGTCTATGCCCTACATCCTCCTTTCTGGCCTCTGCACAGCATCTTCCATAAGGAGGCATCAAGGTTTATGGGGACCCTGTGGGGAGAATTGAAGCGATATGGGGCGGTGCTGGGGTCAGAATTAACCACATTCATCAGATCTCTCAATCTCAGAGGGTTTCTGTGCGTGTAGTTCAATGGCAGTGTTTAGTGTACAGTGAAAAGAAAACGTCTCATGAACACAACGGAGGTGGGAGGCGCGGAGCTGGGTGACAGGAAACTGACATTTCCTGCCCAGACCAGAGGGGCTACATACAGTGTGATGTACTGCACGTGTAGATGTGCGCACGCGCGTGCACGTTTAAAGATGTCAGATAGTTTATATCGATAATTTCTGGGATTCTGTGTCTGATACTTCGTAATTCTAGCACGGTTAAGAGCATGAATGCATTTTGGTTGACCTTGTTTGAAAATCTTAAATGAATGACTTCGAATCATCGGTATCGCAGACGCATTAATCTGCTTTTATGAAGAAAAATAACAATAAAATGTCATCATAGCGCATAATTATACAAAAATAACATGTGTTATTAGTTGGGCGATGCGTCATCTAGTTAACTGCCCAAAGAGACTGGTGACAAACTTTCCGTTAACGCATCAGACAACACGCGAACATTTAAAAATGACAACTTCACGGTTCAGATCAGCTAAAGGCGAGCAATCTGGAGGGCTTTCAGAATGGCCTTTGGCAACGGGATGTAAACCCGGGGGGTAGGAGCCGGCAGAGAGACAAATGGCAAACGTGCTGGTGTTTCGTGTATCGTTTTTCTAAACAGAAATGCTAAAAGATGAACAAGACAGTCACTCTAGATTTACAACACACCGGCTGTTTATAATAGAACTACTTTTCTGTAATTAAGCTATCAATGAAAATGGATTTTCTTTTTCACTTTTCCAGTACTAAACACTTAAGAATTCGTAGGATCCGTTTGTGCTGGGGGTGTGTCGGAAGATAATTTCTCACAGCTGCTCGTCATATTAAGCAATTGAAAAATGCGCTGATAGCTACGGCTGTTATTATGCATTGTCGACTCGTAACACATCGAGCCGAGCAATCAGAAGCGGTCCCACTTCATCGCGTTAACATAAACGAAACGATCAACAGTGTCTGTAAATCGGTGCTTTGGAATCGTGCGAGGCCCTCTTACTGTACGTCTGTAAAGACCCGGCGCATGTGCTGTTCCATTTACTTATCAGAAGTGATGTATATAATACTACTACTAATAGTAATAATAATAACAAACTTGAGGTACAAATAATGTAGTAGTGCACTCTTACTCATTGTAGTAAATAATCAGAAGTGTTGGTTACCTTCAAAATCCAATGTTCATTTATTATTAATCAGTCATAAAGGCTCATATATTTCATATAGTCACTTTGTTCATGATTTGTGCTTGAGTAGTAACTGAGTTGCTAAATTAGTTGTGCCCCCTGTCATTTATGACTGTTCCTTGCTGTTGCAGGTACACCTTTTATACGATTGTTGAATTTCAATTTTCAGTAAATCTTTCGGTTTGCACACATATTTACACCGTAGGAGTTGTACGAATATCCTAATGAGTATGTCCAGTTACTGCCTGAAACGTAACCTTCAAATAGCCCCCCCCCCCCCCCCCTTTGAGT